>JAVJIX010000117.1:70000-185000 GCA_036785185.1 Paratrypauchen microcephalus | reverse complement strand
TATTGTGTCCTTGGGCAAGTCAGATCAAATATGTCTTCTCTGTGGATAAATGTTGTTTGTGAGTGGTCAGAGACAAATCTGATAACATCCCTATTTCTAAATGTTTGTGAGTGGTTGCTGATGAGAAGGGCAGGTGGCACAGATTTGCAGCCTCACTTCTATCAGTCTGCCCCAGGACAGCAGACAAATCTTTCAAATCCCGCCTTCTTTCCCAGAGGTCACTGCTGCTAGCATTAGCAACAGGTTTAATTGACAGAGCTGTTAAAACTACGGTGCTGATGGGAAGGGGCGTTACCTTTAGCAGCCTCTTTGGTTGCTGTGATAGCTGTGGTCAGAATTCCAAATATCAAACTCACCCCTATAACTGCTAGCCTTGACAAGCTTCATTTGACGCTGTGGGTGACGTCACACTCACTTTGTCTATTTCTTTATACTGTACAGTCTATGTGTAGAGGGATAAGTTTATTAGAGATATTTATTATTATAGTTATTATTTAGAGCATATTGAAAAGCATTTTATAAATGCATGGAAATAAAGCCTCAATGATAATTATACTTTGAGAACCTGTCGTCCTTTTTTTTGTTCCTTTGTAAGTGCACATCAGAACAGTCCCCATAGCGACAGGTTGTTTCATGAACGGTTTCTACCAAACACAGCAGCCTATTGTATCTGAGCGTATTGTATTTGTGCCATTGTTTTTCTCTCAGGCTCTCACCAGTCGCTTTAAAACACTGGACACAAATCCAACTGGACTCCGCTTCGTTTAAAGGGCCTATATTAGGCCAATTCTTTAATCTGTTATAATGTTGTGTGAAGAATCCTTCTGTCGTTGAGGTAGAATCCATGGCAAAAGGAGAAATTCAATTTGTCAACTGGACAAAGTTTATTTGGTCGAATATGTTTCGCAGCTCATCCAAGCTACTTCTTCAGTTCTGGCTAGAGTGCTGGTGGACACTGCTTATAACTAGCTGCAGGGAGGAGCTAACTACAGTGAAATTACTATGAAACTATCACACCTATTTGTTTTCAGTTTCTGTGTGGGGGCTTGTTAGCACAGCCATTCAGGGCCATAATGGGTATTTTCCATTTCTGTTCAAGAAAGGGTTTTTGTTCTTGAAGAAGAGGCTATTTTTTGTCAAGAAAGAGAACCTTTCCTTAGTTCTTTCCATGGTCCTGAATGGCTGTGCTAACAAGTTTTAATGTTGTTTCTTCATCAAAAACATACCTAAAGATTTTTTTTCACAATGTTTATATATTGCTCCATTATTTCTCAAACTGAAAACCATCCTGTGATGTCGTGTGTTCAATTTTGGACTTTCTTTTTCTTTTCAAAAACAAAATGAACCCCACCCCCCCAAAAAAATAAAATAAAAACAACAACAAACAAACAAAAAAAGAACAAGGCTTTTAATCACATTTAAATAGTAAAATTTGTTCCTCCAAATTCTGAACTCTGCTCTGAACTACTATACATGCTTTTACTGACAGAAGCAAGTGATTATTATACATATACATTAAAATTAAAATTCAATTAATTGTCCATTATACGTTGAATAAGTAAAATCATTCAGTTCTTGGGTTGCTGTGACTGGACTGAGTTAGCCTGGGAAATCCCAGGCTGCTTTCTTTTGTTCCGATCTGAAAGACAGCCTGGCGACTAGGCTAAGCGAGCTCTCCTGATTTTGGGAGCCAATCAGAGAGCGGCGAGGGGTGGAAAGACGGTGATGCGTACTACGCGACAAACGGAAACTTGTAGTTTGAAATGACAACTGACATGATTGGCTATGTATACGCCAAATGATAGACATTCATAACGCCCAATAAACGGCCATTGGCAATTGTAAAGCACACCTCCGGTACAAGATATTCAGTAGGTGCTCCCAGACCATATATCACTTGTGATATGGTCAGGTGTAAACCAGGGAAGGACTGAGTAGGTGAAAGGCGAAGATGGGAGGATGAGGAGGGGGAGGATGATTAGCAGGGAGGTGTTCTGGCACCTTGTCCTCGTGTTGATATAAAAACAAACACACGCGAGCGGCGCAGCGGCATGTTTACACACAAACGCCAGCGCAGGACTTTACTGTTGTTAAAGCACAGTTCTCAAACTGTAATGACAGCTGCATGACAGGTGTATGTGGTCATGTTCCTGCTGCCATTGTGTCCTCATGCAAGACACTTCTCCCACATTGTCTAGAATAATGTGATGTGTGTCTGTTGGTGGAGGCTGGGGGGGAAGATGGTGCAGATTGACAGCTTCACTTGCGTCAGTCTGCCCCAGGGCAGCTGTGGCTACATGAATGAATAATGACTACAGTGCAGCACTTTGACAAGCCTGTAAAGCAGTATACGTGTTAGGTATTCTCATGACAGGTACAGAGGACTGATCTGCACCTGTCAGCTCTGAAACGGTGTAAGGAACAGTTTTCACTCACTGCTCCTGGGCCTTTTTCAGGTAATAAAGCTACAGATATGTTGTAAATGCTGCTCTTGAGGTCAAAATGGGACCGCTGTACGCTGTCAGCATCTAATTCCAAATCATTTTATCGTCTGAGATTTAGGAAGTGTGTATGATGTGCTATTAGCATGCTAGTTGTTGTTAACTTTACCACATCAAAACTAGTTCTGCTTTTCATGTTTTCAAGACTGAATCAGGTGGGACTTTTTAACTGTGAGTGTGCTAACAGCTCCATTGCCTCTATAATCTGTCTGTAATGTGTTTTAAAACTGACATTACAATTTAACTCCACAGATTCTTGGCTCTTGTGTAGACCATCAATGACAGGCGGTTCCAGTAGTTTTTGGATCTGATTTATGGTGTTTTTTCTCAGTAAAGTTCACAGTGGATTTGTTAAACTACATTTGAATTCCCATCCCTCTGATATGGGACATTTGGGGAAAAAAAGATCTCTTCATTCCTGTTTTATCAGCATAAAAGAAACACACTAACTTTTAAATGGGATTATGATGAATGCTTCTCCCTATAGAGCAGAATTGTTGCCTTCTTAAAGATTTATTCTCCTCTCCACGGTAGACATTTTGGATCACACAACAGAGATAGCAGCTCTTATCCATGTTTGGACTCTAAATGTTTATGATAATTCGGAGAGTAGCAAAGAACAGACTAGGCGACGCGTGTCAGAGATCTCACTGCTCATGTTGGGAAAGAATTTGACAATTTAAAGAGGGGATTTTGTCATGGAGATGATAGTGCTTTCCCAGGAATGTTTCACAATATGGCATCAAACTAATTTTATCTCCATGGAGACGAGAAGTTACAGGTCAGACTTGTGAAGAGGTGATCCTAGTCACAGTAAGAATGCATGTTTATGTGTTTTATGTTGAAATCACAATATTATCTTTTTTGTTTTGACCAAAAAATATGTTTTAAAGGAGATGCGTGAAAAACAAAGAGACAGATTAGGGGGGATCGTTTTCAGAGCTTTTGTCATTGTAGGACGCGCCTCCCGGCAGCTAGATATAAGCAGGGTCTAACCAGTACAATAACCAGAGCTGACGAAGCCTCTCGGATGAGCGGCGAAACGTTTTCAACCAAACAAACTTTGTCCAGTTGACAAATTGAACTTCTTCTTTGATCGTTTTAAAGGAGAATTAACATTTTTTTTTTACAATCTGAGCCTTAGTTCAGTAATAAAAGAAGTTGTTTTACTCACTCATAGCACTTTGGTGTCATATGGAGCACTTCCAGAGATGTTTTAGATTTGCGATCTCCGTAATGTGTTCTCAGGGCACATGTTTGCGGTCTCCAAATAACACAAACTTTAGCACTTTTCAAATCGTAGAAGCTCAGTGTCTTAGAGATTTATCCATAGTTTCGAGTAGATGAGGAGGCCAGTGCGCATGTGCGGAGTCACAGTTTATTTCGCTCTCAGCTCTCGGGACCCAAACATGAAACGTAAAGCTGTAAATTATGGATGAATCTCGGTTTACAGGCCACTTTTGACTCAAACGAAAGTGTAGACCAAGACACTGAGCTTCTATGATTTGAAAAGTGCTAAAATTTGTGTTATTTGGAGACCGCTCGGGGCATATATTACATGCCCCGAGAACTCACGTTACGGAGATCGCAAATCTAAAACATCTCCGGAAGTGCTCCATATGACACCAAAGTGCTATGGGTGAGTAAAACAACTTGTTTTATTACCGAAATAAGGCTCAGATTGTAAAAAACGTTAATTCTCCTTTAACATGTTTATTAAGCTTCAGTTTTGTTTTTGAAGCTTTGAGTCTTCCCTACCTTTGCTCTCCAGGCTAAGTCACTCTACCTTCAGAGCACTATCACAACACCATCAGCGGCATCCTGTTCATGAAACTACTGCACATTGCACCAGGTTTGTGAAGTTGTAGTGTATTGTTTTGTATCATGCTTTAGTATTTTTATGGAGAACTGAACAGAATCTTACAGCTAGCTGCAAGGAGGGTTCAAATAGATCCTGGGAGAGATCACTATACTACTCAAACATGCATGGGTGACAATTAAAACCTCTTCAGGCATGTTTTTGATGAGAGAACAATCTTATAACATGGTAGAAAGCTAAAAAAAAGTTGCATAATACTGTACCTCCTGCTATTATGAATTAAAAGTTCACTGTGTAACTTTTTGGCTGCTTGTTTACCACCTACATTTGTTAAATTACAGATGGTTTTATAGCTCAAAATACCTAGAAAAACAGGTATGCTGACTGTGAGCGGGGTCGCCTCTCCACAGATCTGACCTGTAACTTGGTCTGGTTTGGTCTCCATGAAGATTGAATGGTTTAATACCAATAGTGTGAAACATTCCAGACAAAATAAAGCGATGTAATTGCTTTATTTTGTCTAAGTGATAATAAAAACTGACTACAAACTTCCAGATGTGTTAAGCATTCCAGTCGTTTTCAGACCCTTGTATCGCGTTTTATAGTAACATTCCGTGCTTTTCCCACTTTTTTCCTGATTTCTCACCTGGATCGAAACGTGCGTAACATCACTGAGGTATTTCTGTGTCTTTATAAATAATCCCGTCGTCACTTCTCTGTTTGTCTGAGGAGAGAAGAGGAATTTGTGTTTTCCGCTTTGGGCCTCAGACATCAATCTGCAGATGTTTCCTGGAGGATGCGTCGAGCCCTTTCAAACACTCCCGCACAAACTAAAGCTTAATTGCGGTTTGTTTTGTCTCACAGGTCCCCTCCTCCCTCCTCCTCCCTCCTTCTCTCTTCTCCTCCCTCCTCCTCCATTCTCTCTCTTTCTCCTTATTCCTCCCTTCTCCCTGCTTCCTCCTCTCACCTCCTCCCTCCTGCTCCCTCCTCTCTCCTCCTCCCTGCTACCTCCTCCCACTCTTCCTCCCTCATCCTCCCCACTCCTCTCTTCTCCTCCCTCCTCTCTCCTCCTCCCCTCTCCTGTGTCCTCCACCCTCCTATTTCCTCCTCCCTTCTCCCTTCTCCTCCTCTCACCTCCTCCCTCCTCTTTCCTCCTCCCTGCTCCTTCCTCCCTCATCCTCCCCACTCCTCTCTCCTCCTCCCTATTCCTCCCTTCTCCTCTGTCCTCCACCCTCCTATTTCCTTCTCCCTTCTCCTCCCTCCTGCTCCCTCCTGCTCCCTCCTCTCTCCTCCTCCCTCCTCCCTGCTCCCTCCTCCCACTCTTCCTCCCTCATCCTCCCCACTCCACTCTTCTCCTCCTCCCTCCTCTCTCCTCCTTCCTCCTCCTGTTTCCTCCTCCCTTCTCCCTCCTCCTCCTCCTCCTCTCACCTCCTCCCTCCTGCTCCCTCATCTCTCCTCCTCCCTGCTACCTCCTCCCCCTCCTCCTCCCTCCTCCCCCCGCCCCCTCTCCTCTCCTCTCTCCTCCTCCCTTCTCCTGTGTCCTCCACCCTCCTATTTCCTCCTCCCTTCTCCTCCTCTCACCTCCTCCCTTCTGCTCCCTCCTCTCTCCTCCTCCCTCCTCCCACTCTTTTTCCCTCATCCTCCCCACTCCTTTTTTCTCCTCTCTCCTCCTCCCTATTCCTCCCTTCTCCTCTGTCCTCCACCCTCCTATTTCCTCCTCCCTTCTCCCTCCTCCTCCTCCTTTTCCCATGAATCAGTTTTTTTAATACATCTAAGCAGGTTTTCAGGGACGCTTTGGCTCAGATTCAGAGGAGCTTGTTCTGTTGCTCCGGTTTTGATCTGCTGTGCAAAACGAGACAGAACGGAAAACTGAAATTGTTTTTGACAAGGTGAAAGAGACTAAGTGAAAAACGATGGGCTAATGCTAGTTAACTTGTGACTGTAAAGTTATTTGAGAGGGACTTGTTTAACAGCACAAAGCAGCTCACCTGTTGTAGTTCCAGTTAAATCAGTTCATTATGGTCAGGTTAAAGTCTGACCTGAGTAACAGACAGCTGTGTTCCCCATTTAGGTATTTTTATTGCTCAGAAATTCCATAAAAACTTATTTTACTTGAATATTCATCACCTCTGATCTGAGCTAGGCCTATACGCTGCCCTAGTGGAGTCTCCATGGTGATATATGTTTAATGCCATACCGCTGGACCTTTCAGAGCAATAAAACGTTGTGTACAGTGGTCCCTCACTGTTTCGCGGATTTTTAAAATTTTTTATAGTGTAACTTTTTTTTTATAGTGTAACATTGTGTTCTGCGTCCTGATTGGCTAAGAGACTGTAGACCTTTGCCAACTGATAGATGGGGGACGCGGGGGGGACCGGGACCAGACTGGAAGTAGACCAGGACCAGACCAGGACCAGACCAGGACTAGACCGGGACTACAACAGGACTGGACCAGGTCTAGACCTGGACTAAACTGGGACTAGACCAGGTCTAAACCAGGATTAAACCACCACGTGCCGCTCTTTGCTGGTTTTGTGCGGCTGGTTTGTGGCTCGGGCTGAGAGGACGCGGTCCGGGCGCCACGGTTCGATCTCCTGCTCGCAGCCCCGGTGTACACGCGGCCTCGCGCCGGTCGTGCTGCTCTGTCACGGATTTGACCACGATGAGGGGTGCATGTGTCGCGCACTTCTCCAAGGGGTTGGTGCGCATCGCGTCCTGGGACGTGGCAGAGCCGTTGGATGAGCGAGGTGCTTCCTGCGGATCCAGTGACTCATGTCTCCGTGCTCCTCGCGCGTCCGGCGGGGCTTCCGGAGCCGTGTCTCCCCCCACGCTTCACTATTAATACATTTTGTTGAAAATCTGTGAAACTTTGAGTGTTTAAACAAGAGAGAAATGTGAGAAAAGGTTAATTCCAGTCTGAGAAAAGCGTATAATGTGTGTGGTGAGGCATTTACAGCCTTAAAACATGTAGAATAATTGTAAAATATAAAGTTGTCCTACTTCGCGGATTTCTCTTATTGCGGGTTATTTCTGGAACCTAACCCCCGCGATAAACGAGGGATTACTGTATTGCATCTAACACTTCTTATATAAGAGCTATCCTGAAAGTTTAAGCTCCAGAACACAATAGACCTACCATCTGTTATGTCAGGTAGATTATTCATAGTTTCATTACTACTTTTCCTGTTGAGTGAGGTTTGATGCTTTGACATTTCTAGGATCTTTAATCTTTCATAATTGCATTTCTTGTTGCCGTGTGATCCACTGACAACGGAAATCTGGCTACAACTTCATTTGGCAACAACCCAAAGTTTTAAGTGTGTTTATGTCAATCAAAAAGTTCAATGTGGAAAAGAAAACCTCTAGATATTCCTTCACATTTGGCACAGGCATGTCCAAGTAAAATAAAGCTATCACTCAGTTCAAATCGGTTCTTTCATATTTGTCTTATTAACAATACTTTGATTTCTTGAAACTATGGAAGCCTGGAGGGGAACCGCCACAGAAAACAGAACAAGCTCCAGCCTGAAATTTAGGTGGAGGAGGGAGGTAGAGAAGGAGAGGAGGTGGATACGCTCTGGAGGTAGGACTAAACTAAACAATGAATATTTTTTTATATAATAATTTTATATTGTAATGTGATAGTGCTCTGAAAACTATCACATTACAATCAGTGTGCATCTCACTAATGAAACTACTGCACATCACATGAGGTTTGACAGGTTGTTGTGTACAGTTTTGTATCCTGCTTTTGCGTGGGAACACGAGCGACGTAGACTTGTGGACAGAATCTTACAGCTAACCAAAAGGAGGGTTTAATTTGCATAACACCCCCTCTTTAATGCCATGTAACATCTGTAATTACGCTTCTATGGAGACAAGCGGATGGAAGAATCCCCACCGAAAAAAGTTACGTAGTACACCTTTAAGAAGCACTTACTCAAGGAGGGAGAACAGAGAGAGGAGGAGAGAGAGTGAGAAAGGAAGAGGGGAGGAAGAGAGGTGGAAGTATAGAGGAAATGCTGTTGTGTCAAGCAGGTCCGATAAACAGAGCCAGAGGAAACTAAAGAGCACAGAAACGATGCCCCAGGAGAAAATAAAGAGACTGAAGCCTTTACAAATTACAAATTATGTCAATTTGATTTTATAAGCCTTTAAAGGGTGTGTATTATGCTATTTTCTGATCTACTAGTATGTGATAATGTTCTTTCCTAATCAAAAACATATCTGGGGTTGTGTTTTGTTTGATTCACATGTTTAACACACAAAACCTGCATATTTAGGCTGAGTTCTTCTCTCAAACAGAAACTACCTTCTGATGTCATGTGATAATACAGGATGTGCTCCACTGTGTTTTTAAAGGTCCCATGGCATGAAATTTTCACTTTCTGAGGTTTTTGAACGTTAATGTGAGCTCCCCTACCCTGTTTAGTTGCGAAATGTCTAAACTGAGCATTTGCGATCCTTTTCTGCGTTACAAAAAATCGGAGCTCAAACGGGCGATTTTGAACAAGGCACCTTATTGACGTCAGATCGAAAAAAGAAATGCAAATGCAGTTCCACCCCCGTCTGTCTGTACTCAGCGTCTCTGTAAATCACGCCCAGAGAGATTGGACTGTGAATGCGCTAGGCAATGCGAAATGCGTTTTTTTATTTGCCTGGAGGCACGTCCGAGTGTTTCTAGACTCGGAAGTCCTTTATCTGAGCCTCTGGACCTTTGAACAGCAGTGGTTTAATTTTATTTTCTGTGGAAATGTGTTTATTTTTCAATGGAACACTTCAAATCTCTCCCCCTGTGCAAAAACACGGAAATGGATCAGCTGAGCGCTCAGAGCCGAGAGCGGAGAGTTTGGCCACGCCCCCACCCTCTACTATAGGCCAGCTCTTTTCTCCTCATTTGCATTCAAGCAACAACGCCCAGAATAAAGTGTTTGAGAGAGATATTTATGACTCTTTCTCATCTTATCTCTGTTTCTCATGCAGTGAGTGTTGATTTTGAAGGATTCATTTACAGTATTAGGGAACCATTAAGGAGCCATATAAAAGCATCAAGAAGTACCATGTCATGGGATCTTTAAACTACATACACCATCACTAGAAACATTTGGATAATTCCAGTACTGGAATTGTCAATTTTTACTGAACTAAAGGGAAAAAGGTAGGTGTTAACTTGAAAAGTATAGTGCCGCTACATGATATCACAAACCGAGCATTTGAGCTTTGGAGATGTAGACAAACTAATAATAAATACTCAGACATGTGGGAATGAAACAAAAGACAGTCCCAGATATGTTTTTGAGGTGGTAACAACATTATAACATGGCTTAAAGCTCACAAGAGTCCATTTTGTGTAATGTAGAACCTTTAACTTTTTCTTTAATGGGTCAAATTTGTGTTCTGTATGTTATTTCTGTTTAAGTAACCTTCTATTGTGCTGCATTAGAGACCTAAGTAGTCTAAAAATGCTAGTTTGTACCTACCCCCTTTCTTCACCCACTTCTCTGACAGTTTTTATTCAATCTTTAAGGGTTAAAACAATGCATAGTCATTCTTCACAGTTACAGTGAAATGACACTATGATAAAGTGGGATGCCTGAGTTTTAAACAGGAAATCAACGGACATTTCTGTTATCAAAACATTTTAGACCAATATTGCTGTTGACAATGAACAAAATGTAAAATAAAGGTCTATGTTATAGTTTAAATCAAGGGTGTCAAACATGCGGCCCGGGGGCAGATCCGGCCCTCCAAGACCTTCAATCTGGCCCTCGGCTGATTTTCTATTAACATATTTTAATTATATTTAAATTTTCTATTAAAATATTGGTAATTTTTTGCGCCTCTTCCTTGCCTCTTTCCAAATGCTCTTAAAGGACCATCGTTTTGACTGTTGACCGTGACGCTCTCATCAGCAAAATGTTAAAAACGAGAAAAGTGGACGCCGAGTGCAGAATTTTCCAATTGCTAATTAAACCACAACTAAACCAGGACTAAGACCTAAAAAGCACTAAAGAAGGGTCTAAACCAGGTCTAAACCAGGACTGAACCAGGACTGAACCAGGACTAAACCAGGTCTAAACAAGGACTAAACCAGGACTAAACCAGGTCTAAACAAGGACTAAACCAGGACTAAACCAGGTCTAAACCAGGACTAAACCAGGCCTAAACCAGGTCTAAACCAGGTCTAAACCAGGACTAAACCAGGCCTAAACCAGGACTAAACCAGGTCTAAACCAGGTCTAAACCAGGACTAAACCAGGTCTAAACCAGGCCTAAACGAAGACTGAACCAGGACTAAACCAGGTCTAAACCAGGACTAAACCAGGTCTAAACCAGGAGTAAACCAGGAGTAAACCAGGTCTAAACCAGGTCTAAACCAGGACTAAACCAGGACTAAAGCCGGACTAATTCCTATTTGTTCAGGAGGTGAATGTGAAACCTGTGTGCTTGTGTTGAAATTGTATTTTCTTAAAGTTTCAGGTTGTTCATAATATTATAATATTTTGTAAGACTGAGATTTGGACTTATTCATATTTTTGGGGTATATTTGCCATGAGTTTTCTGATCTGGCCCCTTTGGGATCAAAGTCGGTTGGATACGACCCCCGGACCAAAATGAGTTTGACACCCCTGGTTTGAATGCAAAAATCAACAAAATACATTATCTGTGAGACCAAACAGCATTTTCCTGTGATAGGTTTATATACAATGACCTCCATTTAATCCTCTGCACATGTGAGCTGGCAGATTCTCACCTGTCAATCATGTTTTATTTTATTTTTTCCTCTTGATCTGTCTGTGTTCTTATCTCCAACACCTGCTTCTACAGGCGCCATGCCAACTCCCATCCCTGGCCCCTGATTGGCTGAGAGAGAGAGATCACATGACCATGCAGCATGTTGGCCAATAAACAAGATGAAAGAGTGGTATATACAGAGAGAGAGAGCTAGAGGAGAGAAAGAAGGTATAGGAAAGAGAGAGAAAGAGAGGGAGGGAGGGAGATAGAGGAGAGAAGCGAGAGACGGAGAGAGAGAAGAGATATAAATGTTCTTAATGAGCAGACTGAGTACTTTTATTGACCATGAATGCAGCAAGAATCCTATTTAAAAGATGTAATATTTAGTTTTAAATTGTTCATCGCTATAGCAACGGTCTTAATTACTCATCATTCTGAAAACCATGAAAAGAAGATGTGTGTGAGTGTTTAAATCCACAGCGCCTGATGGTGTTTGTGTTGTCAAGCCATTTACATTTGAACATACAGAAGGTTTAAGCGGGCCCCTATCTCAATGTGGCACTTGTTTCATACACTGGGTTAACAGGAGGGAGAGAAAGAGAGAGGGGGAGAGAGAGAGATGGGCAGGAAGAGTAATGGGAAGGGCGAGAGAAAGAGAGCGAGGGGGAGGGTGAAAGAGAGATAGAAGGAGGGGGAAGGCGCGAGATAGAAGGAGGGGGAGAGAGAGGGGCTTTTATACATGGGGTTAACATGAGAGAGAGAGAGAGAGAGAGAGAGAGGGAGACAGCGAGAGAGTGGAAAAGAGATGGGGGGGTTCTTTCACAGGTTTAAAACTGAAAGGGTGAGGAGCTGGAGAGTGAGGGGGGTAAATCCATTTGCACACGTGTTTATGAGCAGATTATTCAATGCCTGGATCCTCAGATTAAAGCAGACATGGGGGCCTCTCATCTATCCATCCTTCTTCCTCTCTTATCTCTCTCTCTTATATATCTCTATCCCACCATTACCTCCCTTACCTATATGTAAAGGAGAATTAACATTTTTTTACAATCTGAGCCTTATTTCGGTAATAAAAAAAGTTGTTTTACTCACCCATAGCTAGGGTTGCAAAGTGGCGGAAAATTTCCGGAAAGTTTCTGGAAAATGTCTATGGAAACTTTGGCGTGGGAATTTTGGGAATTTTCAAATTGGTAACTTTGCACAGAATTGGGAATTTATAGGAATTATTGTGAGTCATATACCAACATAAATATAAACATTTTATTTTGTCATCAGCAGCATTATTGTAAAAGGAGACATTTAAAACACATGACTCACATGATTTATTTGTAAGAAGAACTTTATCAATGTGTATCTCCTTCACTGAACAACAAAACATGAACATTGGCTAAAATGTGTCTTATAATTCAAAATTTAATGAAAGGAACTCTCCTCCTGTCCAAAAACTTGAATTCAAAATGTAAAATGAAAGCAGCTTTCCCCTCTGAAAAGTCTTTCTTGAATGGCAAAAAATCTTTTGTCAATCAAAATATTTACCCAAAGCTTCTCAAGCCTGGTTTTTGCATGTTCTCCATTTTGCCAAATACTTTCAAGCTTCTTCCTCAATGTCCACAGTGTTCACTTCCTCAACATCTGACTCCTCATCTTCTTCAGTGTCTGTGTCCTTGTCTGTGTCCAATCTTGTGGAGGATGGCTGTGTCAGGCTCAAAGAGCCTGAGGTTTGCATGTATGGCCACTAATTTCTCCACTCGCTCATTCGTGAGCCTGTTCCGAACTTTTGAGTGTGTCTTCCCATTGTGTGTGTGTGTTCTGTATTTGCTGTGAGCTCAGAAAAGTAGCTTTAGCTCTTTAGAATTCTAGAAGTTATTGTGCATGTGATAAAGGAATGCAAAATGCATGTAGAGGGTGTGGCTTGACGGCTCTGCAGAAAATAGTGTCCTACTTTATTCACAGAAATGTGATTATTTTAGCCAAGATTATGCTACAATATTTTTTCAACCAACTATATTGATGCCCCTAACCTTCAACTTTGATAATTCCCAGTTTATTCCCATTAATTCCCAAAAATTCCTGTTGATTCCCATAAATTCCCGTTAATTCCTAAAAATTCCCATGGAAAGTTTCCAACTTTGAAAATTCCCAGAATTTTGCAACCCTACCCATAGCACTTTGGTGTCATTTGGAACAGTTTCGTAGATGTTGTGGTATCCGTGAACGTGAGTGCTCGGGGCATATGTTTACGCAAACTTTAGCACTTTTCACATCACAGAAGATCGCTGTGTCAGCGTAGACTTTAAGTGGAGTCAAAAGTGGCCTGAAACCCGATATCCCACTCGACACAGCAAAGGCATTCTTCCTCTGTGGCCATCGACATACAATGTCCACACAAACACCACCAGGTACTGTCTTTTTGTAAACGGGCTGTCGCTCGCTGTTCTCTTGTGCACTGCTCCTCAAACTGTCTCCGCTTCCTTCTAATATCTCTTCCTCCGTATACTCAGGCTCAAAACGATAGGGACGGCCATCATACTCAAATAAGTCCTCTTCAGTCTCAAAGTCCAAATCTTCAGCCATGTCTCGCAAGGTTCAGAGCGGTGTTAGCTTCTTTCGGACTAGTGGTGTTTATCTGCTAAACAGCTGTGACTTCACGCATGCGCGCTGTCCTCTATGATGACGTCATCAAATGAAACTATAGCTGGATATCGGGTTTCAGGCCGCTTTGGACTCCACTTAAAGTCTACGCTGACACAGCGATCTTCTGTGATTTGAAAAGTGGAGACTGCAAACATTTGCCCCAAGAACTCACGTTCACGGATACCGCTACACCACAACATCTACAAAACTGCTCCAAATGACACCAAAGTGCTATGGCTGAGTAAAACAACTTGTTTTATTACCGAAATAAGGCTCAGATTGTAAAAAACGTTAATTCTCCTTTAACACTTTTTCCCTATACTTTTCCTCTGTAGGTAATATTTGCTTTACTGTCCCGTCTAGTTCCGTCTTATCTGCATCTCTTAAGTCTACAGCTGTGTGAGGTGTGGATAGACTCCTCTATATCATCTCATTCTCGCTCTCCTCTTCTCTCTGTCCTCCTTCTGTCTATGTTCCTTCTCTCTCTTCCTTCTCTCCTTTCTCCTCTTCCTTATCTCCCTCTCCTCTTTCTCTGCCTTCTCCTTCTCTCCTCCTTCTCTCCCTCTCACGCCTCCCTCTCTCCTCATTCTCCTCTGCTCCTTCTCTCCCTTTCCTCCTTCTCTCCTCTTTCGCTCTGTCTCTCCTCCCTCTTCTCCTCTTCAGATGACAGAATGGATGCAATTTTGAAAAGTTCTCCTCTCCACATCTCTGACCTGTAACTTGCTTAAGAGGTGTCACCCTTTGTCCCCATGGAGACAGAAAAGTGTAAAGCCAGTCAGTGGAACGTTACAGGCTAAACAATGACATCTCCATGGACCACCCATAATACATCTACAAAAAACTATTTCAACTTCAAGGTGAAACATGTTTTAGCCCAACGTTTTCTCTGGTGTCTTCTCATCTGCTCCTCTCTGTGATTTCAGTTGTTTTCAGATGTTTGAGGATCCTCTGATATTTTTGGAGATGTCCTGGAGATGATTCCTGTTTACATCCTGTTTACTTCCTGGTCTGTATCACTCATCATCAATGTCATCACTAAATTTGTTTTTGAAGCAAGGCCATTTCCTTTCACCTCAAAGAGGCAAACCCACTCACAGTAAGAATGCATGTTTTAATGTATTTTTAGTAGTAAACAAACAAACAAATAAAACCAAAACCAGAGACCAGAGAGACCAGCGACCAGACCAGAGACCAAAGAGACCAGAAACCAAACACCAGAGACCAAAAACCAAAGACCAGAGACCAGCGACCAGACCAGAGTCTAGCGACCAAAGACCAAAGATCAGAGACCGGAGAGACCAGACAAGAGACCAGAGAAAAGACCAGAAACCAGAGACCAGAGAGACCAGACCAGAGAAGAGACCGGACCAGAGACCAAACCAGAGAGACCAGAGAAGAGACCAGACCAGAGACCAGAGACCAGAAACCAATGACCAGAGACCAGACAAGAGACCAAAGACCAAACTTGAGACTAGAGAAAAGACCAGACCAAAGACCTGAGACCAGAGACCAAAGACAAGAGACCAGAGAGACCAGAGAGACCAGACAAGAGACCAGGCCAGATAGACCAGAGACCAGACTATAGACCAGAGAGAGACCAGGGACCAGACAGACCAGAGGCCATAGACCAGACTATAGACCAGAGAGAGACCAGAGAGACCAGAGACCAGAGAGGAGATAGCATGGTGCAGGCTCTAATAGCTTTGTTTATAAGCCTCTGCAGTTTTACAAGGCCTTTGTGCACACATTTAAATGCTTATGGTTAATGCCGGTATAACATTACACACAGGGATATTAGCAGAACACAATATACGTTGCCATGTGGGTGAGTTATGGCCTAAAAGCTTTTAAAGGGTGAAGAGAATCAGCTGCTACGACTTCGCTCAAAGTGAAGGTAAATTTACACAACGCACAATGACCAAACACAGAAGGGAGTTTAGGTTACAAATGTACAAATGTGTGGTCAGGGAGAGGTTGGACAGTATAATACAGCCAGTGCAGTGTGTTTTGAATTTCAAAATATGAAACTCTATTTTGAATTTCAAAATATGAAACTCTATTTTGTCTATAAAAAGTCTATTTTGCAGCAGCACAAGATCTTAAAGGTTCTGTATTATACAAAAGTGACTCTTGTGAGCTTTTAGCCATGCTATAATGCTGTTACCTCCCCAAAACAGACCTGGAGTTGTGTTTTGTTTCATTCACTCATGTTTGAGTAATATTTTATTATTAGTCTGTCTACATCACGAAAGCTCAAAATGCTCTGTTCAACCTTGGGATGTCATGAAGCGGTAGTTTTCCAAGTGCTCCAACAGCTCCTTTCACCTTTTGTTCATTAGAGATTGGCTATCCCAGGGATTAAATTATCCAAATGATTCTAGTGAAGATGTATGGAGTTTAAGAAGAAGTGACTTGTTGACTATTGATCTCACACAAGAGAAATTCTTCTCTGCATTTAACCCATCCTTTTATCAGGAGCAGTGGGCAGCACATTACTGCGCCCGGGGACCATCTCCATGATCTTCTTGCTTAGGCTTGGTCAGGAACTCAGCTGGAGGAGTTTACCTATGGTGCATGTTTTGGGTTGATGGGGGAAACTGGAGTGCCCGGAGGAAATCCGTGCCACACGGGGATCGAACTCGGAACCGTCTTGCTGTGAAGCGTGAGCGCTAGCCACTCAACCACCATGCCGTCGATAGACCACAGTGGAGACATCACAAGGTGGCACAGAGTGTTATCTGAACTCAGCGTAAATATGCAGGGTTTGTGTGTTAAAAATGTGTGAATGAAGCAAAACACAACTCCATGTTTGTGATGGGGAAACAACATTATAACATAGATCCAAAGTAGTGTAATATAGGCCCTAAGTTCTAGCTTATCTGATATAATTTTAATTTTCATTAATCAGGGCGGCACGGTAGCTGAGTGGTTAGCGCTCTTGCTTCACAGCAAGAAGGTTCCGGGTTCGATCCCCCAGTCGCCCGGGCCTTTCTGTGTGTGTTCTGTGTGGAGTTTGCATGCATGGTCTGGGTTCGATCCCCAGGTTGCCCGAGCCTTTCTGTGTGGAGTTTGCATGTTCTCCCCGTGTCTGGGTGGGTTTCCTCCGGGCACTCCGGTTTCCCCCACCAACCCAAAACATGCACCATAGGTAAAATCTTCCAGCTGAGGTCCTGACCAAACCGAAGCAAGAAGATCATGGAGATGGTCCCCAGGCGCAGGAATGTGTCGCCCACTGCTCCTAATATATATGTATATATAGGATGGGTTAAAATGCAGAGAAGAATTTCTCCAGTGTGAGATCAATAAAGTTCACTTCTTCTTCTTCTTCTTCTTAATTAATTTAGTTTTCCTCCATGTGCAATGGCAGTATTGTCTAGAGCGTTCATACATCTACTCAAAAATCAACAGTTACACCCCTGCTTGGACCAGTGTTGTTGTGTCCTTGGACAAGACATAACAACAAAAACCTTGCATCCATTATGAATGTGCATCGCGTGTTTAATACTGATAATATACAACTTTACAGCTTCTTGCATTATTCATTCACGTCACACTCCACCATCGTCCCTTTCAACCAGCAGTCTCTCACACACACACACACACACACACACACACACACATTCATGCTATGCTATGTGTGTGGTGTCCGCCTAAGGACACAGCAACAGTTTCCACTAACTACTGCTGCCCCACTGTCTCCATCCAAGTATTAGCTTCAGAGATAAGGCGTTGTCAGTCCTGAATAATTAATTAATAATACAATTTACAGTTATATTAGCCATGTTTAAAAAGGCCTTTAGGGGTTAGTCAGACCGGCTAAATGAGGCTAATAACGATGGCTGTGTCCTGTCGGTGGCTCCGTGGTTCTGCTGCTGCTGGTTTCAGAGCTCCTGTTGCGTG
This sequence comes from Paratrypauchen microcephalus, assembly GCA_036785185.1. Taxonomy (NCBI): domain Eukaryota; kingdom Metazoa; phylum Chordata; class Actinopteri; order Gobiiformes; family Gobiidae; genus Paratrypauchen; species Paratrypauchen microcephalus. Next base: position 167,411 of record JAVJIX010000117.1, on the reverse strand, counting down.
CCAGTCTCTCATGTGTCTGACTGAAGCTGATTAGACTGATTAGTTTACAAAGAGCGGGAAACACAACAACAGAGATGGAGAGAGTGCAGGACGGAGAGAGGGAGAGAGGGGAATGGGAGAAAGTGCAAAGGAGAGAGAAAGGGAGACAGGAGAGGGAGAGAGGGAGGGAGGGGAGAGAGGAAGGAAGAGAGGGAGGGAATGAGCGAGGTGTAAGAAGAGAATAATTCACCTGCTACTGCCTTGAATGAAGATACACTGCAAAAAAATGTCTATGCGAAACCACAAGAGCTGAATATGGTATTTATTCATTATTTTATTTGACTTATGGCTTTGTTTGAACAATTTACAAAAGAGGTTGCAAAACTCATCACCTATATTTTCTGTATTAGTGACATTTTGAATTAAGAATGACCCAGTTCAAATTGATCGATTCTCGAGTCGAGTTGAGTGTCTTTGATGTTGAGTATGCGTGTTGTCCTTGTGTCTATGGGTTTCATCTGGACGCTCCTGTTTCACTCATCAAACCAAAACATGCACAACAGGTTAAATCCTATACCATACTATGTGCAATACGAAATCCACATGCAACACCTATACCACACCATATTATGTGCAATCTGTGAAATATTTGCAACACTTTTTTTTTTTTACCATGTACTATTATTGCATAACTTTACTTAATGCATAACATTACTTCTGACTATCTTAGCGAGTCAACAGTTCTTCTGATCCTATCACTCAAAAAAAATCTTTCCTTGGATTTAATTTAAAAAGTTGCGTGAAACTGTGTTACATAGCTTCTAATTACAGCAATTGATGTTTTCGGGTTAATACAAAGAAACTCTCTTGATTTCATCGTCAAAATTAGACACATTAAAGGAAAAGTAACGTTTTTTTTTACAATCTGAGCCTTCTTTCGGCAATAAAACAAGTGTCAATTGGAGCAGTATCGCAGAACTTATGTTGTAGCCGTTCTGTTCTACTAATGATCCCGTATCCGTTAGCGTGAGTGCTCGGGGCATTCCTTTGCGGTGTCCAAATAACACAAACTTTAGCACTTTTCAAATCACAGAAGATCGCTGTGTCAGGGTAGACTTTTAGTGGATTCCAAAACACCCTGAAACCCGATATCCAGCTATAGTTTCATTTGATGACGTCATCAGAGAGGACAGCGCGCATGCGTGAACTCAGCTGTTTTGTAAACACCGCTAGTCCGAAAGAAGCTAACACCGCTCTGAACTTTACTTTTCTGTTGCGATATCGGGTTTCAGGCCGTTTTGGAATCTACTAAAAGTCTACCCTGACACAGCGATCTTCTGTGATTTGAAAAGTGCTAAAGTTTGTGTCATTTGGAGAGCGCAAAGCAGTGCCCCGAGCACTCACGCTAACGGATACGGGATCATTAGTAGAACAGAATGGCTACAACATAAGTTCTTCAAAACTGCTCCAATTGACACCAAACTGCTATGGGTGAGTAAAACTACTTATTTTATTGCCGAAAGAAGGCTCAGATTGTAAAAAAACGTTACTTTTCCTTTAATGCCAACAATATCCATGTTTCACTTTTTTGAGTGAAGCATTTCATTGCATTGTTGACCCTATGTTGATGCTGCATATGACAAATAAACAATCTTGAATCTTGAATCTTGAATCCAGGAGGTAGTCTTGACCAAGACTAGCTCAAGACCTGGATATGGGTGATTGAATGATGGGTCAAATGCAGAGGACGATACTCCCTCTGTGAAAATTAAACATCTAAAAAACGTGTATGTTAAAGTAGCAAGCATGCAAAATAGCGCCCTTGTCATTTTAGCCATTGTTCAAACTTTACCTGATTGTTTGAATTGCTTTTCAGGAATTGTTCCTTAGCCAATCATCTTCAAAGAGTGAGTTATACAATTCCTCCTTTTGTGGTCTCCCCCTCGACTCTCCTTCACTCTCTCTCTGTCTCTCTCTCTTTGTCTCTCTCTGCTCTCTCCCTCTCACCTCCTTCACCTCTCTGTGTCTCTTTCTGTCTCTCCCTCATCTCTCTCTCTCTCTTCCTCTCTTTCCCCCTCCCCTCCCTTACCACTTTCTCTCTCCCTCTCACCTCCTTCACCCCCCCCCCCTTCACCTCCTTCACCTCTCTCTCTCTCTCTCTCTCTCCCCTTCACCTCCTTCACCTCTCTTTCATCATTAAACCTTATGCAGTGCACTTCCAACGTCCCTGGGAGTGGAATGGTGGGCTGTATTTTTCCATGTGTCCGTGGAGGGTCGGGAGTCGGGGGGGTCGAGCAGTGAGGGGGGTGAGAGGGGGACGCGAGGGGGGGGTGACGCGACTCCATTGTTCCCGCTGCGATAGAGAGGAACCAGGTCCCTGAGGCCAGTTCCGGTTCCACGCAGAAAACAGCCACTTTCTCATAGAGCTTTCCTTCCTCCAGCAAAGAACCAAACAATCCCACAAACGGACCAGAGGAGAGGGGCTTCCAATAAAAGGGGGACTGGACTGGCGCACAGGGAATAAATACCATGAAATATTGGCTTCATGTGCACCTCAGCGTACTTAAAGAGAGGGTATTTTACTTCTGTGGGGTATTAACTGCTAACACATATCATATTTATATCACAATATTTCCTTTTATTGTTTTGAAAATGCTATATTTTCTGAAAACAATCAACATGTGTTTGAGTCCCCCTCACTTTGGTCTCCGCGCTGTCACTCCACACAACTGCACATGGCACATCAAGTTGTTGCGTAGAGTTTTGTATCATGTTTTTGTATATTTATGGAGAATTGTCAGGTGGCAGCATGGGGGATGTAGCACTGCACAGAATCACACAGCTAACTATGAGGATGTTTCAAATAGCGATCGCTAAAATACTCATCCACATTTAAAACCTCTTCAGGCATGTAAGAAGATGAGGGGACAACATTATAAACACGGTAGAAAGCTAAAAAATGCTGTACCTGAATTTATTAAGTTTTAACAGTTTGCAGTGGTCCAATTTTATTCTCTTAATCAGTGATACACACAGGATTCGACAGCTTCACATAATCATTTTGATACAAATGAAAAAATAAATAAATCTGCTTCTCGCTAGTGTGATCTGTAGCTATCCATCAGAGGTGCCGACAGTCATTTTAGATTAATGTTTAAATTTTAAAGATCCCATGACATGGTACTTCTTGATGCTTTTATATGGCGCTTTAATGGTTCCCTAATACTGTAAATGAATCCTTCTTCAAAATCAAACCTCAGTGCATGAGATATGACTCTGACTGTCTTCATGAGGCTAAATATGTCTCTGAAACGCTTTATTCTGGGTGTTATTGCCTGAATGCAAATGAGGAGGACAGAAACAGGCCAGTGCAGCGGGTGGGTTGTGGCCAAATGCTCTGCTTTTTCCTGGATTAGCGGTGCGCTGTGCTCTGTCGCCCACTTCCGTGTTTTAAGAGTGGAGGAAGATATGAGACGCTTTCCATTAAAAAACACATTTCCACAGAAAATAAAATTAAATCACTGCTGTTTCAGAGGTTCGGAGGCTCGGATAAAGGACATCCGAGCCTGGAAACACTCTCACGTGTTTCCAAGCAAATAAAAAAACGCATATCGCATTGCGTAGCTCGTTTGCGGTCCAAACTCTCTGGGCGTGATTTCCAGAGACGGTGGCTAGACATCCAGACGGGGGGTGGAAACCTTTCCGCGAGTGTGACGTCAGAAAGTTCCCTTGTTCAGAATCGCCCGTTTGGGCTGTCTTTTTTTTAATGTGGAAAAGGATCGCAAATGCTCAGTTTACACATTTTGCAACTTTAAAAACAGGGTAGGGGAGCTCACATTAACATTCAAAAACCTCAGAAAGTGAAAATTTCATGTCATGGGACCTTTAAATGTAAATTATAACATAATGATCCACAGTGTCATAGATTATAACTATATAGCAGTCACATGATATGTCTTCTTGAATGACGCACTGTGCAACATTTAAGGCAAAGCAATCTTGTTTCTTTTCATAGTCAAGACCAGTTGAGTTTTACAGTTCAGGGTACAGCATCAAAGGCTTTCAACCACAACACAGATACAAAATCAAACTGGATTCTGTGTGTTAGAAGAAAAATATCCAGTAGACAAATTCTTTGCTTTTGGGTTTGGCCTGTTCACAGACTCACAAATGTTTAACTAAATCTGTGAGTGCAGTGGGAGCTCCACGTGTTACCAGGGCCTAAATGATACGTGTTATTCCTGTCTGCACCAAAGCTGCTATTACACTGACACACGGAGAAAGAGATGTGCTCTCGCTCTGTACGTCTCTGATTAGACATTTCCTATGAATAAAAGGCCCATATTTATCCATGTTTATCTATGTATAAACACTCTGTACCATCTTGTGATGTCATGTGGTAATACAAGTGTTCCACTGTGTTTTTTAAACTCCATACACCTTCAACAGAATCATTTGGATAATTCCAGCTCAAATTCCCAATCTCTACTGAACTAAATTTAAAAGGCACTTAAAGGTACAGTGTGTAGGATTCGTGGCGCATAGGTGGATGGTGCTATTGCGCTTCCTGTTTTAGTTACGGCAGACCTCAAGGGTCACCCGGGCGCGCCGTAACGCGGACAGCTCGCATACCCGCGCACGAATGCGTGAAGCGCACCCGGCGCTACTGTATAAATAAAACGTGGTCCCGTTCACTGTTTTTTTTTTTCTTTTCGCATGAGAGCACACATTCCTGATCGTGTACCATGACACTCTACACATCAAATGAAACCTTACAGTCTCCTCTTTTTGACTATGCAATTCATTTCCCGGCACATCAATCACTCCCCGAGCACATGGGGCTTTTATACGGAAAAGCACAAAACGAGGTTTGTTACTTAGCTTACCTTTGAAGGCTCTGGACAGGTCAAACTCAGTATTTCACCATAAGCTTGGCCTCAATCTGTCCGTAAGGATCCAGCGAATAAAATCCAGTAAAACAATTTAGTCCAAAACACGTGTTTGATCCATTACGACGTGTGATCCGGCAACATGCTTGTCCTTGTTTATCCAAACGCGTACTATCTCGTTGTGTGAAAACCACGAGCCCTTGCCGAAGGCGAAGGATGAGCCCAAATGTTCTTCTGCGGCTCTCGTAAGCAAAATGGCTGCCTCTACATGGGGAAGATCCCCCTTTTATGCAGGTATATCTAAGTCCAACAGAATACTTTGATTTCATGATGGAAGTGAAAATGCTTGGAATTTTTGAATGGGTATCTTCAATTTCGGTAATTAACGGGTAAAAATCTTACACACTGTCCCTTTAAACTTAAAAACTACAACTTCATGACATCACAAGATGGAACAGAGCATTGAGCAGGGCTCTCAAGTTTTGAGCGGGGTCATGCGTGAGACTGCGTAACTGCGTAACGTCGAATTGCGTGTGTCACACTCTCAATGCGTGAGAATTGAGAGCCCTGGTGAGCATTTGAGCTTTGGAGATGTAGACAGACTTATAATAAATTATTACTTGGCCACATGAATGAAACAAAAAACAACATAAAACAAATCAGAAAATCTCATAAATTGGGCCCTCTAAACTTGAACCAAAACTCCATGGATCTATAATTTTGATTTAAACAATAAATACATAAATTGAACCCAGCCAGAAATTCCTTGGAAAAAATAAATAAATAAATAAATTAAATTAAATTAAATTTCTAATCTAATCTAATAATAAAAATTCTAATTTCCAAAAATCAATATTATTGTTCTGCATTCAGATTCCCCCCCCTCCTGTGTAAAAGCAGTCTAATTTGGTAGTCTAGCCTCACCTGAGCCGTATAGTCTTGGTTCAGCCCTTTTTACTACGTGGCCTTTATCAGCTCCAAATGTGTTTTTTTTGCTGTATGTATAGTATTTTCTGTATTTATTGTAGACCTATTTGAACCTGGATACGTGCACTGACTCAGATTCTTCCTATAACCCCCCCTCCATTGTCATACATATCCTGAGGTTTGGACACTATGCTTCATCATAGTTCAGATAGAAAAGTTTTGAATGTACATTTTCCAGGACAAAATTGAGGATACAGGAAGACTGATCTGACCAGGATGCTATTTTAGTGCTTGGTTTCCTACACATGCTAATTTTAAAGTTACTCATATTTCCTGTTGATTCTTAGTCAGGGATAGTTGGAAAACCTGTTGGCAAATTAGGCCTTATTTCAGAATCAAACTCAGGATCTTATGGCTGTGAGGTGAAACCTAAATTATTTTGTCTTAATAATAAGCATTTCAACTAATGTCTGCACATTTTTGACTCTATCATCTTCACAGCCTTTGCAAACGCTATCAGTGATGTTTAATTTGATGTTTTTCTACAATTCAAACAAACAAACAATATAAAGAAATTAATCAATGAACAGCTAACGAAGCATTTAAATATATGGCTTTTAATTAGTGCCATTTAACATTAACCCTGCACAGTGAGATGGATTTTTGTGATATTTGAGGATCCATCTTGGACCAATCACAGTGCAGCATTGAGGTTTGTGTGGAGCCAAAGACGAAGTGCCAAGAAAACCCAAATAAATGTGGCCGACAGGCGTGGAGAAGATGTCTGTGCTTTTCTCACAACTGAATGTAACTAAAGATTTCTTGGCTTGTTCCACTGTTGTGACACTTCGACCAATCAGATTCAAATATTCATCATGATGTTCCGTGTTTTCCGATCGCTTTCAGTGAGAGCTGTTCCAGATTAATAATCTGTATAAGTACATCTGTAGAGTAATTTAAAGGTCCCATGGCACGAAATTTTCACTTTCTGAGGTTTCTGAACGTTAATGTGAGCTCCCCTACCCTGTTTAGCCCCCCCCCATGGTTAAAAGTTGCGAAATGTCTAAACTGAGCATTTGCGATTCTTTTCTGCATTACAAAAAATCAGAGCTCAAACGGGCGAGTTTGAACAAGGCACCTTATTGACGTCAGATCGAAAAAAGAAATGCAAATGCAGTTCCACCCCCGTCTGTCTCTACTCAGCGTCTCTGTAAATCACGCCCAGAGAGTTTGGACTGCGAATGCGCTAGGCAATGCGAAATGCGTTTTTTTTATTTGCCTGGAGGCACGTCCGAGTGTTTCTAGGCTCGGAAGTCCTTTATCTGAGCCTCTGGACCTTTGAACAGCAGTGGTTTAATTTTATTTTCTGTGGAAATGTGTTTATTTTTCAATGGAATGCTTCAAATCTCTCCCCCCCGTGCAAAAACACGGAAATGGATCAGCTGAGAGCTACAGCGGAGAGCAAAGCGTTTGGCCACGCCCCCACCCTCTACTATTGGCCAGCTCTTTTCTCCTCATTTGCATTCAAGCAACAAGGCCCATTATGACCTGTTCTGAGGGAGAAAAATTACTCTTTCTCATCTTATCTCTGTTTCTCATGCACTGAGTGTTAATTTTGGAGAAGGATTCATTTACAGTATTAGGGAACCATTAAGGAGCCATATAAAAGCATCAAGAAGTACCATGTCATGGGACCTTTAACACTAAACATTTCTTCCTCTAAAGATTTCCATCTGCTTAAACTGTCAGAGAGGCTGGCAAAAGGAGAAATTAAATTTGTCAACTGGACAAAAGTTTATTTGGTCAAATACGTTTTGCAGCTCATCCAAGCTGCTTCTTCAGTTCTGGTCAGACGCTGGTAGACACTTGCCAGTATTTGCCTGAAGGGAGGAGCTAACTACAATGAAATGAATAACTACTACAATTCATTATTGAATTATTTCTTTTTCCATGGATTCTACCTGGACTGAGGGATTCTACACATGTCAGAGAGGCTGTTCTCCATTCAAAAAGCTGATCCTTGACCATTGAATATTGGATCTTGATTAAACTAAAATCCTATAGACTGCATCCCTATGAGACACGAGTACTGTACTACAGTAGTGTTGTTCTGTCACTTCCCAGAGTTATGTCACTGTTTGAATGGAAACTGAAACAAGAAAATGTCTCACGTCACTATTTCCTGTCTGGAGTTGAAGCTTGTTTGTGTGCGTGCCCTGTCCACCGTCCTCGTCTCTGTTCTCCCCCTCTCCTCTGCCTCTCCTCCGTCTCTCCCCCCATCCTGTCTGAAGATACATGCGTACAGGGGGAGATGAGCAGCTCTAATGCACTTTCCGTGTGTGGTTTAGGAAGCACCTGTCCAGCTCACATCAGGTTACTTCCCGGTTCACTTCCTGGTTCACTTCCTAATTTGCGTCACATGCTGGCCCCTGAGGCTGACTCAGATTGGTGGACACTAGGCCACGCCCCCTGCTTCCTCTCGTCTCGTTCATTGATCTTCAGCGGAGTTGGTTCATTCGCACAGCTTCAGCGATGCACAGGTACAGCTGTTACTCACAGACCAGGATGTGAATCATACAAAATTGAAATATCACATGGACTTTTTTTTTTACTATCATAACTTCTGTCACATCTTGACCCTGTTTGCAGAGGCGGCAGCATGAGTCAGTTTCCCAGCAAGAAGTTATACCTGATACTTGTCAAGAGGTGCATGGGAAGATTTCAGATTTAATAGAAAGTGAAATTGAATGATCTATTTTGGAATACATTTACAGTAAACTAAACTTTTTTCACAATTGCCTTGCCTGTTCCCAACCTCATTCCTGTGGGTCGGAGGTAATGAAGACTCCACAGACTCCACCTTCCATCCAGAGACTCAAGAGTTTTGGATGATTTACACTTACTATAGAATCACCCAGTGGCGTTCCTAGAGTGATTTGTGCCCTGGGGGAACCCCCCCAAGACAAGACCGTTGTCCCTACAAACTCAATTCACAACAACTACATAACATAAAAACATAAAAAAGACCAAAGGCGCAATTATTTCACATTATAGCCATGTAGGCTTACAGCTATTTAAGAAAGCAAAAGTGCACTCCAGCAAAAAAACTAAACAAAAAACATTTAGTCGACATTCGCCAACAACTCTTCCCTGTAGCTAAGCGCCATAGGACACGATAAATGTTTGAACGACCATGTATATAGCTTATGCCTTCGTTAAGCAATGATGATAGCAACATTTTCGTGCTTGGGGGAAGGTCAAACATGCATCAACAATCACATCAGGGGAGTTTAACTAATACAACATCATCATCATGAAGTCAAACTTGAAGACTAGTCGATAGCATACCTTTTTCTTTTGCTCGCTTCTCCTCCTCTTCTTTCCGTTTCTTTCAAAATTGGGCACCTGGTGGCTTCAATCTTTTTCGGTCCATCACCGCGACTGTTTTGTCATACTGTACACCGTGACCTCCTCAAGACACTGGATGGATAGAATCACCAATAGTTAGAGAGGTCAGAGTCAGACTGTCATACCTGAACTACTACTACTGTCTTCACGTAACTGTCTTCTCAATGTCTTCTGTCTTCACGTAACTGTCTTCAACTGTCTTCTGTCTTTAGACAAACAGACCATGCAGCTCTCTGATTGGTTAATCCACCTGTCACTCATGCGCTCTGGAATTGGAGACAATGGATAATATGGTTCCAGACCCACTCGTTTTTGTAAAGTTTTGCAAAGTGTGTGGGCAGGTAAGCTCCTCTCTACAGTTTATGCCTTACTTATTTCATCCCTTTACTGTTTTAAATCAACAAAGTCCAAATAAGCCCCAAATAAGTCTCAAACCTCAGCCAAATGATTACAACACAATATCTGTGTCCAAACACTGAGAGCTCTGGTCTGGTCTTCTGCACACTCATTATTTTTATCCCTCACCTGTAGCTCTTTCACAATCCTACACTTTCTCCCTTTATCATTTCTCCTACACTATTTTAGGCTCTTGAAATCCTCTTAGTCTTTTACATGTATTTGAACCTGCATCGGCCATGTTGGTTTAGCAGCAGGAGACTTTTCCTTGAACCCTTCAAAGCACACTCTGTATTTACACTTAATGAGGGAGTATTTTACTTCTATGGGGATAATACATAACATATTCTGATCATCAGGTCACCTTTGATTATTTTGAAAATGTTATACTCGCTGAAATGAAGGTATTCACATATTTTTAAGTTTCTTTTTACACGCTCTGAATCTGCCTTTCTTTTGCTGTCTGTGCTCCGGTCCAGGGATGGAATTATCCAAATGATTCTAGTGAAGGTTTAAAATACAGTGGGGCATTTTCTGTATTACGACATGACATCACAAGGTGGAATAGACTGTTTTCTGTTTGAGAGAATCTAAATATGCAGGGTTTGGGTGTTAAAGGTCCCATGGCATGAAACTTTCACTTTTTGAACGTTAATGTGAGCTCCCCTACCCTGTTTAGGCCTTCCCCCATGGCTAAAAGTTGCGAAATGTGTAAACTGAGCATTTGCGATCCTTTTCCGCGTTTGAAAAAAAGACAGCCCAAATGGGTGATTCTGAACAAGGAAACTTTCTGATGTCACACTCGCAGAAAGGTTTCCACTCACCGTCTCTGGAAATCACGCCCAGAGAGTTTGGACTGCAAACGAGCTACGCAATGCGAGATGCGTTTTTTTATTTGCCTGGAAACACGTGAGAGTGTTTCCAGGCTCGGATGTCCTTTATCCGAGCCTCCGAACCCCTGAAACAGCAGCGGTTTAATTTTATTTTCTGTGGAAATGTTTTTTTTTTTAATGGGACGCGTCTCATATCTTCCTCCGCTCTTAAAACACAGAAGTGGGTGACAGCGCACCGCTAATCCAGGAAACAGCGGAGTATTTGGCCACATCCCCACCCGCTGCACTGGCCTGTCTCTGTCCTCCTCATTTGCATTCAAGTAACAACGCCCAGAATAAAGTGTTTGAGAGACATATTTAGCCTCATGAAGATAATCAGAGTCATATCTCATGCACTGAGGCTTGATTTTGAAGAAGGATTCATTTACAGTATTAGGGAACCATTAAGGAGCCATATAAAAGCATCAAGAAGTACCATGTCATGGGATCTTTAAACGTGCGTGAACGAAAAACACAACTCCAGGTATGTTTGTGATGAAGAAACTATAACATAGATTATAACATAGATAATAAAATATTGTAATATGGGCACATTAATGACCTAATGGTCTGGACAAAGTGTGAATGTTCCTTCCTCGTTTCACTAAAAAGACACAGGATCCATATGTGGGCGGGGCCAAGTGCTTTCCAATAGACCAGAGTGGGACTAAGTATTGATTAAATGATCAGTTTGTCTAAATACACTTACCCCCTTGAGACAAAGTGACCTGACCAGTCTTTAAGTGTTATTAGACCACAGCCAAACAGTACTATTACATTAAAAGAAAATATATGAAATACCTCCCATATACTCAAATTTCAAGTACATAGAAAGGGTTGTGCGTTTTCCTTCACAAGAGTTTTTGATTTGCAACAATCATCTTCCAAAGTTGCAGTTCCTCCCAAAAAAAAAAAATCTAATGTATGTTTTATTGTGCACTAGAGAGAGAGAGAAAGAGAGAGGGAGAGACAGAGAGAGAGAGAAAGAGAAAGAGAGAGAGAGAGAGAGAGAGAGAGAGAGAGAGAGAGAGAGAGAGAGAGACAGCTTTAGTGTCAATTCTGCCATATGTACACAACATACAGTGAATCAAAAATGCGTTTCTCTCTGAGAAAGTATGGCCAGAGAGGGGCCGCTGTATCTGTGCACGCCTCCATCACTTATAATGTTACTATAAATACACTAAGCACTAAATATACTATAATGTTTATTGCATTTTTGCCATAGACCAGAAGTTCCAAATCCTTGGAACCTTGACTGTCTTTGCCTCAGTTAGTCAGTCAGTTAGTCAGTCAGTCCTACAAGTGATTCGTACAACATTTTATTGTCCTGGTAAATTAACTATTTTAGACCTTTTCCCTTTTGCTTTAAAGGTCCCATGGCATGAATTTTTCACTTTCTGAGGTTTTTGAACGTTAATGTGAGCTCCCCTACCCTGTTTAGGCCCCCCCCATGGTTAAAAGTTGCGAAATGTCTAAACTGAGCATTTGCGATCCTTTTCTGCGTTACAAAAAATCGGAGCTCAAACGGGCGATTTTGAACAAGGCACCTTATTGACGTCAGATCGAAAAAAGAAATGCAAATGCAGTTCCACCCCCGTCTGTCTGTACTCAGCGTCTCTGTAAATCACGCCCAGAGAGTTTGGACTGCGAATGCGCTAAGCAATGCGAAATGCGTTTTTTTATTTGCCTGGAGGCACGTCCGACTGTTTCTAGGCTCGGAAGTCCTTTATCTGAGCCTCTGGACCTTTGAACAGCAGTGGTTTAATTTTATTTTATGTGGAAATGTGTTTATTTTTCAATGGAACGCTTCAAATCTCTCCCCCCGTGCAAAAACAAGGAAATGGATCAGCTGAGGGCTGACAGCGGAGAGTTTGGCCACGCCCCCACCCTCTACTATTGGCCAGCTCTTTTCTCCTCATTTGCATTCAAGCAACAACGCCCAGAATAGAGTGTTCAGAGTGAGAAAAATTACTCTTTCTCATCTTATCTCTGTTTCTCATGCACTGAGTGTTGATTTTGAAGAAGGATTCATTTACAGTATTAGGGAACCATTAAGGAGCCATATAAAAGCATCAAGAAGTACCATGTCATGGGATCTTTAACCCCCTAAAGCTAACCCACTAACTCTCTCCTTTAGTCAAGCTAACGAGGCTAATGGATCTGAGTGATTTTTCAGGCGATTTCCTTTAACGAGTGGATGCAGTTCATTTGGTAAATGACACAAGCTCCTGATGCCCTTCCACTGATTACAACTCCCCCTCCCTTTGGTGGGCCACAGAAGAGCAACAAGGCAAGAACGGGTTTAATGGTGCACTTTTGTGTTGGAGGGTCTGCCACCTTCTTGTCTCCAAGGAGCTATTACTCTCTGACCTTGATTACCTACAATTTTAATACAATTTAGATATAAACTTGTAAAATTGATATTGTCTAAATAAAGAATGTTTTTATTATCACCGTGGTATCCTTAGTTTCAAAACCAAGTTTGACATTTTAGTAATAACACCATTACAAGCAAAAAGTTAAAATAACTTGAACTACGAAAACATTATCTTGATTTTTGTAAATTTCACATGACAAGTAAAATGATCTACCAACAGCACAAAACATTTTGTGCTTAAAATAGGAAAATACATCTTGTTACACCAAAGATAAGAAAAACAAGTCTTTGCACTAAAAATAAGAAAAAAAAGACATTACTTTGGTAGAAATTTTTATTGTCAAGGCAAAATTAAAGTAATTTGAACTTGATTAATGTATATGCTTTTTGTATTAACTGACTTTGACTGTATATGTAATTTTCCTCCTGTATTTTTCTCACTGGATGTTTGTTTCCCAGGCCTTTGCTCATCTGTCTGCTCCCCTTCCCCAGATGGGTGACACTCTCCAGAGGACCCCCTGTGCCCCTGCTTCTCCAGCCCCACACGGACCTCCTCCTCTGGGCAAGGCAGGCGTCCACCTCCCCTCTCCATCTCACGTCACCCAAGGCTGAAGTCATGGTCCCATTAAAGCATGAAGTAATGCTCAAACACAGGGGAATATAAATCTACAAACAGAAAATGAGGCTTTGACGTGATGATATCTGAGAGTACAAACAGGCTTTGGTTCCTTTTATGACAACAGGTAAATACAATAACTTTGAAATTAACCAGATGTGCGAGAGTGAGTTTGAGAGGTAGAGGAGAGTACTGAGGAGTTACACATTTTTGGAATCATTTGTCCTTACGTCTACTTTAATTATTAGACCCATTTTACTCTATATTTACATGATATTTTCTGATCTATGTTATAGTGTTGTTTCTGCAAAAAACATACCCAGAGTTAACTTAAACAAAAAAAACAAACAAACAAACCTTGTAATGGCACATGGTTATACAGGAAGTGCTCCACTGTGTTTTTAACCTCCATACACTTTCACGAAAATCATTTGGATAATTTCAGTTTATTTAAAGATCCCATGACATGGTACTTCTTGATGCTTTTATATGGCTCCTTAATGGTTCCCTAATACTGTAAATGAATCTTTCTTCAAAATCAACACTCAGTGCATGAGAAACAGAGATAAGATGAGAAAGAGTAATTTTTCTCTCTCTGAACACTCCATAATGGGCGTTGTTGCTTGAATGCAAATGAGGAGAAAAGAGCTGGCCTATAGTAGAGGGTGGGGGCGTGGCCAAACTCTCCGCTCTCCGCTGTAGCTCTCAGCTGATCCATTTCCGTGTTTTTGCACGGGGGGAGAGATTTGAAGCGTTCCATTGAAAAATAAACACATTTCCACAGAAAATAAAATTAAACCACTGCTGTTCAAAGGTCCAGAGGCTCAGATAAAGGACTTCCGAGCCTAGCAACACTCGGACGTGCCTCCAGGCAAATAAAAAAACGCATTTCGCATTGCTTAGCTCATTCGCAGTCCAAACTCTCTGGGTGTGATTTACAGAGACGCTGAGTACAGACAGACGGGGGTGGAACTGCATTTGCATTTCTTTTTTCGATCTGATGTCAATAAGGTGCCTTGTTCAAAATCGCCCGTTTGAGCTCCGATTTTTTGTAACGCAGAAAAGGATCGCAAATGCTCAGTTTAGACATTTCGCAACTTTTAACCATGGGGGGGGGGGCTAAACAGGGTAGGGGAGCTCACATTAACGTTCAAAAACCTCAGAAAGTGAAAATTTCATGCCATGGGACCTTTAACTTACAGGGATTTTCTGGCTTGAAACATTTGTATTTTAATGGTCTCCTCTCCACAGATCTGACCTGTAACGTGGCTCAATTATATCATCAGATTGTTTCCATGGAGATAGGTATATTTAATGCCATACTGTGAAAAACTGTTAACAAATGAATAATAATTAAAAAAAAATAACACCATGCTCCTTTATGTACTATAAAAGTTTAAGATCCAAGACAGTGAGTTTACCGTAGAAGATTAGGTTAGAGGTTGTGTCCTTAGGCAAGACACTTCACCCATTTTGCCTATTATGAAGTTAGTGATTAGTGGGGGTCAGATCAGCGGCATTGCTTCTGTCATCAAGCAAGTGAGACTATACCAGGACAGGCTGCATGTCAGATCTGTGGAGAGACACCCCCTGCTTAAAGTAAGAATGCTTTTGTTTAAAATCCAGACACTGATAAAGCTGAAAACTGTTTGTGCAGATCCGAGGCACCGTGTAATGAATGGGGCGCTAATGGTTTGAAGTTCTCAGAGTGAGGAGTGAGGTCATTGGAATGTAAGAACTTGGGTAATGTCCACAGGCAACCAAACTGAACCGTGATTTCAACCAGGGAGACTGTCAGCCAATCACAGCCTGCTCTGTTTCGCTTCTCAACCAATCACCTCTCAAAGCATTCACATAAACACACTTAATTACATTTATCTCTTAATACGTTATTATTGTCTGTGTCTCTTAATTTGAAGAGCCCATATTGTGCAATTTTAGAATCTGTTATAATAAATCCTCATTACAAAACATGCCTAGAGTTGTGTTTTATTTCATTCACACATGCTTAACACACAAACCCTGCATATTAGGCTGAGTTCTTCTCTAAAACAGACAACACTCTGTTCCACCTTCTGATGTCACGTGGTGATACAATGCAGGAAGTGCTTCAATGTGACTCCATACATCTTCACTAGAATCATTCGGATAATTTCAGCCTTGGAATTGCCACTCTCTACTGAGATAAAGGTAAAAGCTGTTATCATGAAAACTACTGCTTCATGACATCACAAGGTGGAACAGAGAATTTTGAGGTTTGGAGATGTAGACAGACTAATAATAAAGGGTTACTCAAACATGACATGTGAATGAAACAAAAAACAACTCCAGGTATGTTTTTGATGAGGCAACAGCATTATAACATGGCTTAAAGCTCACAAGAGCCAAGTTTGTGTAATATAGGACCTTTAAAAATATTTATGACAGTTCCCAAGTTAACATTTTAACCTAGTGCTGTCAATAATCATTCCTTCTTTAAACTAGGGGAATGATGCAATGTTTTGTAGCTTTCTACCATGTTATAACTTTCCCTCATCAAAAACATGCCCGAAGAGGTTTTAGATGTCATCCATTTGAGTAATTTAGAGATCTCTCTGAGGCCCTATTCAAACCTAACCTGGGAAATCCCAGGCTGCTTTCGTTCGTTCCGATCTGAAAGACAGCCTGGCAACTATGGCAAGCGAGCTCTCCCGATTCTGGGAGCCAATGAGAGAGCAGGGAGGGGTAGCCAGACGGTGACACGTACTACGTGACAAACGGAAGCTTGTAGTTTAAACTGACAACTGACATGATTGGCTATGGGCTACATATACGCCAAATGATAGACATTCGTACCGCCCAATAAACGGCTGTTGGCGATCGTAAACCACACCTCCGCTACGAGATATTCAGTAGGTGGCTCCCAGACCATATATCACTTGTGATATGGTCAGATGTAAACCAGGCAAACTCAAACCCTCCTTACAACTAGATGTAAGATTCTGTGTAATGCTCTGTCCACAAGCCTGCGTCACCCATGCTCCCACATGACAATTCTCCATAAATATACAAAAGCAGGATCACAATAATACTAATATAATAATAATAATAATAATGATAATAATAATAATAATAATAATAATAATAATAATAATAATAATAATAATAATAATAATAATAATAATAATAATAATAATAATATTTGACAAACCTGATGCGATGTGCAGTAATTCAATTAGCAAGATGGACGCTGATTGTGTAGCGATAAAACTCTGAAGGGGGAGTCAGAGCATCAAAAACGACTGAAACTAGTTACGCATTTGAATGTGTTGTTTTAGGTGAATATAGCATTTTCATATTCGCATTAACATATTTGCAGTTAATGTTTCAATGAAGTCAAATGCACCCTCTTTACCCTCTTTACACTTTGGAAAATGTTGCATTGTTGTGTGAAATATTTGAAAAACATTAGTAATATTGGAATATTGTGTACAGTAAACAAGGAAACAAAGCAAGGCAGAACTTGTTCCTTGCTTCTTGGGACTGTTACTATAAATTCTTTGTAAACATAAAGCTGTCAATCATTGTAATGGAAAAAGAAACAGAGAAGACAGGCTGGAAAATCACCTTCTGTTTAGAGTCAACAGAAACTCACTTGAAATGAAACTGGCATTAAAGAGGGTAACATGTACTCCAGTGATTATAAACAAGAGATGCAATCCCTCATTTACAGGAGCCCTCCACAGAAAAGGTTTCCACACTGTTTTTGTAATCAAGACCTTTCAACTTCCCTGACCCTGGAATTGTTTACTCCATTGACTAGTTTTGGGTTGTTTTTTTTTCTCTATTGTGCTCTGCTGGTCTCCATCACAGCTGCTGATCTGAAGGCACCTGACCTTTCCCAGTACAGATATACTGTATTGCATAAGCAGCTCTTGAGGTCAAAATATGTCTGCTGTATACCGTCTTCATCCAAGTTATGGGTCAGATCTGTGGGGAGTCTCACCTTTCTTACTATTACCAGTAAGAAAGGTGACCCTACCCTTACTCCTAAGTAGTTATTCAACTATTAAATCAATGAAAGGTTGATCAGTTTAAAATATATCCATATTGTGGAACATTCCATTCAAAAAGGTGGCACAGTGGCTGAGTGGCTAGCAAGATGATTCAGGGTTCCGACTCTTTCTGTGTGGAGTTTGCATGTTTTCCCTCAGTCTGCGTGGGTTTCCTCCAGGCAGTTCGGTTTCCCCCATCAATCCAAAACACGCACCATAGGTCAAATCCTCCAGGTAGTTCAGACCAAGACTAGCTTAAAGGAGAATTAACGTTTTTTACAATCTGAGCCTTATTTCGGTAATAAAACAAGTTGTTTTACTCACCCATAGCACTTTGGTGTCATATGGAGCACTTCCAGAGATGTTTTAGATTAGTGATATCCGTAACGCGAGTTCTCGGGGCATATAATATATATGCCCCGAGCATATAATATATGCCCCGAGCGGTCTCCAAATAACACAAACTTTAGCACTTTTCAAATCATAGAAGCTCAATGTCTTAGTCTACACTTTTGTTTGAGTCAAAAGTGGCCTGTAATCCGAGATTTAGCCATAGTTTACAGCTTTGCGTTTCATGTTTGGGTCCCGAGAGCTGAGACCGAAATAAGCTGTGACTCCGCACATGCGCACTGGCGTCCTCATCTACTCGAAACTATGGCTAAATCTCGGATTACAGGTCACTTTTGACTCAAATGAAAGTGTAGACTAAGACATAGAGCTTCTATGATTTGAAAAATGCTTAAGTTTGTGTTATTTTGGTGACTGCAGCGTTGTGCCCCGACCACTCAAGTTACGGAGATCGCTAATCTAAAACATCTCCGGAAATGCTCCATATGACACCAAAGTGCTATGGGTGAGTAAAACAATGACCGAAATAAGGCTTAGATTGTAAAAAAAAAACGTTAATTCTGAAGATGTCCATACAATCAGTCTGCTGGCAAACACGCCAACAGATGGCAAAAGGAGAAATTCAATTTGTTAACTGGACAAAAGTTTATTTGGTCGAATACATTTCGAATACGTACTGAAGAAGCAGCTTGGATGAGCTGCGTAATATATTCAACCAAATAAATTTTTGTCCAGTTGACAAATTGGACAACCTACCTGGACGACTAAGGATTATACATACTCCAACAGACATAAAAATTAGGATTTTCTTCTCTGGATATATTTTTTATGTCAGTTAGGACCAAAGTCAGTGACCTTTCTCCATTAACATATACTGCTGATGCTTTTACACAGGAAGAACATGCAAACAAGGCCTACACTGAAAGGCCAGAACATTCTTTTTAGTCTTGAGCTGCCATAATGCTATTTGTTGGTTGCTGTCCTCCATAAATCATATTGTCATTTTTATCAATTTCACTCAATTCCCTTCCATGCTGCGTCTAACCCGATCCTGGGATGCTGTGCTCAGGCTTGCCTGGAGTCTAACTTGAGAAGATTTCCAACCATGTCGTCCTCCATCACTGGCCCCATAAATCAGTGCACATGCGAGTTTGTGTCACGGTACTCTGCTCTGTGGATGGAGACTCAGTGGAGGCTCTATGGAGCGTGTGGGAGCGTGTTTAGATGGTCATTATCTGCTCCACTCAAGTAACAGCCGTGGGGGACAGTCCAAGAAAAAAGACAAATTCTATTAAACCAAATCAAAGCACAGAAGTTATGGTCAGTGGCGTTCCTAGAGTGATTTGCGCCCTGGGCGAAACCCACTCCTCCCCAAGACCCCAAGACAAGACCGTTGTCCCTACAAACTCAATTCACAACAACTACATAACATAAAAACATAAAAAAGACCAAAGGCGCAATTATTTCACATTATAGCCATGTAGGCTTACAGCTATTTAAGAAAGCAAAACTACACTCCAGCAAAAAAAAAAAAAAAAAAAAATTTCGTCGACATTCGCCAACAACTCTTCCCTGTAGCTAAGCGCCATAGGACATGATAAATGTTTGAACGACCATGTATATAGCTTTTAGCCTCCGTTAATCCAAGCAATGATGATAGCAACATTTTCGTGCTTGGGGGAAGGTCAAACATGCATCAACAATCACATCAGGGGAGTTTAACTAATACAACATCATCATCATGAAGTCAAACTTGAAGACTAGTCGATAGCATACCTTTTTCTTTTGCTTGCTTCTCCTCCTCTTCTTTCCGTTTCTTTCGAAATTGGGCACCTGGTGGCTTCAATCTTTTTCGGTCCATCACCGCGACTGTTTTGTCATACTGTACACCGTGACCTCCTCAAGACACTGACCGAAATCCGAATGATTACCCCCCTGGCCCCTCCCCCTAAAACAAACTCTGTACTGTGCTCGCAGCGTTGCCTAACGCGAGAGGTCAGAGTCAGACTGTCATACCTGAACCATTTCGCGCTACTCTGTCTTCACGTAACTGTCTTCACGAGCCAGCACCAGCCCCCCACACCCCGCACAAGGATCCACGTGGATCCTTGCTCCGCGCCTCTGTGCGCCGCGGCCGCACGTTCGCACCGCTCCGCACCGTTTTTTTTTTCTTCGTGCCACCGCGACGCCCTCCCCGCGATGGCGCTATGGGCAATTGCCCAGGTGGACCCCGTCAAAGAACGCCCCTGGTTATGGTGATTCTTTTTATAAGTGACATTTTTTTGTGTCTGTATGGCGATTTCAAATTTCAATATTATAGTAAGTTTTAGCAATGTTCTAATATCTTTTGCTCTTGCAGTATCATTTTGCTAACCATGCACTAACTTTTCTGGTGGAGGGTGCGGCACCTGCTTGGAAGCCCTATGCCAGGGGTGTCAAACTTATTTTGGTCCAGGGGCCGTACTCAACCGACTTTGATCCCAAAGGGGCCGGATCAGAAAACTCATGGAAAATACAGTATACCCCAAAAATAGCAATAAGCCAAATATTTGTGCAGAGAAACGCAAATCTATTACAGAAATGTTTTTTTTTTTGGCAAACTCTTTCTTTTACAAAATATTATATTTTCTGTCTTCTATCTTCTGTCTTCTCAATTCTCCTTTCAAGTTACTGTATTGTTCGAAATGCCGTGTCTCGTAATGGCGCTTAAGATTATATTCCTTGTTGCAAACACACTAAACATACAGGTTTCCCATTCACCTCCGTCAACAAATAGGATTTAGTCAATTTTCCTTGGAAAATCCTGCACTTGATGTCCACTTTTCTCATTTTTGACATTTTGCTGAGGAGTGTGTCACGGTCAACAGTCAAAACGATGGTCCTTTAAAGGGATATGCCACCCCCAGGTCAAATTTGGGCATCTCCCCACAGTCCAGAGACTAAAACAAGTGATGAAAAGTGTTTTCCTGGTCACCCAGCCATTGTCCGAGTCTGTCGCCACTGACCGCCGCGCGAGCTGCTGCTCCTCCGCCTTAGACTGGAGGCTAACGTCGCCAGAGAAAGATTTCGGCCAAAAGGAATTAATTTGCTCGATGCGTTTCCCAATTACTTGCTGTGTAGTGCGCATTCATATCGTTGATGTACAAATCAACACGGAGAACTTGCCTTGGTCATTTTGGGTGGGAACTATTTTTCAGTGCGGAAGAACATGGCCGAATCACGCACCACGTTGTGCAACAGGGGAACTCCCTTCCCGGTGCGTAACTGGGATTCCCCTGGCAGCGTGATTCGGCTGTATTCTTCCGCACTGGAAAATAGTTCCCACCCAAAATGACCAAGTCAAGCTCTCCGTGTTGATTTGCACATTTATTTGCACTCGATATGAATGCGCACTACACAGAAAGTAATTGGGAAAAGCATCGAGCAAATTAATTCCTTTTGGCCGAAATCTTTCTCTGGCGACGTTAGACTCCAGTCTAACGCGGAGGAGCTGCAGATACCGCGGCGGTCAGTGGCGACAGACTCGGACAATGGCTGGGTGAGCAGGAAAACGCTTTCCACCACTTATTTTAGTCTCTGGACTGTGGGGAGATGCCCAAATTTGACCTGGGGGTGGCATATCCCTTTAAGAGCGTTGGGAAAGAGGCGAGTCTTCATTTGTGCTGCTCTGGTGGGAGGAGCCACGTACAGAGGCTCTGGAGACGCTGCTATGCTAAACTGCGCAGAAAAGAGGTGCAGAAAATTACAATATTTTAATAGAAAATCAGCCAAGGGCCAGATTAAAGGTCTTGGAGGGCCGGATCTGGCCCCCGGGCCGCATGTTTGACACCCCTGACCTATGCCATATTGTTAGGCCTATCATGATAATTACTATATTGACTGAATAATTTATCGTGTGTACAATTTATTTGGAGTAGTGTGAAATTTGAGCTATGTTTATGTACTATGATATGATTTGAGCTGTAAAGGGTTTCATAAATAACTTCTATGACTAATTCTTGCTTCATTCTGCTATTTGTTTGTTCCAGCTCAGGCCTTTAAATTATACTGTATATTTAAAAATGAAATTGTGTTTACTGGGATTAATCTGCTTTGTGTCAGTGACATAATGTAGTTTCAGTATTATCATTTATTGCAGTATTTATTTGTAGCAATCTATTATGCTTTAAAATGTGTTTTCGTGACAGGCCTACATACTGTGGAGCTTTCCAGGAAAAGCATTAGGATCTGCATAGAGACAAGCTCATGTAAATGATTCTTGTAGTGGGGATTTCCATCCAGGACTAGCGGGTCATACCATAGGCGTAGAGGGGTGTACAAGGGTGACAGATCGTCTGGACATTGTCTGCACCAGATCTAAAGAAAAACAGAGCAAAGACAGAAGAGGAGTGGCTGTAAAGGGACACAAAACTCCATGTATCTAATCTATTAGCAGGCCCCTGGTACAACAGCGGCTAATACAAATACATGGAGCTCTCTGATGAACCCAACCTGACTTTTGGAGCTTTTGCAGTCACTCAATGATTCAAAAACAGTGACGTTTGTAACTTTTCTGGTCGAGACTCTGCCTACTGCTTTTCCCTGTGTAGATTATATTGCTTTGAATATTCCATAGTGTGGGGTTAAACTTGTGGGGCCACTACCGAATATGCTGTGTTACAGCCTATATAACCCTACGTGAGATTCGCTGTTTTTGAAAGAAATATCCATACCTCCACAAATGTTGAACCCTAGGAATTAGTTGAATAATAGCACCACTTTCAGAAGATATTCTAAAAAAATAATTTCACTTTTCACTTTTGTTTATGTATACTGGAAGAGAATAAACAAACTTGTGCCAGTTTTTGTTTCATGTGAATAGGTCCAATAATTACAGAGATGTACCATAAATCAGGTCAACACATTTGAATGTCAAAAGACAAATTCCTTGCCTCAAGTGGAGGAGTTCAAATATCTCGGGGTCTTGTTCACGAGTGAGGGGAGGATGGAGCGTGAGACTGACAGGCGGATCGGTGCAGCGTCAGCAGAGATGCGGTCGTTGTACCGGACCGTTGTGGTGAAGAGAGAGCTGAGCCAAAAGGCGAAGCTCTCAATTTACCAGTCAATCTACGTTCCTACCCTCACCTATGGTCATGAGCTTTGGGTAATGACCGAAAGGACGAGATCACGGATACAAGCGGCCGAAATGAGTTTCCTCCGCAGAGTGGCTGGGCGCTTAGAGATAGGTTGAGGAGCTTGGTCACACGGGAGGGGCTCTCCACGTGGAGAGGAGCCAGCTGAGGTGGCGGTTCCGGATGCCTCCTGGTCGCCTCCCTCGGGAGGTGTTCCGGGCATGTCCCACCGGGAGGAGGCTCCGGGGAAGACCCAGGACCCGCTGGAGGGACTATGTCTCTCGGCTGGCCTGGGAACGCCTTGGGGTCCCCCCGGAGGAGCTGGAGGAAGTGTCCGGGGTGAAGGAAGTCTGGGAATCCCTGCTTAGACTGTTGCCCCCGCGACCCGGCCCCGGATAAGCGGAAGAAAATGGATGGATGGATGGAAGACAAATTCCATGATAAAATTCTGACCTGTCCTAAACTATATCAAATAATTTAGATTTTTTCATCATTCATTCATTCATTCATTTTCTTCCGCTTTTCCATTTTCTGGGTCGTGGGGGCAGCAGTCCAAGCAGTGGTCTGCTGCCCACAACACAATGCACCAGCCCCCATGAATACTCCCGCAGGTGGTGGGTCCACAGGAGGACGGCTCACATCACAACATCTATGTTGTGACGTGAGCACATCTATGTATTTAGATTTTTTGATATCTTTTATTCAAATTATTTCTCTGCATTTGACCCATCCTTCAGGGAAGGAGCAGTGGGCAGCTCGTCTTTCAGGCGCCCAGTGGGCAGTACCGTGAAGGGTCTTGCCCAAGTGACTTTACCAGGTGAGCTAGCCAGCCGGTAAATAAATAACATTAATAACATGCTTTTGCTTTTGTTAGAAAATCACATGGAAAAACATGAAGAACCTAACACTCAGGTCAAGGCCAACTGTTCTCACACTTATTCTTATAAAATTATCCCATTTTTATTGGACTTCCTGATGCTTTCCCCAAATGTCCCAATAACACTCATTTAACACATTTAACCTACTTCAGATGCCCTCCCTGCTGTTTGAGTCATTAGTGGTGAAAGGTCCTGTAATACAATGCCCCTTGATGGCCCATATTATTTAACTCGTGCCATTTGATTAACACGTTCAAATGAAATACATTTACATTTTATTATAGGAAACAAATGTGAAAGAAAACTCTGTAGAAGGAAGTGAACTGAAGGATAATCGTATTGATGCAGCTGTTGTCATCACCATTCCCTGTGGGTGTGAAGCTAACTGAAAGCACTACTCTGTTAGAAGCTCTGTGACCCAAGTTAGACTTAATCTGAGCTTTATTTTAATGAGCTGACTTGGTTGGAACTACAACAGGTCAAATGATTTGTGCACTTCAATTTTTCTCTGTCTCACAAACAATTACAGTCACAGTTTTCTTGAGTTTTCAGATAATCTAAGAACTTTTAGTTTGCTAATGTTGGCATTGTGTCACCATGGTAACTGCTAAACATGACATCAGATACAGATGTGGAATACCCCCAACATGATGTTGCTGCAAGTATCAATAGTCCACTTTTATGTGCAAAAATAATTATTGCTGCATCTTCTCTGCAAATGAGAATTAGAATCTGGAAAATGTGTATTTTTCCTGCTTAAAATCACATTCTCACACTTATTTCTATAAAATTATCCCATTTTTATTGGACTTCCTGATGATTTTCCCAAAGGTCCCACACACTCCCTCACATTTAACCTACTTCAGATGCCCTCCCTGCTGTTTGAATCATTAGCAGTGAATGCTAACACAATGGCACTGCAGCACAATGATGGCGCGGGCTTATATGGGCTTTTCCCACCCGTAGAAAAAGAATAGGATCTCACACATGGAGCAGTGCGTTACACAGTGCAGTGCAGGTGGGGCACAGTGAACAAAGCACAGGTCTGGAAGTGATAAGGCCATGTGCTAAAGTGGACTACAGTCAGTGTAATAAAGGGTGGTACTTTTGAATGGAGCTGGGAAAGTAGAGGGAAGTTCAGTGGCTATACTCTGTAAGAGAAAGAACAGTTCAAACCACAGTGTTATATTTGATTTGATTTAAACAACTCTCAGATTTTTTATGAGCATTTAAAGGATGTTGGGTCAGAATGGTTGTGGCACATAGTGGTGGTATAAAACTTTTGCCGATTTACTTATAGATAGACTGTGTAAAGAAGTGGACTACACGAGTGTGATGACACCCATAGTTCAGCTCCAGTCAAATGAAGCTCAATGAGGCTGGCGAGATAGCTAAGCCCAACAGTGATTGTGAGGCATCAGTTTAGCTGTCATCTGATGATCTATGGCTGAAAACCAACCAGTCATGTGACCACTAGACTTTTGTTTGTGCTGCTTTTATTGTATGTTGTATTTTTATGTATTTGCCTGCCTAGGGACTACGGTTAAAAACTAGCTTTGTAGCTAAAATTCGGCATATTTACATTTGTTTTATACTTATGTTCATTAATGTGCATTGTCCCTATCAAATAAATAAATAAATAAATAAATCTTGGGTGTTAGAAAGATGTTATTTGGGTTCATCTTGATAACCACTACTCTTGTTGTCCACTGATCTGAAGGTTGGCAGTTCTAATCCTGACATAAACATCATTGGTTGAGTGGTCAGATCCACTGACCCACAGGTTGGTGGTGCAATTCCAGCTCCCACAGATGAATGCTATCATGCCCTTGGGCTTGCCCTTTCGCTCCCAGTGTCTGCGTACACTGGTGTACACTGGTGTACACTGGTGTACACTGAGTGAATGTGTGAATGGGTGAGTGGTTCCTTGATGTAAAGCTCTTTGAGTGCATTGAAGGTGGAAAAAGCGCTATATAAAAATATTCACCATTTACCATGATTTGAAACACCTCCTGAGTGAGGTCAGCTGCACACTAGCCTTGAGGATATTTGAAGCCTGATTTTTCTCTCCACTGGTTCGGGGAGGTGAGGTTTTGATCCTGGTATAAATGTTAAATTTGGAGTGATTTGTGCATGCTTGAACAATCTTTAAAGGAAAAGTAACGTTTTTTTTTTTTTTTTTTTTTTAACAATTTGAGCCTTATTTCGGCAATAAAACAAGTTGTTTTACTCACCCATAGCACTTTGGTGTCATATGGAGCATTTCCGGAGATGTTTTGGATTAGCGTTAGGCTAACGCTGTTAGCCTAGCGCGACTTATAGCCATAGCTCGGGGCATTCCCCGAGCATGTAATATGCCCCGTGCGGGCTCCAAATAACACAAACTTTAGCACTTTTCAAATCATAGAAGCTCGATGTCTTTAGTCTACGATTTCGTTTGGTCAAAAGTGGCCTGTAATCCGAGATTTAGCCATAGTTTCGAGTAGATGAGGACGCCAGTGTGTGCTCTCAGCTCCCGGGACCCAAACATGGAACGCATAGCTGTAAACTATGGATAAATCTCTGGGAATGCCCCGAGCTATGGCTATAAGTCGTGCTAGGCTAACGGCGTTAGCCTAACGCTAATCTAAAACATCTCCGGAAATGCTCCATATGACACCAAAGTGATATGGGTGAGTAAAACAACTTGTTTTATTACCGAAATAAGGCTCAAATTGTAAAAAAACATTACTTTTCCTTTAATGGTTTATTTTCAAGACGGCATATTGCTGATTAACTCTATTTTCACCTTCACAGGAACACACCCACTGCTCTGTACTTACTTTGTTCTCTAATTGTCTTAATCGGTGATACACGTAGGATTTGGCAGCTTCACATAGTCATTCTTTCTCGCTTGATCTGCAGCTATCCATCAGTTGTGTGTCAGTTGTTGTGATGGCATCTACTGCAGTTTTGTAACATGGAAATCAGTTGACTTGTTTTTTTATTAAGTCGTTTTCGATGAATACTGCCATTTAAAATGTGCAAATTATAATGTGATGATGTCCATGAGTGTCAAAGATTATAATTATATATAAGGCTCAAGCACAATATGTGTTCTTTAAATGTTTGTAGATTGTGGTGTGACCTTACTGGACAGCCTAATGTTAAGGATTAGATTAGTTAAGTGTTTCCAATTCAAGATTTATATTTTGATGAAGTATATGTAGAGAAATGCAAGTTGAAGTAATTGGCTCAGCAGAGATGGGTGTGCCCTATTCTCCAGTCCTCTAATATACTATGTGTTGCCAATCATGAGAAAAAAAAGCCAAAATCAATATAAAAGAGACAGATTTCTTTAATAATGTTGTCGAAAGTCTAATATTTCTGAACAATGACTCACATCTTGAAGCTTCATGCCCTCTTGGCCCTCTGTCTACACTGGGACCAGAACTGCAGATTTTTGTGTGAAACTCCAATACAAAATGATGTGTTCAAATTCTAAATTGAACCAGGGAATCATCCTCTGGCTTTCCTGAAGAGTTAAAGCAAATCTGTTTTATATTAGCGCACAAACCCACGTATAATTGTTTTCCATTGATCAGTACTTTTGTACAAAATCCTCAAACCTCATAACTAACCAAGCTTCCTGTACAATAACGAAATGTAGATCAAATTGTCATTTGTAGAGCCATGCAAAATATTACAACATATCATTTTGGGTTTCCTTTAGATAATTTAAAGGTGCACTGTAAAAATTTCTGGTAACTGGTCTACTGGGAGATGTTTTTGCTTTGCCTCAAATATCCCACAGAAAGGCACTCAACTGATCTATCTACATGGTGACAAATACATGACACAACATCGGCCTTTTATTGTGTTAGGGGTAAGTATGACCTCTTACTTACTTGTCACCTGCTTGTCTCCACAGAGATAGATAAGTTTAATGCCATGCTGTGGAATATTCCAGGCAATGCAATATCATCTCCAAAGGGGCAAACACCAGAAAAGTTGCATAGTGGACCTTTCATAATACTACATGAAATACCAAAACAAAGTAATTCAAAATTAGTTAAAATGTATGAAAAATGTATGACTTTTATCCTCCTGAACATTTGAGAGGAAACTGCAAAGCTCCTGGACATGTAAAACATGAATGGGAAGCTGCAATCCAGTCAAATCAGCAATTCTGGAAAGAATTAGGATCAGTTTGTACTCCAAACCCCACAAATAAAAAATAATCAGACTTGAATAGGAATTCCGCCTGGATTTTTAAAATGACAAATCCCTAAATCAAATTTTTAGTGAGATATGCTTCAGCTTTGACATGTAAAAACCCAAATAATGTTATTCTACTGTGGACCATCCCCAGGGACACTAGCTTTACCTATTCCAACAACAACAACAACAACAACAACAAAATCCTGGTGGAATTTGAAATCATGGGCTTCTGGCTCCACTGACTCTGGTTCAATTCATTTTCTGTTGAAAAACAGAAAATGAATCACCCCTCTCTTTGTAACTGCTGTTGTCCGGCTCCTCAGTTTGGTCTTAAAGGTCCCATGGCATGAAATCTTCACTTTCTGAGGTTTTTGAACGTTAATGTGAGCTCCCCTACCCTGTTTAGGCCCCCCCCATGGTTAAAAGTTGCGAATGTCTAAACTGAGCATTTGCGATCCTTTTCTGCGTTACAAAAAATCGGAGCTCAAACGGGCGAGTTTGAACAAGGCACCTTATTGACGTCATATCGAAAAAAGAAATGCAAATGCAGTTCCACCCCCGTCTGTCTGTACTCAGCGTCTCTGTAAATCACGCCCAGAGAGTTTGGACTGCGAATGCGCTAGGCAATGCGAAATGCGTTTTTTTATTTGTCTGGAGGCACATCCGAGTGTTTCTAGGCTCGGAAGTCCTTTATCTGAGCCTCTGGACCTTTGAACAGCAGTGGTTTAATTTTATTTTCTGTGGAAATGTGTTTATTTTTCAATGGAACGCTTCAAATCTCTCCCCCCGTGCAAAAACAAGGAAATGGATCAGCTGAGGGCTCAGAGCTCAGAGCGGAGAGTTTGGCCACGCCCCCACCCTCTACTATTGGCCATCTCTTTTCTCCTCATTTGCATTCAAGCAACAACGCCCATTATGGAGTGTTCAGAATGAGAAAAATTACTCTTTCTCATCTTATCTCTGTTTCTCATGCACTGAGTGTTGATTTTGAAGAAGGATTCATTTACAGTATTAGGGAACCATTAAGGAGCCATATAAAAGCATCAAGAAGTACCATGTCATGGGACCTTTAAAATGTTTGTATTAACCCACTCTACATTTCTCTATTTTGTCCTTAAATCAAGATAGGAACATTAATAGACAAATCAGGTGTCCTCTTTCCCCGATTTTGCTGATGCGGTGGGGGTGTTACCTTCAGTACCCTCGCTCTAGATTGGCTCTTTGCTTGCTATGATACTCTCAGTTGAAATTCTAAACATGGAATCTAAATTCACTCCTGTAACTGCTAGTCTCCATGAGCTTCATTCATGCTATAGGTAACCTCCCGTAGTCCACTTCTGTATAAGTCTATGGTGCAGAGATTATTCCCATCATAATGAGAGATTGATAGATCAGAGTCAAAACTACAGTGTCCCAGCTTCACAAAGAGCCCAACTACAAAGAAACAGAAACAGAATTCAGTCGTTTTAGTCTGGCGTTTTAGGGCAAAAGGTTGAAAATATAAAGGGTTAACCATTCTGCCACTATTTCCATGTATATATAAACTTTTCACCCATAGCTTGTTAATGTTATGCTTTGGAGTTCGTGAAGCCATAGTTACTTGTAACCTGACACATGTCCACAGCTTTCTGCACACGCTCAGTTCAGACCTGCTCCCGGCATCACGCTCTTAAATAACACGCCACAACAAAACGAAAGAGAGGCATTCAGAGGTGGAACAGATCATAATGTTTGTCCTCCAACAACACGCCAAAATAACATTAAGTGTTGTATCGGCCACATTAAAATGAACTAAAACAGCTGAGTTTGACTTGGCTTGAATGGCAAAGAAATCCATTTTATTTTGAATTTTTAACTAACACCATCTGATGTTCATAAAGCATTACTGTATAATGACTCATTCACAGGAAAGGAAAACATTTATGTTGGCTCCTAAACTAAATTGGTGTGTGGTAATTTTTCCTCATCAGCAAAAGTTAATTAGATAAAAACTTGTTTTAAAGTGGGACAGTCTTTGCACAGCAAATATTTGTGACACAAACTCACGAGAATCCATCTTGCCGTGCACCCACTCGCTGGTGCGATAAAGCCCATCTGTTGGCTGGTGGACCAATCACAGAGCAGCATTGAGGTCTGTGTGGAGCCAAGACGAAGCGTGAAAGAGAACATAAACAAACATGGTGACGTTGACAGACATACTTCAGCTGATTTTAGTGCCTATACGGACTATTAAGTTTGTGATAAACTTGCAGAATGTTGGTGGGTGCGACAAGCTGCTGGGAGGAAAATTTGGAGGTGATGAAGGCTGAGCAGCAGGTAAACTCTGAAAGGTCCCATAGCATGAAATTTTCACTTTCTGAGGTTTTTGAACGTTAATGTGAGCTCCCCTACCCTGTTTAGGGCTAAAAGTTGCGAAACGTGTAAACAGAGCATTTGCGGTCCTTTTCTGCAAAAACAGCCCAAACTGGCAATTCTGAACAAGGGAAATTTCTGACGTCACACTCAGGGAAAAATGCAAATGCAGTTCCACCGCCCGTCTGTATGACTACCCACCGTCTCTGTAAATCACGCCCAGAGAACTTGGACCGCAAACGAGCTACCCAATGCGAGATGCGTTTTTTTATTTGCCTGGCGCACGTGAGAGCGTTTCCAGGCTCGGATGTCCTTTATCCGAGCCTCCAAACCTCTGAAACAGCAGTGGTTTAATATTATTTTCTGTGGGAATGTGTTTATTTTTCAATGGAAATCGTCTCATATCTTCGCGCTTAAACGCAGAAGTGGAGCCAGCGCACATCGCACCGCTAAACAAGGAAAGAGCGGAGAGTTTGGCCACACCCCCACCCGCTGCACTGGCCTGTCTCTGTCCTCATTTGCATTCAAGCAACAGCGCCCAGAATAAAGTGTTTGAGAGACATTTATGACTCTGACTGTGTTCACGAGGCTTTCTCATGCACTGAGTGTTGATTTTGAAGAAGGATTCATTTACAGTATTAGGGAACCATTAAGGCGCCATATAAAAGCATCAAGAAGTAGCATGTCATGGGATCTTGAAGAACTAGTGAGGAGACAGGAGCGAAGTTAGGTCTTCCAAGCTGAGTTTAGGCTAGATCCATTTGTACCCAGGGTCCAAAATTTTGTGCTGCACCCATGGTCAGATATTCAAATATTAATCACGATGGCCTGCCTTTTTGAACTCAGATACACGTATCAATCTGCTGTTAGCCATGAGAAGACATTTTCAAAGTTAATTTACTTCTGGTTCACATTTTTTAAGTCCACTTACTTCTGGTTCACAACTGCAGCATTGATTACAATCTACATTCTACAATTTAATGTTGTTATAATTTCAGATAGGGTCTTTAGCAGTTAATAATGGCTTTTTGGAAGCTACTGTGAGAAAGAATTTTTATTTTATTTATACAGACAGAGAAGGTGTTGAACTTTGTGCCAGTTTCATGTGGATAAGCCCTGTAATTACAGAGATCTGAACCATAAACAAATCTGCAATCTGTTGCAAATTCCACCAT
This sequence comes from Paratrypauchen microcephalus, assembly GCA_036785185.1. Lineage (NCBI taxonomy): Eukaryota > Metazoa > Chordata > Actinopteri > Gobiiformes > Gobiidae > Paratrypauchen > Paratrypauchen microcephalus. Next base: position 135,849 of record JAVJIX010000117.1, on the reverse strand, counting down.
GTAACCTTTCCTCCTAACTAAATTTTAAACAATGGAAATTCAGAATGTTGTAACCTGCAACACAAATAACAGTGTTTTCCCACATCAATATAAAAATATGTGCTAGGTAACACTCAACAAATATAATCCAGACACAGATATAGACACTAAAAGCTTTCCTAATTCACACGATTAGCCCACTGCCTCTCCTCTCCATGTCCCATTCTCATGTACTTTTCCTCAAAGCAATGTCCAGGGTTTAACAGGACTAAATATGAAACAGATGCAGCCCTGTGAAAAGCAGTACTGCAGTCTATGGATGTAAGTACAACTGACACTGCTCTGATTGGCCTGAGACTGTCCTGTTTATGTCTGTGGGAACAGTGAAAGGGTGGGATCCCATATTCACCTGTGTCCAATGGAAAAACACCAATGTTATAATAAACCAAAAGCATGACTAAAAATGTGCAGATTTTAGAGTGTACCTTGACTTATGCTTGTTGACAGTTTTTTTTTTAAATTAAATTACACAATTCAAAGATTGTATGTAAGTTTTCAAACAGAGAATTTCACCATTTTCACCTTGCCAAAAATATACTGTAAATGCAATTCAAATCTCAGTACTTCAAACTGGTTCAGTAACAGAAAACTGGTTATAGTGGTTTAAAAACAATATTTAAAGGTCCCATGGCATGAAATTTTCACTTTCTGAGGTTTTTGAACGTTAATGTGAGCTCCCCTACCCTGTTTAGACATTTCGCAACTTTTAACCATGGGGGGGGGGAACTAAACTGAGCATTTGCGATCCTTTTCTGCGTTACAAAAAAATCGGAGCTCAAACGGGCGAGTTTGAACAAGGCACCTTATTGACGTCAGATCGAAAAAAGAAATGCAAATGCAGTTCCACCCCCGTCTGTCTGAACTCAGCGTCTCTGTAAATCACGCCCAGAGAGTTTGGACTGCGAATGCGCTAGGCAATGCGAAATGCGTTTTTTTATTTGCCTGGAGGCACGTCCGAGTGTTTCTAGGCTCGGAAGTCCTTTATCTGAGCCTCTGGACCTTTGAACAGCAGTGGTTTAATTTTATTTTCTGTGGAAATGTGTTTATTTTTCAATGGAATGCTTCAAATCTCTCCCCCCGTGCAAAAACACGGAAATGGATCAGCTGAGAGCTCAGAGCGGAGAGCGGAGAGTTTGGCCATGCCCCCACCCTCTACTATAGGCCAGCTCTTTTCTCCTCATTTGCATTCAAGCAACAACGCCCAGAATAAAGTGTTTGAGAGAGATATTTATGACTCTTTCTCATCTTATCTCTGTTTCTCATGCACTGAGTGTTGATTTTGAAGAAGGATTCATTTACAGTATTAGGGAACCATTAAGGAGCCATATAAAAGCATCAAGAAGTACCATGTCATGGGACCTTTAAAGGAATATTAACGTTTTGATTTAGTTGATTTACTCACCCATAGCACTTTGGTGTCATTTGGAGCAGTTCTGTAGTTTAGAGATATCCATTAACGTGAGTGCCCGGGGCAGGCAATTGCAGTCACCAAATAACACAAACTTTATCACTTTTCAAATTACAGAAGCTCAATGTCTTAGTCTACACTTTTGTTTGTGTCCAAAGTGGCCTAGATGTAGAGTAGATGATGAGGACAGTGCGCATGCGCTCATTCACAGCTGATTTCGCTCTCAGCTCTCGGTTACAGTCATAAAGAAGCAAAGGAACAATAATAAGAAAACATCTCCGCTTGAGAAAACCCGAAATGGTGCGAACATGCATTTATCCTGGTTGTGAAAACAAAATGACAGGTTGGAAGAAGTTGAGTTTTCACAGGCTTCCTCATCACAATCCGGAGTTATTGAAGCTGTGGCTAGTTTGAGAATGAACCCAAACATGAAAGGCAAAGCTGTAAGACGTTTGGACCATCGTGTATGCAGTACTCACTTCAGTCCGGAAGATTTTTTACCAGCAAAGAAAAAGAAAGAAGGGCAGCGGATTCAGCGCACGATTCTGAGAAGTAATGCGATACCGATGGCTGTTCTCTGGTGCGCTGCTAAAACTGTCTCCGCTTCCTTCTTTCTAATACCTCCTCATCCGTATACTCAGGCTCAAAACGATAGGGACGGCCATCATACTCAAATAAGTCCTCTTCAATCTCGAAGTCTGAATCTTCTGCCATGTGTGGCTCGCAACAGAAAAGTTCTGAGCATCTTCTTATCTGCAAATCAGCTGTGAATGCGCGCATGTGCACTGTCCTTCTCATCTACTCAAAACTATGGCTAAATCTCGCATTAGAGGCCACTTTTGACTCAAACAAAAGTGTAGACTAAGACATTGACCTTCTGTAATTTGAAAAGTGATAAAGTTTGTGTTATTTGGTGACTGCAATAGCCTGCCCCGGGCACTCATGTTAACGGATATCGCTAAACTACAACATCTACAGAACTGCTCCAAATGACACCAAAGTGCAATGGGTGAGTAAAACAACTTGTTTTATTACCGAAATAAGGTTCAGATTGTAAAAAACTTTAATATTCCTTTAAAGGGGCGCTGTGTAACTTTTCTGGTTAATGGTCCGTCAAATGCTTTGCCTGGAATGTTTCACAGTAGGGCATTAAACCTTTCTATCTTCATGGAAACCAAACCAGAACAAGTTACTGGTCAGATCTGTGGAAAGGCAGCCCCGCTCACTGTCAGAATACCTGTTTTTCTAGATATTATTAAGCTATAAAATGTTTAATGTCATACTGTGGAACATTCCAGGCAGAGCAGTAACATATCCATAGAAACAAGGAGGTGATGGACCCCCAACCAAAAAGTTACATAGTGCAGCTTTACAACATATTTTCATAAGCCTGTGATCAATACGAGGATACACGGTCCTGCTTAGGAGTTTGATTTTCAACAAAAAGAGAGTGAGTAACTGAAAAAGTTTTGGCTAAAGTAAGCTAGCATGTGATTGTGATGTTATTTGAGAGGGAGTTGCTCATCGGTACAAATCAGCTCACTTGTTGTAGTTCCAGCTGTCAGATTGTGTTAAAATAAAGTTCAGATTAAAGTCGAACTTGAGTAACAGATATTCAGACAGAGCAGTGCTTCCAGTTAGCTTCAGCAAGAAATTACATCTCGCCTCATATCAGTAGTGGTCATCTTATAATCAAAAGTTACAGGGTTCAATATCTGCTCAGACATGCATGTAGGCAGCGTGTTGTCACTGTGTCATTGGGGAAGTTGTTACTCAAAGTTACACAGTGCAGCTTTAAAGTGGACTCATTCTGCAACTTTTTAAATCATATGAAATGGGTAGGATTCTGCTCCGTAGCATAATAATTTAGGTAGAAATCAATAAAAATCTGCTACTCACTATTCATCTTCTTGAAGTTAATTAAGGGAAGAGTGCAATATAAAAGTGCACTTTAAGGGAAGAGTGCAATATAAAAGTGCACTTTAAGGGAAGAGTGCAATATAAAAGTGCACTTTAAGGGAGAAGTGTAATATAAAAGTGCACTTTAAGGGAGAAGTGTAATATAAAAGTGCACTTTAAGGAAAGAGTGCAATATAAAAGTGCACTTTAAGGGAAGAGTGCAATATAAAAGTGCACTTTAGGGTTAGAGTGCAATATAAAAGTGCACTTTAAGGGAGAAGTGTAATATAAAAGTGTACTTTAAGGGAGAAGTGTAATATAAAAGTGCACTTTAAGGGAGAAGTGTAATATAAAAGTGCACTTTAAGGGAGAAGTGTAATATAAAAGTGCACTTTAAGGGAAGAGTGCAATATAAAACTGCACTTTAAGGGTAGAGTGTAATATAAAAGTGCACTTTAAGGGAAGAGTGCAATATAAAAGTGCACTTTAAGGTTAGAGTGCAAAATAAAAGTGCACTTTAAGGGAAGAGTGCAATATAAAAGTGCACTATAAGGTTAGAGTGCAAAATAAAAGTGCACTTTAAGGATAAGATTCTCATTATATTGATACCTCTGCTCAAAAACTAAATATTACAGACTGCAGCTTTGTTGATCTCAACTATCTTCAGTTCTTTTTGGGGTCAGTGCTTAAAATAAGTCAGAAAACACTGTCTGGGTTTTGGTTCTGATGCTCATATGGAAACAGACCGTGTGTCTCCTGGAATTAGTACAATTCTACAAGAAGATATTTGAACTCCTCCCGAACAGACAGGAGCTGAAACAAATGATCTGAGTGGAATTCTATCAGACACAATACAAAATACAAAAAGGTTTTGTCTGAAAATTATCTTTTTTATTCCATCCAGGAATTCCAGCAACACAGATGTGGAATAGCTTGGTTTGTTTTTTGGTTCATTTTGTAATATCCACACAGGCTGCTTGCCTCATGTAATTACAGATTTTATTGAGAAATTTCCCAAACTTCACTTGACCTGAGGCACTGAACAACTGGTCACATGCAGAGGATGAAGGAAGTTAAATGTGCAACTTTTTTGGTGGGATGTTATTGCTTTATTTAACTTTATTTATCTTCGTGACAGGCCCTGGATCCACAAAGCCAAGATACAGATCAGATCTTTGAGGAAGCGACCCGGCACACAGTTAGAATGCATGTCTTGATTTTTATATATTTTTATATTTTAATACAAAAGCCTGTATCTGAGTAAATGCAAGACATTTGTTTAATGCCATATTGTGGAACAGTCTAGCCAAGTCAATAACTCCATAGAGACAAGAAAGTGGCAGACACCTCCACCAAAAAAGGGCTCCTTGGCATTTGTAGTTCTTTAATATAGTTTGGAAATATTTTTAAGTTCTTGCTGTGTCACTGCACAGAGAAATGCTGGGATTGTGTCTGTTACCCTCTACCAAGAGTGTAGAGTGTAAAAGTGTAAAGTGTAAGAGTGTGACATCCCCCAAGAGGCATTCAAGTGCATGGGGTAAGAATCAGGTAGGCAAATTTGGAGATACTCAGTTCCTATTATATTCAGTTCCTACCCTCACCTGTGGTCATGAGCTTTGGGTAATGAATGAAAGGACAAGATGGCAGATACAAGTGGTGGGAATGAGTTTCCTCCACAGAGTGGCTGGACGCTCCCTTAAGCTGGGAGTACACTGCGATATTTTCAATCGTTTCCCTCAGCCCCAGTCACTTTCAGTCGTTTTCCTGGATTTCAAACAGGTTTTATATTCTTGTGACCTGCAATTGCCGATCGGGAGCTGGTCGTGAGGTATTAATCGGTTCTTGTTACCCCATGTATACTAGACGAAGTACGACACACGATTAAGCCAAAACTTAGCCTGATCCCAAAAATGCACAAGTGAAAAATCGGCTCAAAAAGGGACAAAAATCGCACAGCGTACGCCCGGCTTTAGCGATAGGAGCTTGAAGTAGAGCCACTGCACCGTCACATCGAAAGGAGTAGCTGAAGGGAGGGCATCTGTTCTGTATGCCTCCTGGAGCGGTGCAGACCCAGGCCCTGGACACGCTGCTCAGGCTGCTGCCTCCATGACCTATGTCCAGATAAAGCGGAAAAAAATGGATAGATGGATGACAACTTTATCCACCTTGCTTGGTACTGTGTTGTGTGTGTATGTGAGTGATTGTGGTCAGTGGAGTGGATGTTGCATACTGATAATTATTTCTTCTTTTAGAGATTGCAGAATGCATGGTGCTTCATTCACTTAATGCAATTTAACTGTAACAGAGACTAATTTTCTCGTGGGATACGGTTAATTCCACATCAAACTACTCAATCATGCTCATTCCACAGGCTAAAACACACTAATCGCTCGGCACCTCTCCAAATAAGCTCCTTCTAAATAATCAGACACAGCTCTCAGGCCAAAACTAAGGCGTGTTTACAGAGAGACGACAAGTCATTTTCACCTCTCATTTCACCTGTCACTTCACCAGTCAAACGTTCAATCAGTGCATGCTTCCGTTTACACCAGACTGCCATTCAAACTCTGGCCTGCATTAAGCCCTGTCCCCCTGCAAGACAAGGCCAAATGATCTGTGCAGAGGTAACAGATACCACACAAAGTGCTTTCACCTGTGGCCCTCATTTAGACCTGGTTTAGGCCTGATTTAGACCTGATTTAGAACTAATTTTGTCTTGGTTTAGTCCTGGTTTTATATTTGGTTTAGACTCAGATTAGTTCTGGTTTAGTGTCAGTTCAGATTCAATTTTGTAGGTCTGGTTTGGGTTTTAGTCTCTGTATAGTCCAATTTTAGTCCTGGTTTAGTCTCAGTACAGTCTTGGCTTATATCTGGTTTAGTCCAGTTTTAGTGCTGGTTTAGTTCTGGTATAGTCCTGATTTAGTCCTGGTTTAGTCCGGCCTGCAGGTCAAGGCCAAACACGCTGCCCTGAGGTGTTAAGCTTCTCACTATTAATTACAAATGTCAGACTAAGTGCTTTCCCTCCAGCACTGATGAAAACTCAGATAACAGTAACAGAAATACCTTAATGGAAAAAAATGGTGGATATTTTCAAAGATTTGCATCATTCATAGTTTTATTTTTATTTTTAATAGTTATTCTTTTTGTGTATCTATCTATCTATTCATCTAAAATGCTTTAGTTTATGTTGAGAGGGGAAACCAAAAGCAAAGTCAAAACACAGGAAGAACATACAAACATTTCTCTGTGGCCCCACCATGCCCTATTTGCTATGAGATAAACCTTGTGGGATACATGTAAACAAGATTAATACCAGCACATTTTAAATGCATAATTATTTATTTCATTATTTCATGTGTAAACAACGCGTTGCTAAGGAAACGGAGTGTGACCAACTGTTGTTTTGGTTTGGTGCTTCGGCTGTGCTTCCTCCGTGTGCTGTCTCCAGTCTGCTAGGATACGCTCTGCCAGATCCGCGCTGCCAGATCTGCATCGGTCAATGAGTTCATAGCATTTTATATAACAGAATACTGTACTTGGTTTTGGACAAAATAAATACGTCTAATTATAAAGGAGCTATAGCTTAAAATTGATAATGCAAGCTTGGAAAAATGTTGTATCAGGAAGAGAATTTGGTGTAAAAAAAGAAAAAAAAACTGTCAAACTGTCCTGGTCTTCTATGTTTTTGGTGTGATTTGTCCAGAAAAATTGACTCTTTTTTCGCTTTTAGCCATGAGAATGTTGCTGCCTCATTAAAACAAACCTGGGGTTGTGTTTTGTTTCATTCACACATGTTAATCCGACATTATTAGTCTGTCTCCATCTCCAAAACTCAAAATGCTCTGTTCAACCTTATCATGTCCTGAAGCAGTAGTTTTAAAGTTAATAGCTCCTTTTATCTTTAATTCAGTAGATCTCATAATGTGGAACAGAGCGAACTCAGAACTCAGCCTAAATATGCATGGTTTGTGTGTAAATGAAATGAAACAAAACACAACTTCAGGGATGTTTTTGATGAAGAAACAACATTAGTTTATTAGAGTAGCTGTTCCCTCATTTATCACAGGACTACTGCAGGTTTCACACTTGTTCCTTTGAGCTGTCTGCAGACACAAGTCAGTGTTTTTGTTGTTTTGATTTCATCATTGCTCCATAATCCCAGAGCCCTCCCGCCCCCGGTGTCTGGTGCCCTGGACTGCATTAGGAGTCCCCTCTCTCCTTTCCATTAGCCCCCGGAGCCTGGTCCATCCACAGGGGAGAGCAGAGCAGGCGGATCCGCTCCACATTAGCCTGGGCTGGGGTCTGGCTCTTCTCTGATGACCCCCCATGGTCCTTGGACATGAGCAATTTCCCAACCAGGGTCAGAAAATCAATATGAATCAATAATAGTCCTGGTTTAGTCCTGATTTAGTCTATTTTTTAGTCTTAGGATGCTCTTTTTTACATCAGCACTGAAAATAGCTAAACTGGGCGTATATAAATGAATACAACAAGAAGATTTACTGACTGTTGTTGGCCAAGAACATCTCATCATGTTGAAACTTATATTTGTGGTACTCAATTTTGTTACTTAAGTAAAAGTACAGATACTGAGGCAAAAGACTACTCAAGTAAAAGTAAAAGTACTACATCAAAAAATCTGCTCAATTAACACTTTTAAAATGCCTGTTTGAAAAAGTACTTTAAGAGTAAAATGTAAAAAAAAAATGCAGAGATTTTTAGAACTGCTAAAGTATCAAATGTAATGATTTTGATATTTTAATATTTTTTCCTAGCTGCTTGTTTGTTTTTGTTGATTTGGTTTGCTCAAAGTTGGGACGTTAACTCAAATGAAATGTGCTAAAAGTAAATCTCAGCCATTTCAGCAGGTCTCAAACTGTAAATAAAAGTAAATTTTTACTTTTCAGTCCAGATCTAAAATGTAGTGCAATAGAAAGTACAGATACATGCCTTCCTAACTGTAGTAAAGGTAAAAAGTAAAGGTAAAAACTTAAGTAAAGTACAAATATCTACCACTTTTACTACTTTTTCTTACTTTTGTACTTCATTACCTTCCAACAGTGGACAAACAACTGTTACGTAACACAGAAGAATCAGTTTTGTGATGGTGATGGGCAGATCAAATGCTACAGACCAATAACATTCTATAGACTAATATCATTTAATACAGATGGAGCAGTTAAAATGCTGATCTGTGTTGTAATACAGTGAGTTCTTGGGTCTAGTCAATATCAATAATAGAAATAATCAGATAAAAAAAAGAAAGAAGAGAATTTACCTTATATTTCCACACATCATTGATAGAACCGTAAGAGCAATGACCCATAGGTTGGCAGTGAGATTCCAGATCCCGCAGATTTATACCGTCATTGTGTCACTGGGTAAAACACTTAATCCAGTCCAATGTTTGGTCCCGTTTTCAGAATTTGAGTACTTCCTGAGAAAACAGTCCACTGACCTTCTGTTATCTTCAAAGACGCACATATTTCTGATGATACTGATGAGTGAATAGCAGAAAACTATGAAGAAGTGTTTGTAGAAGTAAAACATTCTTTATTTTCCTCAGCCCTGTTAAAGGTGTTTCCAGATTAAATAGTCCAAAAATCACTTTTAACACCTTCCTCTTCAGTCCAAGGATACACTATGAGTCAAAAGTTGTATTTTTATAACTTGTTCAAAGACAATACTTGGTAACCTGAATCAATGTTTTTGTATCTCTCTGTGGTATTTGAACTGGCTGAAGATTAAAAGTAGCATTAGCTGTCCAATAATGTGCCTTACTGACCGTAATGCCTTTGGGGAAAATAACATTTTTGGTTCAAGTTTACCTCAGCATCTCTAGCCAATCATTAAGCAGTGCTAGTGCAGCCTCTGCAGCTCAGTGAGGGAATTCTAGAGATTCTCAGCTTTCACATGAGCCATGGCCTGTCCATATCTGAGTGTGAGACAAACGTGTGTGTCCTGGCAACTCAGGTTAAAGGTGTGTAAGATTTTTACCCGTTAATTACTGAAATTTAAGATACCCATTCAAAAATACATTGTTTTCCAAGCCTTTTCACTTCCATCATGAAATCAAAGTATTCTTTTGGACTTAGATATAGTCACATAAAAGGGGGATCTTCCCCATGCAGAGGCAGCCATTTTGAATACGAGAGCCGCAGAAGGACATTTGGGCTCCGCCTTCGCCTTTGGCAAGGCTCGTGGTTTTGGGTAAACAACACAAGCATGCTGCCGGATCAGACGTCGTAATGGATCTAACACGTGTTTTGGACTAAATTGTTTTACTGGATTTTATTTGCTGGATCCTTATGGACAAATTGAGAGCAAGTTTATGGTGAAATACAGAGTTTGACCTGTGCAAAGCATTCTAAGGTAAGCTAACCTCGTTTTGTACTTTTCCGTATAAAAGCCCCATGTGCTCAGGGAGTGATTGTTGTGCAGGGAAATTTGCATAGTCAAAAAGAGGAGACTGTAAGGTTTCATTTGATGTGTAGAGTATCATGGTACATGATCGGGAATATGTGTTTTTAAGCGAAAAGAAACAAAAAAAAACAAAAACGGGGCAGCGTTTTATTTATACAGTAGCGGCGCGCGGCTCGTGCGTGGGTACGAGAGCTGTTCGTGTTACGGCCCGCCCAGGTGACCCTCTCTTTAACAGTACAGAATTTGGTGTATATTTTGCAGTATTCTCCTCTCATTAACAGTACATAAGTTGGTGTATATTTTGTAGTACTCTCCTCTCATTAACACAGTACACGGTAATACAGTACATCGACTAAAAACTCATCTGTTCAATCTGGCATCCCCCTCTGTTTTCCTCCACTATACTTCCTATTTGTTTGTAAAGCGTCTTTGAGTAGTAGTAGTAGTAGTAGTTGTAGTTGTAGTACACCACTATCATTACCAGTGCATAAGTTGGTGTATATTTTGCAGTACTCTCCTATCACTGACAGTACATAAGTTGGTGAATGCAGTACTCTCCTCTCATTAACAGTACATAAGTAGGTGTATATTTTGCAGTACTCCCCCGAGTTCATCTGAAGTGATACATGGGGCTTCTCTCTGGTGTGACTCTGGGAGGAGGATCTCACTACGACCTGTCAGAGCTCCAATCTGCACTGTACATCATCTTTTAGTATTTTGGACTAGTTTTCATTTAAATTCCAGCGAATCTTCATTTATTCAATTACAGGCACATTTACTGACAACAGATTATTATTATTGTTATTATACAGATTGTTATTGAAAACAGTCCCTTGCTATTTTGCTACTTCTTTTGAATTTACTATTACGATTTATACGTTTGCTCTTTGTTATTATATTATATTGTGATGTCTGAGCTACTGTGTCCAAATCATTTCCCTTGTGGATGAATAAAGTTTGTTTAAATCTGACCTAAAAACTTAAATAATGCCCATGTATCCTAGAATGGTGCTTCAAAAAACAAATATCTTGAAACCAGTCACAAGTATTATACGTGAAATAATCTAGGAATAATTATATAGAGACATCCAAAATAATGAATCAATCTGCAGGTGCACTGTGTAGCTTTTCTGGTGGAGGGTCTTCCACCAATTTGTCTTCATGGAAATGTTATGGCTTTATCTATAATGTCTCAGAATTTGGCTTTAAGCTTATCTATTTTCATACCGACAAGCCCACAATGCCTCCAGGCCAAGTTACAGGTCAGATCTGTGGAGAGGCGAGCTCACTCACTGTAGAAATGCATGTTTTTAGTAGTATTTTGTAGCCTGTGATTGTGATTGTGTGATGAATACATGCAACATAGATGAGTTTAATACCATACTGTGAAGTCTTTCAGGGAAAGCAATGATATCTCCATGGAAACAGGTTTGTGGCAGACCTGCTACCAGAAAAGTTACACAGTGAACCTTTAAATTTCAACATTAGACAAGTTAATTGAACTCTTGTAGATAGTATTTGTACAGTGTCCTCTATGGCTCTGATTTGCCCCTCTCTGTGGTAATACTGGGCCAGTGCTCTGTGCATATTCAAATTCACTATTATTGCATAACAACAGCGCCTCCCTTTACCGAGAGGAGCCGGTCAAAATATTCTCTCCACCAATCAGAGTGCGGCGACAGTTTCCATTCCGGGAAATCTGCTGAGTGACAGTGGCCATGGCAACAGCACCATCTCTGTGCTGCAAAAAAATCATATCTACACAAGGGAAGGACTGATTTGAGTAGGATAATGTTTTTTTTTTTTTCTTCTTTCTTCTTTTTTACTGTTAATTTTTTTTTAATAGTTAAAAAAAATAAAAAATAAACAGTGAATAGAATTATATCTTTCTTTGTTCAGATGTTATTAAATCGCCCATATTATACAATTTTCTGATCTATGTTATAATATTTCCTCATCAAAAACAATTGTGTATTGTTTCATTCACACATGTTTAACACACAAACCTGCATATATAGGCTGAGTTCTTCTCTAAAACAGAAAACACTCCACCTTGTGATGTCATGTGGAAGTGTTCCACTGTGTTTTTTAAAACACAAAAACACAAAATTTTCACTTTCTGAGGTTTTTGAACGTTAATGTGAGCTCCCCTACCCTGTTTAGCCCCCCCCCATGGTTAAAAGTTGTGAAATGTCTAAACTGAGCATTTGCGATCCTTTTCTGCGTTACAAAAAATCGGAGCTCAAACGGGCGAGTTTGAACAAGGCACCTTATTGACGTCAGATCGAAAAAAGAAATGCAAATGCAGTTCCACCCCCGTCTGTCTGTACTCAGCGTCTCTGTAAATCACGCCCAGAGAGTTTGGACTGCGAATGCGCTAGGCAATGCGAAATGCGTTTTTTTATTTGCCTGGAGGCACGTCCGAGTGTTTCTAGGCTCGGAAGTCCTTTATCTGAGCCTCTGGACCTTTGAACAGCAGTGGTTTAATTTTATTTTCTATGGAAATGTGTTTATTTTTCAGTGGAACGCTTCAAATCTCTCCCCCTGTGCAAAACCAAGGAAATGGATCAGCTGAGGGCTCAGAGCCGAGAGCGGAGAGTTTGGCCACGCCCCCACCCTCTACTATAGGCCAGCTCTTTTCTCCTCATTTGCATTCAAGCAACAACGCCCAGAATAAAGAGTTTGAGAGAGATATTTCTGACTCTTTCTCATCTTATCTCTGTTTCTCATGCACTGAGTGTTGATTTTGAAGAAGGATTCATTTACAGTATTAGGGAACCATTAAGGAGCCATATAAAAGCATCAAGAAGTACCATGTCATGGGACCTTTAAACTCCATACATCTTCACTACAATCATTTGGATATTTCATCCCTGGAAACTTGGAAACTACCACTTCATGATATCACAAGGTGGAACAGAGCATTTTGAGCTTTGGAGTTATAGAGATATAAAAATGTGCAATACAACTTCAGGTATGTTTTTGATGAGGGTTGAGTAAAAACTCAAAAAGTAAATTGTACATAATAGAGATGTTTAGGAGCATACAATATTAGTAGCAGTAACCCTGTTTGCTACACTCTTTTCAAAGAAGTCTGCTTTAGGAGTTGAAATGGCATTTACTTACCCATTCTTGTATAACCACTACTCAAAACTGCTTAACTGGAAATGAGCCAGTTTTAAGTTGGACCACAAAGTTGTTTATAAATGACCAGTGTGAAAGAACTGGCGGATGGCGCTGGTCCACTTGTTAAGGTCTCATTTTTATTTGTGTTACAGAAAAGTGAGTCAACACTAGAAGCAGTTTAAAGAGAGGAGCTTAGTAGATTTAAACATGTCAACGCTTATATCACAGACACAAACACAACGTTATCTTTAACTCCTCACCCTCATGATAAGATACTAGATAATAGTCACCGCCTTCCTTGCCTCGCAAACCAAGACCACATGCTTTTACAATACTTTACAAAGACACATGGGCCTGGGTCTGGATCCAATCTCTATTTTCTGTTAGCCGTCATTGACAGCTAGATTAACCAAATTCATTCCCATTTGAGAAAAAAACAAAACAAAAAAACATAGTGGTTTACGAGTAAAAAAACCCATTTTAAATCCCTTTAGCAGCAGTAATCTGATGTAGCTCAGAACTGTGTAACTGAGATGTTTAAGCCTCTGATCGGACATGAGCGAAAGCAGGAGACAGAGACGCTGTCACATTACACTTGTACCAACATTCAGGACAACAAGCTGTGCCAAGCCACACCAAACTGTGCCAGGCCTGAGGATATCAAACTGGGCAGGAGAGTACCAGCATGACGTCAAGGTCACAGGGAAACAGCCATCATCAGTCTGCTTGAATTTCCTGTTAGGTTTATTATATTATAATATTCAAAATTGTTGGGGACATTTATGGCTCAAAAAAAAAAAAAAATCCTCTCAGTTGGCAATACAATCTCTGTCAAACCTGTGACCAACAGTGACACGAGTGCTCCACCATCCAAGAGACTCCATATGAAGCATACATAGCTAGTTTTGTGTTATTCATATGTTGTCTGCCATAATTCTAACCATACATCAAGGGCTCTTAAGTGGTCCGGGCTCCAAACAAAGCCCCTCTTGGTCTGTTTCTTTTGTGAATCTAAAGTGTCCGGAGCAGAAAGGAAGTGTCTCTAAATCATATCCTTAAGTGGAGTTCAGGTGCAAAGTGAATGATGCTTTTCCATGATTTAGTTCACACAAACTGAAGAGCTGCTCTGAAGGAAACAATGGTGTGAAACTGGGTCCAAGAAGAACACATCAACATTGCGACGCCATGACAGAAACAAGACTGAGCAGTTTTCAAGTGATCCATTTGTTCCTTTTTTGTTCTCCAATATCTCCCACGAGTGCGTTTTTTTAAATCTGTCACCTCTGTCAGTAACAAGCTCTGTTGCTGACGAGCCTTGGTGGCACTATAGACTGTAAATGTAAATTGGTCTGAGGCAACATTGGCTTCTTGCCATAGGGTTCAATGTGGACACCAAATTGACTAAAATAAAAAAGCTTCATGTATGCAATGCACATTTCAGTGAAGAGGATTACGTCTGCCCAGCACGGAGGAGAAAGCTTTTGAAGAGCACTGCTGTCCCTGCAGCCCAGGTAAGTGACAAGTAACAAGTGACGATGTTTACAAGTGAACAGGCTAATAATAATAAGAGTAGGCGCGCAGTGATAGGAATCGAGAGAAAATAGCACCAAGCGATTATGGCTTCTGACTTTTTTGTGGGCAGCTGTTTTGTGACGCAAATATATCACTTTTTGGACAAATATTGTTTTGAGGAGAAAAACAAGCTTTATTAACTGTCATGGCTAACTTGCCGGACCTACTTTCGTCAGCTCCAGACCTGGGGCAGAATTTGGCTCACAGGACACAGGGGTAAGTCAGTGTTAAAGGAAAATTAACGTTTTTTTACAATCTGAGCCTTCTTTCGGCAATAAAACAAGTAGTTTTACTCACCCATAGCAGTTTGGTGTCAACTGGAGTGGTATCGCAGAACTTATGTTGAGCCGTTCTGTTCTACCAATGATCCCGTATCCGTTAGCGTGAGTGCTCGGGGCATTACTTTGCGGTGTCCAAATAACACAAACTTTAGCACTTTTCAAATCACAGAAGATCGCTGTGTCAGGGTAGACTTTTAGTGGATTCCAAAATGGCCTGAAACCTGATATCCAGCTATAGTTTCATTTGATGACGTCATCAGAGAGGACAGTGCGCATGCGTGAACTCAGCTGTTTTGTAAACACCGCTAGTCCGAAAGAAGCTAACACCGCTCTGAACTTTACTTTTCTGTTGCGATATCGGGTTTCAGGCCATTTTGGAATCTACTAAAAGTCTACCCTGACACAGCGAT
Source organism: Paratrypauchen microcephalus (assembly GCA_036785185.1). Lineage (NCBI taxonomy): Eukaryota > Metazoa > Chordata > Actinopteri > Gobiiformes > Gobiidae > Paratrypauchen > Paratrypauchen microcephalus. The sequence continues at coordinate 120,691 of JAVJIX010000117.1, read as the reverse complement.
CTTCTGTGATTTGAAAAGTGCTAAAGTTTGTGTTATTTGGACACCGCAAATCAGTGCCCCGAGCACTCACGCTAATGGATACGGGATCATTGGTAGAACAGAACGGCTCAACATAAGTTCTGCGATACTGCTCCAATTGACACCAAACTGCTATGGGTGAGTAAAACTACTTGTTTTATTGCCGAAAGAAGGCTCAGATTGTAAAAAAAACACGTTAATTTTCCTTTAATGCACGGCACTGCTGAAAGGGATGCCATACAGATTCACATTAAAAAAAAAGAACTATCCCTTTAAGTTTTAAAAGTCCATCACATCACTGGTAATAAATAAATAAATCAAATGAAGTGGGCAATTTTTTTTAAAATTAAGGCATTTTGACTTCCATCGAAATCATTTTCAATCTAAAGAAACTGGTTTGTTTTTATTGTGTGCAAATGAGAATGGCAGTATGCCAGTTGTTGTTAGCTTTACTGCTCTTGACTCTGCAAGTTGTGAAAAGTGCTTATAAACTCATCATGGTGAATAATTTTGGGCTACTGCAATCTTTTTTTTAAAATGATCTAGTCCTGTTTTTTACATTTCTAAGACCGTTAAACCCAGCGCCTTGAAGCATTGCCACCCCTTCAAAACTTGTGAAATCTGTTCAACTCCAGCTTGTAATTCAGTGCTGTTTCCTTCATGTATGTGGTGTTTTGCAGTGTAGAGAGGATTATCTTTAAGAATGGCTTCCCACAAAGCCCGGCCGTACGCGCCACGAAACCTGACCCAGCTCGACCACTACGCCTTTAATTATTCAGGCTGCTTTGGCTGAAAACCCGATCACCGCTCCAGGATCAACCAAGCGGACCCTCCTCCTGCCCCCCGCCGCCGTTACCCGCCACTCCTCGCCGCGGCAACGGGGGCAGGCGGCCGCGGGCAGGAAAGGTGATACGCAGCCTCGGTCTTTGTGGCGTGTCCGACTAAATAGTAGAATGAATAAACCAGCTGTGTGCAGGGAGCTTAAGGAGCACTTTGTAAATAAACATGGCTTTTATGGCTTTGATGGATGATTAACTATGTCAATTAAACCCAATTTTAAAGAGGACATATTTTGCATCTATGGGATATTAACTGCTAACACATTGTTTTTTTAGACCACCATGTTAACTTTTGTTGTTTTGAAAATGCTATATTCGCCGAAAACAACATATTAACATGTTTTACAAGTTTCACTTTAGTTTTTTCGTTATCCTCCCTATGCTCCCAGCGCAAAGTCACTCCCCCTTCAGAGCGCTATCACAAAACAATCAACAATCAACATCAAAATCATCAACAAAACAATCAACATTGATTTATCTACTGCACATTGCGTCAGGTTTGTCAAGTTGTGTACAGTTTTGTATCATGCTTTTGTATTTATGGTGAATTGTTGTGCGGTAGCAAGGTTGATGTAAGCTTGTGGGCCAGGGAGAGATCACTAAATTACTCAAAGATGCATGAATGATATTTAAAACCTCTTCAGGCATGTTTCTGTTGAGGGCCCATTGTTAGAGCATGGGGGAAACCTCAAAAAAATACAATAGATTTTGCATAATACCCCTAAAATAACTGTATATGGAAATCATACTTACCAAAAGCTCCATTTCCATCTGTCAGCTTCAGTGCTCCCTGTGCTGGCAACTGTGTTAATGAACCAAGACAAAAATAAACAAAAGTAGTCATTTAGCAACAGGCCAGTAGATCAATGTGTTTTAATTTGCCGCTTATATGCACAAACCATCTCATTCTATTCTATCTTGCAGTTTCCGTGGCAGTTTTTTCATTCGATTCAAGTCAATTTACAAATAAATGACAATATTTCAACACATTTGACCATGTGGTGCCTGCTCCTCCCTGTCTTTCCACTCGGTGAGTGGTCCCAATATTATTATCACCACAGACGACTAAATGCATACGAGTATTAGCCCTGATCCGAACAGCACATAGGGAGTGAGCGTCTCTGTTAGAGCCCTGAAGCCAGTTGTTTGTCACAGGCTTAAGCTGAGAAAAGAGCCTCCTCTCTGGATGCAGAGTCGCACTGAGCCCCCGACTGGAAGAACATCATCTGCTTCAATGGAGCAGAGTGTGGATAAAACAGCTAATGAAAAATTAATTATTTCTGTTCCTGGATATTTTTTTAAGTTTAGTGCAAATTAGGTACATTTGCAGCTTTGTTAAAAACACCTAAATCTGTCAGTGTGTTGCCTCCAGTGGCTACTGCCATTTCAAGTACTACGTGACATCACACAAGACTGCCCTGATTACAGACAGATGTTTCTGAATCGTCTTGCATGCCGGGGGCGGAGTTTGAAGTGTGGATACCTGTTTGACCAATCACACTGTTCCTTAATGTCTTCACCTTTATATGTTGACAGTTGTCCTTTGCCTGGAAATGGGCTTCTGCAAACCCCATTGTCCTAACTTCTAATCCAGTGTTTCCCAACCAGGGGTATGCGTACGCGAGCACACTGCAGGGGGTACGTGGCAGTGTCGCTGCCAGGTGCAGGGGAAGATTTTTTTATGTGTGCACATGGGAAGACCGAGTTTAGCCTATGTGAGCTTCCATTTCGTGAAGAAGCCCGTCTCAAATATTGAGAAACATGTGACAGTCACAGTAATCAGCAGTTTGATCTCTGCGAGAATATAACTTTTATTGTGACGGAGCGCCCGTAGCTGCCACGTCATTCCCCGACTGGCACCTCTCTCTCTGGCCTGAGAGTACGCCCTAGCTGACAGAGCACGCAGATACCTTCAGCGGATGTCTACACCAAAGTTTACAAGTGAACAGGCTGATAGGCTGAGTTAACATGGGTGTAGTGATACGAGTGGAGAGAGATAATACGTAAATGTGAAATACGCTGCTGGATGTTTTGTGGACAACGGTTTCGGATGCAAATATATCACCTTTCTAACAAATGTTTTGTTTTGAGAAGAAAAACAAGCTTTATTTCATGTTCCAGGGAAGTTACCGGACCTACTTACGTGGGCTCCAGAAAGTGAGCCGAACCGGGATCAGATGAGAGTGTCAGAGGTAAGCAGGTGTCAACACACGGAACTTTTAGAAGGAAATACAGATTAACATAAAAAAAATAAAATAAAATAAAAAATAAAAAACGCACTATCCCTTTAAAACCCCACTGTGTTAATTGGTTAGCCCAAGTTAACCAGTATACTTATCAGGCCTGGATCTAGACTGCACAGATGGAGGGGGCATTTCAAAATTTTGGTGGGGCATAGTGTGGAGTTTCATGTGGAACATTTTCCTTCGAATGCAGGGGGTCTTAACCTTTTTGATGTTGAGGCCCAGTTTTCCCAGTGCAGAGTTGCTTGGGGCCCATTAAGTATTAACAGTGTATCAGAGGTGGAGGGAGAGGTTCTGATCATATGGGGCTTAGCCCAGAGGGGGGGTGTGGGGGTCCTCCCCCAGAAAATTTTGGATTTCTTAGATGCAATTTCCAGCATTCTAGTGCATTTTACCGGGGCCAGTCCCGCTGCATTCCTCTCCGCTCCAAACCCTGGCGGAGCGACAGAGAAAGAACCGAGGTCTGAGCTCACAAATCCTGCCCCACCGCTGCGCTCCTTTCACTGTCTCTGCTCCGACACGCCCCGGTCTCCGCGCACCGCCTCCTCCCCGAGGCGCGGAGGCCGGGGTGCGCGCGCTTCGTAAATATCTCGCTTTTAGCGAACAATGTCCAGTTCTTGCTTTAAAACTTGCAATATCGGTCTCTGGTTGCGCTGGAGCGATGGTGAGGTGACGTCTCTCGCCAAATTACGCGTTTTAAGTGGATGGGACACTAAAGTGAATACGCGTATGTAGAACACGATCTGAGTCGGATTCGATGATAAAACTGAGATTATAATCAATAAATCTTGGTTTTGGAGTGCGGTGTGAGGTGGAGGGAGCCCAACCAACATTCCAGCGGATGCCTAATCAACTTTGTGTTGCACGCAGGGACCGTGGACTCTCGGAGCGATTATCTATGCAGTAAATACCCCGATACGACTGCACTGGCGATGATTTGAAATGTTCCGTGATTGAAGCTCCATTGTTCGGGCCCGAAACATGAACAGGAACTGTGCTCGGCCTTCGCTTCGCTCGTGTCTTTTTTCTTTTTTACTGTAGAGATATGCGACTGGTGACTGATTCACCGAACTCTCTATACTTATTGTCCTACTGGAGAATCAGACGTCGTGGAATTTTGGCGGAGCAAACAAGAAAACGTGATAGGCAGGTTGAAATTACATCAAATACAGTTGACCAATTGGGTGAGCAGGAGAACAATTTGGGTGGGCATTGCCCACCCCTGCCCACTTCTAGATCCGGCCTCGATACTTATATACTTTTCGAGAATTATCAACACGTATAAGTGAGGGGGTACTCGAGGTATGACAAAAAGGCTCAGGGGGTACACAAGACAAAAAAGGTTGGGAAACACTGCTCTAATCATGTTGCCCCCTATGAGGCTCACAGCAACATACAAAAGCTCACTAGTTTTTTTTTTGTTTTGTTTTTTTCTCAGTTTTTTTAAATTCCAGTTCTTGTCTCTCATTAGGTTTTGGAGGTGGTCTTGGCTTGCCTCATGGGATTCCAAATTTGACCCAATGTCAGTCATTCTGGCCACCTTTGACAGCAAAGATTGAACAGCCATGTGTGTTTTATTTTCTCCTCATTTGTAAGTTGTCCAAACCTCTGTTTAAAGTCTCTTGCTATCTGAAGAGGACCAGACTGCACTAAACCTGCAGAATTACTGGGTCAGAAAGGTTGTTTGGCTACAGTTAAATCAATGAGTCTGAATGTGAAATAGATGAACTTGAAGGCTGCTCTTCCTCTTGTGTCCCACTGGAGCATTTGGAGCAAAAGATACAAGTGCACCTTTAATATAAACATGTAACATTCATTGACTTTTCACTCAGTAACTTTTAAAACTCAGCATGATACCTTTTACTGAAGGCAATGCTACCAGTAAATCAACACTGATTCAACATTATTGTAAATCTTATTTTATTGCTGACTTGCTGTTCTGATTGTACTCATTATAATTGGTCCCAAGTTTTTAAGCCAAGTAATGACACGACATGGCCAACTGCAATGAGAGGAAACTCCCCGTTATTCTGGAAGAGCTAATTTAATCAAATCAGTGTGTGGGACAATGTCCTGACACTCTTATACATGAGTTCACAGGTTTTGGATGACGCTGCTTTTAGAACAGCCCCAGAGCTGTTCTCGTCCCCAGAGGAAAATTAAAGATATAACTATAGTATGGTTATGGGCTATATGGGAAGATGAATATTGACAACACAAATCTCACTGTGGAGCAGAGAGTTCACTGCAAAAATGGCATATCTGCATGAGGTCTATATAGTCATAAGAATATACATAAGAATTACTTCTACTCTGTGGTTTCATTCTGGTTTTAGTGCAGCATGGACAGAGTTTAGACCTAGTTTAGTGCAGATTGGAGTAGACCATGCTTATTGCTTACGGTATTGACTTCTTCTACTATTTATCGTAGTCATCTACTGTGGAAGTATTGTCAATTGATGTGCCAAATGACCCTCCTTTTTGGTGGAATGATTCTGGTTTTGATCATTTCCAATGCTCCGCCCACAAGCTTATGCCACTCATGCTTCCACACAACAATTCTCCATAGATATATAAAAAAAAAATCATAACAAAACTGTACACTACTTGACAAACCTAATGTGATGTGCAGTAGTTTCATTAGAGGGATGCATGCTGATTGTGTATTGATAGTGCTCTTAAGGGGAGTGACTAAGCGGAGAGAAAAGGGGGAAGCTCAGAGCATCAGAAATGAAAGTAAACATGTAAATACGTCAACTTTAACAGTAAAAGGTAACATGGTGATCTAGATGTTATGTGTTAGCCGTACTCCGTAGAAGTAAAATACCCCCTCTTTAATTAGCTCTGCTTAGTCCTGGTTTAGTACATGCATTCACAGTAAACCAATTTTTCATTTTGTACAACTCAAATTTTAATAATTTTACTACTACATTTTATGGCTACATATTGAACACGTTTCACTCACTATTACACAATAAAACTATAAAACTAAATGATATCTTTAATGATAGATACGTTATCAGCTCAGGTTCATATGCTGCTGTACACACAGTCAGGCTTATTAGTGTTTCTGTAGAAAGTGACAGGTTTGATCACTCTCAACTGTGGAGAAAAAGTGCGGGTTTCATTTTATTTGCAACATTTTGAACACACTGTCTAAAAATGATTTTGTACGTGAGTTAAAATGACTTCAGCATCTTAATTTCTGTAGTTTTGGTAAATTAAAAGGACCATATTACCCTATTTTTGATATGTGTTATAATGTTGGTTCCTCATCAGAAACATACCTGGAGTTGTGCTTGCTTCATTCAGTCATGCGTGAAAAGTCCCTCAGTCGTCCAGGTAGAATCCATGATCAAGTTCAATTTGTCAACTGGACAAAGTTTGTTTGGTTGAAAACGTTTCGCCGCTCATCCGAGAGGCTTCGTCAGCTCTGGTTATTGTACTGGTTAGACCCTGCTTATATCTAGCTGCCGGGAGGCGCGTCTTACAATGACAAAAGCTCTGAAAACGATCCCCCCTAATCTGTCTCTTTGTTTTTCAAATTACTCTGACGGCTGGTTTCCACCCCCTATTCAACGTCTAACGACCCTCTCCACCCCTCTGCCCTGGCTCTGTTTGACTGGTCTAAGAATCCCATTATAAATGGGAGACAAGTTATGTCTCACTCCCCCATTTCTGTTTAATGACGGATTCTCTTTTTTGACAAAAATAGCCTCTTTAACTCCCCTCTCAAACCAGTTCTTTTCCCTGGCTAAGATCTGAATCTTCAAGATTTGGAACCTTTCACTGCACATATCAATTCTGTAGATCCGAACATCAAATTCACCCGTGAAGATGCCAAGGATAACACATTGGCATTCTTAGATTGTGCAGTAACGATAGGAGGAGACCGGGGACTCCAAATAGAAGTCTTCAGGAAGCCCACACACACAGACCAATACCTGCTTTTTGATTCACACCACCCACTGCAGCACAAACTGGGTGTTATTCGGACATTGCAACACAGGGCCCAAGTGGTTCCTACAAGCACAGAGGGCAAGGAGAAAGAAGAGCAACATGTGCAGGAAGCCCTCTCTGTTTGTGGATATCCTAAATGGGCTGTCAACAAAACCAAGAGAGACAAGGACAATAAACAAGACAACAGAGAATCCGAACCCAGGAGGAAAGGGGTAGCGATTCCGTACCTGGCCGGCGTTTCGGAAAAACTACAGAGGATTTTCAGACAATATGAAATTCCAGTTTATTTCAAACCCACAAACACTTTAAGACAAAAACTGGTCCACCCAAAGGACAGAACACCGAGCCACAAACAAAGCAATGTGGTCTACTCCATTCAGTGTAGTGAGGATTGCAGTGAGCGCTTCATTGGGGAAACGAAACAGCCACTTCACAAGAGGATGTACCAACACAGGCGGGCGTGCCAGAGTGGACCGGCTTCTGCGGTACATCTTCACCTAGAAGCCACGGGCCATTCTTTTGAGGACAGTGAGGTTCAGATCTTAGCCAGGGAAAAGAACTGGTTTGAGAGGGGAGTTAAAGAGGCTATTTTTGTCAAAAAGAGAATCCGTCATTAAACAGAAATGGAGGAGTGAGACATAACTTGTCTCCCATTTATAATGCGATTCTTAGACCAGTCAAACAGAGCCAGGGCAGAGGGGTGGAAAGGGTCGTTAGACGTTGAATAGGGGGTCGAAACCAGCCGTCAGAGTAATTTGAAAAACAAAGAGACAGATTAGGGGGGATCGTTTTCAGAGCTTTTGTCATTGTAGGACGCGCCTCCCGGCAGCTAGATATAAGCAGGGTCTAACCAGTACAATAACCAGAGCTGACGAAGCCTCTCGGATGAGCGGCGAAACGTTTTCAACCAAACAAACTTTGTCCAGTTGACAAATTGAACTTCTCCTTTGATCATTCATTCAGTCATGTTTAACACACAAATCCTGTAGATTTAGGCTGAGTTCTTCTCTCAACCAGAAAACTCTCTGTTCCACCTTGTAATGTAATGTGGTAATACAGGAAGTGCTTTGCTGTGTGTTAAACTCCGTACACCTTCACTAGAATCATTTGCAGTACTCGAGTTGACGGGGCGTGGGGGGGCATCCCCCTGGGGGAAAACATAGTCAAAATCATCCCTCTTGAAAAACGGTCATCCCTTCTTCCATCCCTTGTGGCATTTTATCAGTCTATAGAGGTGACCAACGTGAATCGTGTAGATCCGAGGAGAAAAAAAATTGACTGAGCAAAATCCCCGCATGTTCTGCTGCTAGTGCCAAGAGCCAATCATAGGCCGAACTGCGCTCCAGCTTCCAATCATGTTGCAGCATAATTACCCACTGACCGCGCTCCCGCGCTGTTGTGTTTGCGCCTGTTCGCCAATCAGCTGTGAGCGAGCCTCGTGAATATGTACGCGGCATTTCAAGAGAATAAGGACAGTGAAACTGGAAAAAATCCTTAACTTGCTACGTTAATGCTACGTAAGAAGGAACTCTCGTCTCGGGACATGGGATACGTTCGGGATATGTCCGTTTCTCCGGAGCTCCGGATAATTAAAGACCGTGGATATACGCGACATGAGCATACTCGTGGATACGCGAATTATCGGATAACACGGTAAACTGTTACAACGGATTTTACCAGATTATTTCTGCATCAAAGGGACATATTAGCTGACAGCAGAGGCCTTATGTCAGCACCTTTAAAATACAGTTAAAACAATGGCTAATTGAAAACCAGATCTGTGAACATTGACTTTATCTGCTGTCGCTGCCCCCTGCTGGCCTCTTGCCCTGTCTCTGTGTGCGACTGTTGTGTGTATGTATTTGCTCTCGTTATGAATGGTGGTAGCTGAATGATTGTTGTGAGTCTGCCATCTTATGTAATAGTGTATATTTTCTCGACTGTTTTCTATGTATTTATTGTATTGTATTTTTACTCTTGTTTTTAGGTGGACAGTATCTGCTGTCAAGGGACTACAGATGAAAAATAGCCTTTGGCTAATTCTGGCATATTTACAGAAATGTTGATTAATATGCACTGTCCCTGAAATAAATAAATAAATAAATAAATAAATAAATAAATAAATAAATAAATAAATAAATAAATAAACCAGGTCTAAACCAGGTCTGAAGCAGGACTAAGGTGTGTGTGTGTGTGTGTGTGTGTGTGATAACATATATCCTGTGTTTTACTGAATTATTGAATGATTATATGGACTTTATGTTATAAAAGCATTTCCATTTTAACAAGAAGTATGTTCTAATTCTGCCCTGCCCTGAAACACCACAGTGATGTCAGTGATGGGTGAGGGCTTAGCTTAATGTCAGGCAAATGAGTTCCTTTCTGTTCCACAAGCAGATCTTTAACGGGGAATTACTCAGATTGTTGCCTTCAGAATGTGCTGCTTTCACCAGGGGGGTTGTTTCTTTCCGATAAATAGTATTGTCTTGTGGAGGCCATGCAACTGAGAATGCAAGCTATGAATCAGATGGGATTTAGGATTTGCCATGTCTAGCAAGTCACCCTAAAATGGACTAGAATGCAGGAAATTGCATCTAAGAAATACAAAGTTTTCTGGGGGAGGACCCCCACACCCCGCACTGCAAAATACGTCACATAAATGAAATATTTCACCATCCTCCCTGGTTTCATTTCACAGCTTGACTACTGATCATTTGGATTCATTTCAGCTCTGTATTTGCCAATTTCTACTAAACAAAAGGTAAAAGCAGCTATTAACTTGAAAACTACTGCTTCATGGTATCACAGGGTGGAATAGAGCATTTTGAGCTTATTCAATTAAATTCAAGGATTATTCAAACGTTTATGAATGAAACAAAGCACAACTCCAGGAATGTTTTTTTGATGAGGTAACAACATTCTAGCATGGATTAAAGTTCACAAGGGTCAATTTGCGTAATATGGGACCTTGAAGATTTATATAATTTTTTGCAGATTTCATATTTGACAAGACGATACAAGTTTGTGGGAAAAAATTCCACAAGGAGTTTATTCTTCCCAGACACCACAGTGGACTGGAGTGATTTTCAGATCATTACACTGGTACTGTTCTGTTTGTGTATTATTGCATGAACCCTGTGCCCCCTGTCAAATACACGCACTGCATTTGGTGTAACAGGGAATTACACTCAAAATAAGTGCAAAATGATCTCGTATTGAGCGTAAAGGAGGTGTGAGTGTACAAAAGGCAGTTGTTTTCATGTTTGTGGCTCTGGAACACGCACTAAATCTGCCATAGGAACAAACAACCTGCTCCTCTGGTGTTATTGAGAGTGTATGCGTGTGTTTGTGAGGAAACAAAACTTCCAGGAACAGATGATCAAAGCTCTTCCTTCTGTACTTCAAACCACACTGGGATATTTACTGCTCTGTTTGGTCCTAGGACGAAGGGGAAGAGGTGGAGGAGAAAAAGAGAGACAGAAAGGAGAGAGCGGAGAGTAAAGCTATGGCAAAACACGCCAAACGCCTCAACTTGAATGCATTTTTACTGGTGGACAGATGCTTTGATGTCCAAAAGTCTGACGTGTGAATGCTTACAATGTGTGCACGTGTCACACTTTTTAATACAATTCTGAGGAGCAATCCAGACAAATAATGACCTCTCCATGGAGACCAGTTCCACCAGAAAAGTTACAAATGGTGCACTTTTAAAATATTTATAGTGAAATGACTCAATATTGTGAATGAGTCATTTGAACTCACATAGACATGTATTTTTTGCAGTGCAGTGGGGAGGACAGCGAGGGGGCAGAGGAGGATTTCCATTAGGAAGTGTCAGTGATTGGGGGTCTGCGGGGGGCACACACTCCTGCAGCGAGAAGTGAAGCAACAAGACAATCTGACCAAGAGCCAACTCTGACCGCCGCCCTGTTAAATAACCAACACTACAGGCTACAAGCTAATGATTTAGAGCTGAAGTCAACACAGAATCCATCTTGAGAACGGCCGCTCGTAAATCTCAGAGGGTCCACAGATGTTCCAGACCGGGTTGGTCCTAAACAGACATAAAAAGACATGTAAGAGGTGACAGATCTATAAGTAACACAGCACAGCCATCTTGAAAAGGTCAAAGAGTCAGAGGGAAGCCATATGTGTAAGGTGCAAATGTGCAAATGTGATTCCATGATAATGTTGACCAAAACACAGCAGTCCTGGCTACATCCTAATGCTAAATTGTAGATTGTAAAACAAAAGACTTGTCTGAAATAAGTAAAGTAAAGGTGCACTATGTAACTTTTCTGATGTTCCGCTGAAAAGCTTGTCAGTTGATGCGACTTCTTTGCCTGGAATGTTCCATAATATGGTTTTAAACATATCTATCTTACATTTATAAAATTATAGTATTTTATTGTTTAAAAATGCATTGAAAAACATGCATTCTTACTGTGACAGGGGCTGCCTCTCCACAGACCTTACCCATAACTTGGCTCTGTTACCTGCTTGTCTCAGTGGAGATGGATAAATTAAATACAATACTGTGGAATATTCCAAGTAAAACAATAACATCTCCATGGAGACACGCAGGTGGCAGATCCTTCACCAGCAAAGTTACGCAGTGCACCTTTATATTTTGTTGAAAACTGGCAGACAACATTTATGACGTTACATGCAGTTTTTTTTTTCTTTTTGCATTCATCCATAGTGTAATATATATACTATATACTATATATGTATATATATATGTGTCCCACCACGGAAGCTGAGGGCACATGTAGGCATTACAGATTCTCAGGAAATGCGTTTTTTGTGGGGTTTTTCCCCCAAAATTTGTGATTTTCGTTAAATGTGCATAATGTGCTAGTTGAGATCATGATGAAGCCTCTCCATGTTTCAGATAACAGCATTAGTGACGTTAAAAACATACATTTTTAATTTCAGAAATGCTTGTTAGGCAAGGAAGGCTGAAGAGACCAAACTCTGAGAGGCTGTTTCTGGAATTTCTGGGATCTGCTATGGCTGCTTTCAAATAGAGATAACTTTTTAAAATATTTTCAGATTTTCACATGTAAGACATCATTGGAAAGCTTAGAACCTGTACTTTTCAGAATCTGTAAATAACTCAAAACGCCTCCGCAACGACTTGGTTGGACACATATTTGTTTCTTTTTTTTCCATACATTTCCCTTTAAAATGTTTCCAAGATGTTATAGTAAAAATTGATACTAACACTGGACAGAAACCTCCCTGTGAGTCCAGTGAGCGGGGCAGGTTTAGCTCCGAGCAGGAAGGATGTACCTGAAGCTGAATCAACAGTCTGAGCTCAGTCCATGTGTATGCGCACGTATACAGCCATACACTGATCACCGCTGTATGTTTACACACTGTACAATTAAAGGGCCTATATTACGCAACATTGACTCTTGTGAGCTTTAAAGCCCCAGTGTGTAGGATTCGTGGCGCATAGGTGGATGGTGCTATTGCTCTTTCTGTTTTAGCTATGGCAGACCTCGAGGGTCACCCGGGCGCGCGCACGAGCCGCGCGCCGCTACTTTATAAATAAAACGCGGTCCCGGTTATTTATTTTTTTCCTTTTCTCATGAAAACACACATTCCCGATCATGTACCATGACACTCTACACATCAAATGAAACCTTACAGTCTCCTCTTTTTGACTATGCAGTTCATTTCCCTACACAACAATCACTCCCCGAGCACATGGGGCTTTTATACGGAAAAGCACGAAACAAGGTTAGCTTACCTTAGAATGCTTTGCACAGGTCAAACTCTGTATTTCACCATAAACTTGCTCTCAATTTGTCCGTAAGGATCCAGCGAATAAAATCCAGTAAAACAATTTAGTCCAAAACACGTGTTAGATCCATTACGACGTCTGATCCGGCAGCATGCTTGTGTTGTTTACCCAAAACCACGAGCCTTGCCGAAGGCGAAGGCGGAGCCCAAATGTCCTTCTGCGGCTCTCGTATTCAAAATGGCTGCCTCTGCATGGGGAAGATCCCCCTTTTATGTGACTATATCTAAGTCCAAAAGAATACTTTGATTTCATGATGGAAGTGAAAAGGCTTGGAAAACAATGTATTTTTGAATGGGTATCTTCAATTTCAGTAATTAACGGGTAAAACTCTTACACACTGTCCCTTTAAGTCATGTTATAATGTTACCTCATCAAAAACATACCTGGAGTCACGTTTCGTTTCATTCACACATTTGAGTAACCCTGCATTATTACTTACTGCATCTCCAAAGCTCAAAATACTCACCTTGTGATGACATGAAGTGGTAGTTTTCAAGCTTACAGCTACATTTTACCTTTTGTTTAGTGAAGATTAGAAGTAATAATTGAAACGATCCAAATGACTCTAGTGAACTTGGTAGGCCCTACATCATGCCTTCTTGAATTTAAACGAACATTTCTTTTAGATAGCTAGTTATACTGATGTTACTTCATTGTTGCAACACTGGGACACTGAGACAAATGGTTCTCATATCTTATCTTCTGAAACACTGAAAACCCCAGGGACATTATTCTTTCTGATAGAACAACATAAGATCATAGTTGATTTTTTTTTATCCTTATGGACTATAGACTGTATATATAATAGTAGTAGCTAACCTGCTAGCTACTGGGTTCCAAATAGGAAGTGAGCACGGGGGCACCTCCGGCTCCATCAACCCTGGCTCCAAATGACCAATTTACATTGAAAAATTGTTGCTCTTCTGTCTGTAACTGCTACAGTGAGCTTAATCATTTTGGTCTTAAAACAGGGGTGTCAAACTCATTTTGGTCGGGGGGCCGTATCCAGCCTACTTTGATCCCAAAGGGGCCGGATCAGAAAACTCATGGCAAATATACCCCAAAAGTCCAAATATTTGTGCAAAGAATCACAAATCTATTACAGAAGTCTTTTTTATTTGATGAACTCTTTCTTTTACAAAATATTATAATATATGAACAATCTGAAACTTTGAGAAAAATGCAATTTCAACACGAGCATACAGGTTTCCCATTCACCTCCGAGAACAAATAGGAATTAGTTAATTTTTCTTGGAAAATCCTGCACTCGGCGTCCACTTTTCTCATTTTTGACATTTTGCTGATGAGGGTGTCAAGGTCAACAGTCAAAACGATGGTCCTTTAAAGGTCCCATGGCATGAAATTTTCACTTTCTGAGGTTTTTGAACGTTAATGTGAGCTCCCCTACCCTGTTTAGCCCCCCCCCCCCCATGGTTAAAAGTTGTGAAATGTCTAAACTGAGCATTTGCGATCCTTTTCTGCGTTACAAAAAATCGGAGCTCAAACGGGCGATTTTGAACAAGGCACCTTATTGATGTCAGATCGAAAAAAGAAATGCAAATGCAGTTCCACCCCCGTCTGTCTGTACTCAGCGTCTCTGTAAATCACGCCCAGAGAGTTTGGACTGCGAATGCGCTAGGCAATGCGAAATGCGTTTTTTAATTTGCCTGGAGGCACGTCCGAGTGTTTCTAGGCTCGGAAGTCCTTTATCTGAGCCTCTGGACCTTTGAACAGCAGTGGTTTAATATTATTTTATGTGGAAATGTGTTTATTTTTCAATGGAACGCTTCAAATCTCTCCCCCGGTGCAAAAACAAGGAAATGGATCAGCTGAGAGCTACAGCGGAGAGCGGAGAGTTTGGCCACGCCCCCACCCTCTACTATTGGCCAGCTCTTTTCTCCTCATTTGCATTCAAGCAACAACGCCCATTATGGCCTGTTCAGAGAGAGAAAAATTACTCTTTCTCATCTTATCTCTGTTTCTCATGCACTGTGTTGATTTTGAAGAAGGATTCATTTACAGTATTAGGGAACCATTAAGGAGCCATATAAAAGCATCAAGAAGTACCATGTCATGGGATCTTTAAGAGCGTTTGGAAAGAGGCGAGTCTTCATTTGTGCTGATATGGTAGGATTAATAGAAAATTAAAATATAATTAAAATATTTGAATAATTTGAATAGAAAATCAGCTGAGGGCCAGATTAAAGGTCTTGGAGGGCCGGATCTGGCTCCCAGGCCGCATGTTTGACACCCCTGTCTTAAAATGTTCATACTTACCCGCTCTACATGATTCTGGTGTTTTCATTCTGCTATTTTGTATGTAATTAAATTCCTATTTCTAATATGTAACTCTGCACCAAATTCGCCCTATAACCGCTAGCCTTGTCAACTTCATTTGCCTGGAGCCGAACGCTGTGGGTGACGTCACACTCCCTTAGTCCGCTTCTTTATATAATCTGTGGTATGGACCTGACCAACTCCTTTGTTTATTATAAATATTTCAATCACCGTCATTGTCTGACTGAGCTGGCGCACATGCAGAGGACAGGGAGTGATTTACACAGATGCAAAGGGCAGCACCCAAGGGAGTCATCACCCTCGGCTGAAAGTGCACCGAGTCACAGCCGCACCCGAGTCACAACCGCACCCGGGTCAGATGGATAAAAACAACACGTGTCCCATCACCCCGGGGGTCTGCTGGGGATGGAGGGAGTCGTAAACCATAGAGGGGAAAGAGAGAGAGAGAGAAAGTCCAACCCAGACCACAGAATGGTAGTCAGGGTGCAGTGCAGAAATAAAAATGCTACTTAAATTACTTAATTCATTTTGAGTAGTCGATAAAGATTCTCTGCAAAAATAATACCAAGCTTTTTCTGTGGTATGCATATGGTAGAATGTTTTAGCAGTTACCATGGTGACACCATTCATACACATCAGCAAACACTGTTTTTAGATTCTTTGAAAACTCAAGAAAAAAATACAAAGTGGATTTAAAAAGCACATTTTCAAGGGTGTGAGGGTTCATGGTCCCGTTTAGGAGTTAGATTTTCAACAAAGAAGGTAAGAGTGACCAAAAAAAAAAAAAAAAAGACCGTAATTTGATGACTGACAAACTTGTTTAACAGTACAAATCAGCTCACCTATTGTGGTTCCAGCTAAGTCAGCTCTTTCTGGTCAGATTGTTTTATATTAATGCTCAGGTTAAATTGTTTCCATTATTATTTGAGTAATAGAGCTTCAGACAGAGCAATGCCTACAGTTAGCATTACACCTCCAGGGAATGCTGATGGCAGCTGCAAAATATCAACAGGAGGTCTGATATTTTTGCAGTACTGAAAGGAGAGAGCAGAGATGATGACAAAAGATAAATAAAAGTGTAAATTGAAAATCTCATCTTCTGCCCCTGTGGAAATCCCACAGCATCGGGGCGGGGCAGAGGTGCAGCAGCTGTACGCTCCTCACAAAATAGATTCATGGATCCTAGATAATGGTCTGAACCCGAGGAGGGACTTTGGACCAGAGGAGGGAGGAGTCGTCAGCGTAAATGACTGTTAAAGGACCCAGGAACAATGTTATTACACCACGAGTCTCCTGATGCACATCACAGGGGAGAGGCAGGCCCTGACTGGTAATTGGGCATACCGGGCATTTTCCCGGTGGGCCGACAGTCCTAGGGGCCGATGCCCTTCTTTTTTTTTTCTTTTTTTTTTTAAACCAGGACTAATCAGGTCTAAATCAGGACTAAATCAGGAATGAACGAGAACTAAACCAGGACTAATCAGATCTAAATCAGGTCTGAACCAGGACTAAACCAGGACTAAAACAGGATGGAACCAGGACTAAACCAGGACCAATCAGGTCTAAATCAGGGTTGAACCAGGACCAAATCAGGATTGAACCAGGACTAATTACGTCTAAATCAGGACTAAATCAGGTCTGAACCAAGACTAAACCAGGACTAAATCAAGACTGAACCAGGACTAAACCAGGACCAATCAGGTCTAAATCAGGACTAAATCAGGTCTGAACCAGGACTAAATCTGGTTGAACGAGAACTAAACCAGGACTAATCAGATCTAAATCAGAACTAAATCAGGATTGAACCAGAACTAAACCAGGACTAATTACGTCTAAATCAGGACTAAATCAGGTCTAAACCAGGACTAAACCAGGACTAAACCAGGACTAAATCAGGACTGAACAGGACTAAACTAGGACTAAATCAGGACTGAACCAGGACTAAACCAGGACTAAACCAGGACTAAATCAGGACTGAACAGGACTAAACTAGGACTAAATCAGGATTGAACCAGGACTAAATCAGGACTAATTACGTCTAAATCAGGACTAAATCAGGTCTAAACCAGGACTAAACCAGGACTAAACCAGGACTAAATCAGGACTAAACTAGGACTAAATCAGGACTGAACCAGGACTAAACCAGGACTAATCAGGTGTAAATCAGGACTAAATCAGGTCTGAGCCAGGACTAATATGAGGGGCCAGTCTAAGCCAAAAATGCCATTTTTTTTTTTGTCCCAGTCCAGCCCTGGGGAGAGGTAAATATATCCAGCTAAAATGAAACAGAGTAGAACAGTGTGGAGAAGGAGAAGGACCTGCTTGTGGTAGCTCCCGTGACTAGCTGTGTTGATCCACTTTCAGGGCATATTATAGAACATTGACAAATCTAACAGCTAATTGTAAGGAGGGTTTGAATAATGCCCGGAAAAGATTGCTAAATGCATGGATAACACCTAAAACATCTTTGTTTGTTGTTTTTCTCGATGAAACAATGATATAACATGATAGAGAGCTCCAAAAGGTCGACTATGCATTATTACCCCCTTTAAATGTGCTCTATTTAACTTTTCTTGTAGAAAATCCGCGACGTTGAGATGTTATTGCTTTACCTAGAATGTGCCACATTGTTTGGCATTACACACCAATCTATGGCTAGAGAAGCAGGTGGAATCGTCACAAGTCAGATCTCCCTCACACAGTTCATGGTATTTTTGAGCATTAATGCACTCGTAATTGACTACATGACAAATATATAACTTAAAATACTGTACCGTGGAATATTCCAACGAAGGCTATAAACGTCATCACCATGGACACCAGCAGGTCGCCTAACCCCACCTGCTTTAAACTAATCTGTCCTGAAAGTTCAATTATCACAAGTTTAACTACCCATCAGCTCAGTTGTCTGAATACGCCACACGTATTTCTGTAGTTTGCATGTTCTCTGGGTTTCCCACATTAACCTACAACAATCACAAAAGACTAATCCTCCAGCTAGGTATTCCAGTCCTGACCAAGCTTCAGGCCCCAGATGTGAAATCACAGATGCTGTCCAGAGCCTGCACTTCCTCTCTTGCCTTTATGTGTTTATTTTGACCTTTGACCTTTGGCACTTTAACGGCTTTTCACTAAATACATTCACAGCTTCGTATCTTGTGCATCTTTTCACAAGCTCGCCTCCGTTCTTGACTGGACAATCGCCATGTTTCTGATTTATGGTTATTTACTCGTGCCTTCACTGTTCCTGTCCTGTTAGCCGTGACGCTAGGAGATTTATGCTCAGGAAATGTTAGCATGTAGCACGGCGGTGAGGCTAGCTCAAAGCTTTAATGTGTGTTTAGTCTGAGGAGCAAGAGGTTAATGTGAGCAAGTCTGGAGCAGCGTTCAGGAGGTTTGACGGTTTTATGGAAGTGTCAGACAAAAATATACTTGTATAATTGGCATGTTTGGCATTGCCATGATTGTCTCTTTCGAAACAATGAGTGCGTGCACATGGCAGGATTGGATCAGGATTGGATTGTTTTTTTCACACTTGCTCGGCGGGTGGTCTGTCGTCCAATCCGAGTGCACATGCATGTCGCGCAATCAGATTCAGGTCAGCGACCTGGCCGGCTCCGCAACGCTATGTGGCGCTGTAGTCCAACTACTTCCGGGTGATGACTGCTCAATATAAACACAACACAACACAGCTATCTGGCAGTATACTGCGATGGCTTTTCGAGGAGTTTGACGGAGCGGCATTGGCGTACTTGTTGTGCGTTTGATACTACAAGCAATCGAGGACAATGAAAACGACGAGGATTGGGAGCTATATGCTACATGTTTTAATCATGTTCTGCCTTGTTTTTTGTTGCTTGCATCTTTTGTGACTCAAATAAAGGCATCAAATTTGTAGCTATGGGTTTATCGTTCATTTATGTAAGGTCTGGGGTAGTGAAATTACAACTTAAGTAAATTTCCACACTGATTTTTAATATTTACAAGTTATACAACAGTTTAAAAAAAACTCACACTCTCTTCTGATACTCTAAGGTCACAATAGATAACTCAAAATGTTTGTAAAAGTGCCCTGTGCGTCATTTCAAAAGTTTAAAACTCCGTGCACAGCTTCCAGGTGCTGGTAACAACAGGAACATTGAATAATTCCAGAAAAGACGAAGTTTACCGCACACTCGCGCACGCAAACACACACACACACTTTATTGTGCTAAGAGCAAACAACGCGTTTCGATTTTACCTGGCGAAACGCGTTGTTCACGCTAGGCCCAATAAAGGAATAAGTAAAGTCAAGCGAGTGTGCGGTAAACTCCTTCTTTTCTGGAATTGCCCTGTGCGTTACGTTCATAGTCCAGATATGGTGGAAGATGGGGCTTGTTGGTGCCGTGAAGGAACGCTGTCCTGAGTTGTCGTAATGCGCTCTCCCGGTGTTCTTCTTGGCTGTGGCGTGCGCTGCCCTGGCGTTTTTCCATTTGATTTTGATTTGCTCAGACGTCCGAACAAAACCTGCCTGCTCCATCTTCAACGCTATCTTCTGATAAAGACTAGCGTTTCTTGTGCGCCGTTTCTTAGTCTGTCCAGTAGTGCGTGTTTGTTGATTTCTTCGCAGCCATGTTTTTGTCTGAAACAACAATTGGTACTTGGTACTGAGAGGCACCCCCTACCACTCTTACAACTTCCAGGGGAAATTCCTGAAATTTCTGGCGCCCATGCGCAGTATGCTAATCCGATCCGAAATCGTTCACATGACGACTCCAAGTGGTTTGCTATCGGCCTAGGCCAGGGGTTCCTGGGGGATTGGGGAAACCAATCCCAATCCAAGCCAATCCCTGTGCACATGCAGCCGTTACGACCCCAATCACTTTGCAATCGGTTTGGAGTTTTCCATGTGCACGCAGTGAATGTTTTTTGGTAACGTCAAAGTAAAACTATAACTCACTGAACCTGATTTTTATAGATGTGAAAAATAGAACTGCGGGCGGTGAGGATCGGCAGCCACGTCTCCTCCACTCGTGTCCTCAGCACTGGGGCACCCCAGGGCTGTGTTCTCAGCCCTCTCCTGTACTCCCTGTTCACCTACGACTGTACCGCCAGGCACAGCTCCAACACCATCCTCAAGTTTGCTGACGACACCACCATCCTAGGCCTCATCACTAACAACGATGAGTGCCTACAGAGACGAGGTGAAATCACTGATAAGCTGGTGTCAGGAAAAACCTCTCTCTGAACGTCAGCAAAACTAAGGAAATGATCGTGGACTTCAGGAGACAGCGTGTAGACCAGCATCCCCCCCATCTCCATTAATAACGCTGAGGTGGAGCAGGTCAGCAGTTTTAAGTTCCTTGGGGTACACATCACTGAGGATCTGTCCTGGACACTACATACAGACACTGTGGTTAAGAAAGCCCGACAAAGACTCTACTTCCTGAGGAAGCTGAGGACGTTTGGTATGAACACCAGCATCCTCACAAACTTCTACAGGTGCACCATCGAGAGCCTGCTGACGGGCTGCATCACAGTGTGGTATGGGAACTGCACCGCTCAGAGCCGCAAAGCACTACAGAGGGTGGTGTGAGCGGCAGAGGACATCACTGGCAGCAGTCTCCCCTCCATCCAGGACATTTACCACAGCAGGGGTCTGCGTAAGGCACGCAGCATCACTAAGGACCATACTCATCCGGCACAAGGACTCTTCCGTCTGCTACCCTCTGGTAGACGATACAGGAGCCTGCCAGCACGCACAAAAAGACTCAAAGACAGATATTACCCCCAAGCTGTCAGACTACTGAACTGAACTGAACTGAATACTCTAAATAATACTGAACTCTCAATAATACTGCACTAAACTACCTTTCATTATGCATAATATGTTTACTGCTGCTGCTCTGTATGAATGTATCATGTCTGTCACTACCTCACTGTAAATTACTTGTAAATTACCTGTGCAATAATCAGTGCAATAACCTATGTGTAATATTTATATCATACTATGTGCAATACGAAATCCACATGCAACACCTACACCACACCATATTATGTGCAATCTGTGAAATACTTACACCTTATTTGATTTAACCCTACTTGCACCTTGTACATTGTACCTTGTATTTTTTTTTATTACATTTTATTACATATTTTATTATATTGTTTATTATATTGTTTATTATATTGTTTACTTCTTCCCCTGCACTTTTGCAACACTTTTTTTTACCATGTACTATTATTGCATGTTATTAGTACTTCTTGACTATCTTAGCGAGTCAACGGTTCTTCTGATCCTAAGCATTTCATTGCATTGTTGACCTTGTGTTGATTCTGCATATGACAAATAAACAATCTTGATCTTGATCTTGATCTAGAACTAGTTCAGTCAACGATTTGCAGTGGTCCAAAGTTATTCTTCACTTACCTTAAGCATTCAAGGCATCCTAATTATTCACCGTAATGAGTTTGTAAGTGATTTTCACAACTTTAAGAGGTGTGAAAGGAGTTTTGCTTCCTATAACTAGCATGCTAATATACACTTCCTGATTATCGGACAATAAATGCTTTAGAATTAAATGCAGCCAGCACGCAGCGGACAAAATTTGAGCTGCTTTAATTTGTTTTAATAACAGTTAAATCGCAATTGTCTTACAAAATACTACTGTTGATTCATTTCTATTGATGGAATGTGACACACATTAGCAAACACAGACAAAAAAAATTATAAGATTGTCTGAAATGCAAAATGGGTGTTTGATTTTCAAGTTTATGTGAGAGACTTATTTAAAAGTGCAAATCATCTCACCTGTTGCAGTTCCAACCAAGTCAGTTCTTTCTGGTCTGATTATGTTCAAATAAAGCTCTGATGAAGTCTAACTTGAGTAACAGAGCTTCTAACAGAGTAGTGCTTTCAGTTAGAGTCACACCCCCTGGGAATGTTGGTGACATCAGCTGCAAAGTATCAATAAAGAATAATTTACTTTCAAATCCCATTCAACGCCACCTTTCTTTTAAATTTGAAAGCATTCCAAGTACCCCCCGGGCAATAAACCTATAATAAACTCCATGTCGGTAGCTGATATCTTCATTAGTTGAGTGTGGTATATTACACATCACAAGACCCTTCTCTTCGGTGAAACTGGACCTGTCCTCCTCTGGCCCCCTGGAGTCTCTCTTCTGTACCAGAGTATGGCACTCTGTCTCTTTATGTTTAGTTTGTGTTGATGTTTAAAGCGGTGGGGTCTGTAGCAGTGTTGACAGACTGAAGGAGGAACCTGATCTCATCCTTTCTCCTCTCTCCTCTCTCCTTGTCTCTTCGACTGTTCTCCTATTCTGTATAAAAAGCGCTAGTTTAGGGCTACGTTTACACATAGCCGGGTATGTTGAGAAACGAATATTTGTCTCTCTCCGTTTTCCAAAATGAGGCCCCGTTTACACGTACACTAGTATTTTTAAAAACAGAGACATTTCCCTTCGTTTGTATCCATCTTCTACACGCAAACAGCGAATTCGCCTCTGAAAAGGAAGGAGAACGCTCTGCAAGCCAATCAGAATCGCACTTCTGTGTCAGCTGCCTAAATCTCCATTTATCTCACTTTACATGCAAACGCGAAACAAGAGTTTTCCAAAATCTCCCCTTTTGCTGGAGTTTTTAGAAAGAATCGTTTTCAGAGGAAACATCTCTGTTTGTGTGTAAATGAAAGGCACAAATGAAGGAAAAAGTTTTTACAGATACCCGGGTATGTGTAAACAGGCCCTACATGTAGATCTTTACCAACATGTTGTGAAATGTGATCTTGTATTCATTGGTCAGTTCATATTTCAGTCTTTCTGACAAAGTTTAAAATGTGAACTTTGAACAGAATCCTATTACAAAAATCAAATCGTAATTGCAATCTTTGTCGCTGAATCATGCAGGCCAGCTCTGACACATACAATTAACCATCAAACCTGGCAACCCAAAACATGCACAGTAGGTCCAGTCCTCCAGCTAAGGTAGTCCTGGCCAAGAATAGCTCAAGATCTGGAAATGGGTCCCTCCTAGTCTGGTTAACACCTGACCATATCACAAGTGAGATATGGGTCTGGAAACTCGCTTCGAAAAATCCCGTAGCGGAGGTGTGGTTAGCGATTGCCAATGGCCGTTTATTGGGCGTTATGAATGTCTATCATTGAGCGTATACGTAAGTCCATAGCCAATCATGTCAGTTGTCAGTTCAAACTACAAGCTTCCGTTTGTCATGTAGTACGCGTCACCGTCTTGCCACACCTCCCCCGCTCTCTGATTGGGGCCCTAAATCTGGGACTCTCGCTTGGACGAGTTTCCAGGCCGCCTTCCAGTTCGAAACGAACGGAAGCGGCCTGGGAATTCCCAGGCTAGGTCCCTCCTGAATGGTTGCCCCAGTGGTTCAGTAATGGATGCCTTAAAGGTCTCACGGCATGAAATTTTCACTTTCTGAGGTTTTTGAACGTTAATGTGAGCTCCCCTACCCTGTTTAGGCCCCCCCCCCCATGGTTAAAAGTTGTGAAATGTCTAAACTGAGCATTTGCGATCCTTTTCTGCGTTACAAAAAATTGGAGCTCAAACGGGCGATTTTGAACAAGGCACCTTATTGACGTCAGATCGAAAAAAGAAATGCTAATGCAGTTCCACCCCCGTCTGTCTGTACTCAGCGTCTCTGTAAATCACGCCCAGAGAGTTTGGACTGCGAATGCGCTAGGCAATGCGAAATGCGTTTTTTTATTTGCCTGGAGGCACGTCCAAGTGTTTCTAGGCTCGGAAGTCCTTTATCTGAGCCTCTGGACCTTTGAACAGCAGTGGTTTAATTTTATTTTATGTGGAAATGTGTTTATTTTTCAATGGAACGCTTCAAATCTCTCCCCCCGTGCAAAAACACGGAAATGGATCAGCTGAGGGCGGAGAGCGGAGAGTTTGGCCACGCCCCCACCCTCTACTACTGGCCAGCTCTTTTCTCCTCATTTGCATTCAAGCAACAACGCCCATAATAAATAAAATGTATTATTATTATTATTATTATAATGGCCTGTTCAGAGAGAGGAAAAAATACTCTTTCTCATCTTATCTCTGTTTCTCTGAGTGTTGATTTTGAAGAAGGATTCATTTACAGTATTAGGGAACCATTAAAGGGACAGTGTGTAAGATTTTTACCCATTAATTACTGAAATTGAAGATACCCATTCAAAAATACATTGTCTTCCAAACCTTTTCACTTCCATCATGAAATCAAAATATTCTTTTGGACTTAGATATAGTCACATAAAAGGGGGATCTTCCCCATATAGAGGCAGCCATTTTGAATACGAGAGCCGCAGAAGGACATTTGGGCTCATCCTTCGCCTAGCCTCCTGCTAGCAGCTGCTCAGCCGCTGCCCTCCCACTCCCTCAGGCAGCGCGCCTGAGGGAGTGGAGGAGAGGAGAGAAGGGGAAGGGGAGGGGGGAACGGGGGAGCCTCGTGGTTTTGACAAGCATGCTGCCGGATCAGACGTCGTAATGGATCTAACACATGTTTTGGACTAAATTGTTTTACTGGATTTTATTTGCTGGATCCTTACGGACAAATTGAGAGCAAGTTTATGGTGAAATACAGAGTTTGACCTGTGCAAAGCATTCTAAGGTAAGCTAACCTCGTTTTGTGCTTTTCCGTATAAAAGCCCCATGTGCTCGGGGACTGATTGTTGTGCAGGGAAATGAATTGCATAGTCAAAAAGAGGAGACTGTAAGGTTTCATTTGATGTGTAGAGTGTCATGGTACATGATCGGGAATGTGTGTTTTCATGCGAAAAGAAAAAAAAAAGTGACCGCGGGGCCGCGTTTTATTTATATCGTAGTTCGCACAGCGCCGGGTGCGCGCAACAACGCGAGCTGTCTGCGGTACGGCGCGCCCGGGTGACCCTCGAGGTCTGCCGTAGCCAAAAGAGGAAGTGGAATAGCGATATCCACCTATGCGCCACGAATCCTACACACTGTACCTTTAAGGAGCCATATAAAAGCATCAAGAAGTACCATGTCATGGGATCTTTAACTTTAATCTAGTCTCCTCTCTCCTCCTTGTATCCTATCTTTTCATCTCCCCTCTCCTTGTCTCCTCTCTCCTTGTATTGTCTCCTCCTGTTCTCTCCGCCGTTTTACCCAGAATCACCACTAATCCCATTTCCTTAAAGTTACTGACACTTGTTTACAATCAAGAGTTTATGTGGTTTTTATTTGAGGAGCCATTTCACAGTGCTCTTTCACTCTCTCCTACTTTCTTTCTGTCTTTCTTCTTCCTCTCATTATCCCCTCCCTCTCTTTATCTCTCTGTCTTTCTCTCCTCTCCTTCCTCTTCCTTCTATCTTCCTCTCTTCCCTCTCTTTCTCGCTCCTCTCTTCCTCTCTGTCTCTCGCTCGCTCTTGCCTCTCTTCCTCTTCCCCCTCCCTCTCCCTCGCTCTATCTTTCCTCTCCTCCCTGTTTCCTCTCTTCTCTCTGTTACTCCTCTGTGTCTCTGTTTTCTCTCTCTCTCATCCTCTCTCTATCACTTTCTTTCTCTGGCCTCTCTTCTTCTCCTTCTCTCTCTCATGCCTGTAGCTCTCACGGGATAAAGGGATAAACTCTTTATCCCGTCCCCCTTTCTCTCTATCTCTCTCACTCCTTTTTCTCTCCCTCTCTCGCTCCTGCCCACTCACCCTCCTCCGCAGAGCTCACTCGTCCACTTCCAGCCTCTCTTCTTCCTCTGCCTCTTTATTTTATATTTAAACTCACCACCAGTGTAGATAGACATGTCTTAGATAATCTCTCCAAACAACAAGATGCACAAGAACTGGACTAAAGAAGAATCTGAACTAAACCTAAACTAAACCTGGACTAAATCTGGACTAAACCTGGACTAAACCTGAACTAAATCTGGACTAAATCTGGACTAAACCTGAACAAAATCTGGACTAAACCTGAACTAAACCTGAACTAAACCTGGACCAAATCTGGACTAAACCTGAACTAAATCTGGAATAAACCTGGACTAAACCTGAACTAAACCTGGACTAAATCTGGACTAAACCTGAACTAAACCTGGACTAAATCTGGACTAAACCTGAACTAAACCTGGACTAAATCTGGAATAAACCTGGACTAAACCTGAACTAAACCTGGACTAAATCTGGACTAAACCTGAACTAAACCTGGACTAAATCTGGACTAAACCTGAACTAAACCTGGACTAAACCTGGACTAAACCTGAACTAAATCTGGACTAAACCTGAACTAAACCTGAACTAAACCTGGACTAAACCTGAGCTAAACCTGGACTAAACCTGAACTAAATCTGGACTAAATCTGAACTAAACCTGAACTAAACCTGAACTAAACCTGAACTAAACCTGGACTAAACCTGAGCTAAACCTGGACTAAACCTGAACTAAATCTGGACTAAATCTGAACTAAACCTGAACTAAACCTGGACTAAACCTGGACTAAACCTGGACTAAATCTGGACTAAATCTGGACTAAACCTGAACTAAATCTGGACTAAATCTGGACTAAACCTGAACTAAATCTGGACTAAACCTGGACTAAACCTGAACTAAACCTGAACTAAACCTGGACTAAACCTGGACTAAACCTGAACTAAACCTGAACTAAACCTGGACTAAATCTGAACTAAACCTGGACTAAATCTGGACTAAACCTGAACTAAATCTGGAATAAACCTGGACTAAACCTGAACTAAACCTGAACTAAACCTGGACTAAATCTGGACTAAACCTGAACTAAACCTGGACTAAATCTGGACTAAACCTGAACTAATCCTGGACTAAACCTGAACTAAATCTGGACTAAATCTGGACTAAACCTGAACTAAATCTGGACTAAACCTGAACTAAACCTGAACTAAACCTGGACTAAACCTGAGCTAAACCTGGACTAAACCTGAACTAAATCTGGACTAAATCTGAACTAAACCTGAACTAAACCTGGACTAAACCTGGACTAAACCTGGACTAAATCTGGACTAAATCTGGACTAAAACTGGACTAAACCTGAACTAAATCTGGACTAAATCTGGACTAAACCTGAACTAAATCTGGACTAAACCTGGACTAAACCTGAACTAAACCTGAACTAAACCTGGACTAAACCTGGACTAAACCTGAACTAAATCTGGACTAAATCTGGCCTAAACCTGAACTAAATCTGGACTAAACCTGGACTAAACCTGAACTTTTTGTGCTGTGCAACACTGGAATTTCCCCACTGAGGGACTAATAAAGGCATATCTTATCTTATCTTAAACCTGAACTAAACCTGGACTAAACCTGGACTAAACCTGAACTAAACCTGAACTAAACCTGGACTAAATCTGGACTAAACCTGAACTAAACCTGGACTAAATCTGGACTAAACCTGAACTAAATCTGGAATAAACCTGGACTAAACCTGAACTAAACCTGAACTAAACCTGGACTAAATCTGGACTAAACCTGAACTAAACCTGGACTAAATTTGGACTAAACCTGAACTAAATCTGGACTAAACATGGACTAAACCTGAACTAAACCTGGACTAAATCTGGACTAAACCTGAACTAAACCTGGCCGAAACCTGGACTAAGCCTGGACTAAACCTGAACTAAACCTGAACTAAACCTGGACTAAACCTGAACTAAACCTGGACTAAATCTGGACTAAACCTGAACTAAGCCTGGCCTAAACCTGGACTAAACTTGGACTAAATCTGGACTAAACCTGAACTAAACCTGGCCTAAACCTGGACTAAATCTGGACTAAACCTGGACTAAATCTGAACTAAACCTGAACAAAACCTGGACTAAACCTGAACTAAACCTGGCCTAAACCTGGACTAAACCTGGATTAAACCTGAACTAAACCTGAACTAAATCTGGACTAAACCTGGACTAAACCTGAACTAAACCTGAACTAAACCTGGACTAAATCTGGACTAAACCTGAAGTAAACCTGGCCGAAACCTGGACTAAATCTAGACTAAACCTGGACTAAATCTGAACTGAACCTGGCCGAAACCTGGACTAAATCTGGACCTGAACTAAACCTGGACTAAATCTGGACTAAACCTGAACTAAACCTGAACTAAATCTGAACTAAACCTAGACTAAACCTGGACTAAATCTAGACTAAACCAGAACTAAACCTGGCCTAAACCTGGACTGAATCTGAAATAAACCTGGACTAAATCTGGACTAAACATGAACTAAAGCTGGACTAAATCTGAACTAAACATGAACTAAACATGGAATAATCCTGGACTAAAGATGGATTAAAACTGGACTGTAACTGATTAAATGTAAGATCGATAGTTTAATGCCATACTGTGGAACATTCCAGGCAAAGCAATAACTCCATGCAGAGCGGAAGGTTCATACATCATAAAATTTAAATAACCACTGCAACCCTTTTTAAATGGATTAAAATCAGGTACAGTGCCTTTAGATCTCCATGCTACCTTTTATTGCTCTGATAATGCTATATTTGGCAAAAACAACGTATTAAGAAGTGAATTATTGATCTCACACAGGAGAAATTCTTCTTTGCATTTAACCCATCCTGTTATTAGGAGCAGTGGGCAGCACATTACTGCGCCCGGGGACCATCTCCATCTTGGGTTGGTGGGGGAAACCGGAGTGCCCGGAGGAAACCCACCCAGACAAACTCCACACAGAAAGGCTCGGCACTCAGCCACCGTGCCGCCAATTAATTAACAAGTATTAACAAGTTTCTCTTTTGTTTTTGATGCTATCAAGTCTTCCCTTCATTTTCTCTCCATGTTAAGTCCCCCTTCAGAGCGCTATCACATTACAGTCGGTGTACATCTCACTAATGAAACTACTGCACATCACATCAGGTTTGTCAAGTTTTTTGTATAGTTTTGAATCCTGTTTTTGTATATTGTATATAGAATTGCCGTGCAGACTTGTCAGCTGAGCATTGGACAGAAGTACATGGGAGAGATCACTAGATTACTCAAATATGCATGGATGACATCTAAAACTTCTTCAGGCATGTTTTTAATGATAGAACAATGTTATAACATGATTGCTTAATTTCTCCTGTGTGAGATCAATAAAGTCTTATCTTATCTTAATACCCTGTATTAAGGTGCACTGTGTAACTCGCCTAGTGGGGGTCCATCACGTCCTCGTCTCCATGGAGATGTGCCTAGAATGTTCCACGGTATGAACATAAACTTACAAATTACCATGGAGACTTGCAAGCCAAATTACAGTTTAGATTTGTGGAGAGGCGACCCCAGTCACAGTAAGAATGAATGTTTTTTTTAAGATATTTTTGAGCACCAGGCCTGGACTGGTAATTGGGCATACCGGGCATTTTCCCGGTGGGCCGACAGTCCTAGGGGCCGATGCCCTTCTTTTTTTTTTTTTACTTAGAGACCGGCCCACAATTTAGGACTGAACCAGGACTAAACCAGGTCTGAACCAGGACTAAACCAGGACTACATCAGGTCTGAACCAGGACTAAACCAGGTCTGAACCAGGACTAAACCAGGTCTGAACCAGGACTAAATCAGGTCTGAACCAGGACTACATCAGGTCTGAACCAGGACTAAACCAGGACTACATCAGGTCTGAACCAGGACTAAACCAGGTCTGAACCAGGACTAAACCAGGACTAAATCAGGATTGAACCAGGACTAAACCAGGACTACATCAGGTCTGAACCAAGAGACTAAACCAGGTCTGAACCAGGACTAAACCAGGACTACATCAGGTCTGAACCAAGACTAAACCAGGTCTGAACCAGGACTAAACCAGGACTAAACCAGGTCTGAACCAGGACTAAACCAGGTCTGAACCAGGACTACATCAGGTCTGAACCAGGACTAAACCCCAGGACTAAATCAGGATTGAACCAGGACTAAACCAGGTCTGAACCAGGACTAAACCAGGACTAAATCAGGGTTGGACCAGGACTAAACCAGGACTACATCAGGTCTGAACCAAGACTAAACCAGGTCTGAACCAGGACTAAACCAGGACTACATCAGGTCTGAACCAAGACTAAACCAGGTCTGAACCAGGACTAAACCCCAGGACTAAATCAGGATTGAACCAGGACTAAACCAGGACTACATCAGGTCTGAACCAAGAGACTAAACCAGGTCTGAACCAGGACTAAACCAGGACTATATCAGGTCTGAACCAAGACTAAACCAGGTCTGAACCAGGTCTGAACCAGGACTAAACCAGGACTAAACCAGGTCTGAACCAGGACTAAACCAGGTCTGAAGCAGGACTAAACCAGGTCTGAACCAGGACTAAACCAGGACTAATCAGGTCTAAATCAGGACTAAAACAGGATTGAACCAGGACTAATTATGAGGGGCTGGTCTAAGCCAAAAATGCCAGGGCCATTTTTTTGTCCCAGTCCAGACCTGTTGAGCACCTACTTGAATAAATGTAAGGCAGATCAGTTCAATACAATAATTTGGACTATTTAAACCAAAGCATGCCAGAAGTTGCACAGTGCACCTTTAGGTCCAGCCCTATTCCAAAGCTGACCGTGTTGCGTTTGTATGGACTGGTCTCTGCTCCTCCTATGGGCCACACACACATTTACACAAACACACCGTAAAAATCCGACGGAGGATCTGTTTTACACACCGTCCTAAATGACTCTGCTCCATTCATTATTCATCACACACAATTAATTATGAAACAATCGGTAACCCTACACCCGGACACTGCTGCTGCTCGTTGCCTGGAAACCGTGACCCATATTAAACAGCATTTTTGAAACGCGAAACAAGAGACAGACAAAATAAATATACATGAGTAAATATCACATGAATTTAGAATATTAAATGCATAATTGAACACTGAATAAAACATATTTTATCAATGTTTTATTTTGGTAAGGGTAGGGTGAAATGAGGTCAAATAGCAGCTAAAGGGCCCATATTATGCTGTTTATGATCTATGTTATAATGTTGTTTCCTCATCACAAACATACCTGGAGCTGTGTTTTGTTTCATTCACACATATTTGAGTAATCCTTTATTATGTCTGTCTTCATCCCCAAAGCTCCAAATTCTTTGTTCTACCTTGTGATGTCATGAAGTGGTAGTTTTAAAGTTAACAGCTACCTTTTACTTCTTTTTCAGTAGAGATTGGCAATTCCAGGCTTGAATCATCCAAATTATTTTAATGAAGGTGTATGGCATTTAAAAATGTGTTTTCACAGAGTGTTTTCTGTTTTAGAGAAGAACTCAGCCTAAATATGTAAGATTTATGTATTTAAGATGTGGGAATAAAACAAAACACAACTTCAGGTATGATTCTGATGAGAAAACAACATTATAACATAAAAAAAGCATAACATTGGCCTTTTAAATGATTTGAATTGAGAATATAAAATAGCCTATGTTGCAAAATGTCATTGTTTTTCATTTGTAAGACCACATATTCAGTTTGTCTTTAATATTTTGAATTCTTTGTCATTTGAACTCCTGTAAAAGTTGTTTTGTAGCGTATTTGTGTTGGACATATCAGGGTGTCATTGAGGGTTGATCACAAGACGTAAACAAGTGTGCCTCCTGAATAATGCAGAGTTTAGGCTGCTGTCGGGAACATAGCTAATGCAGACCACTAATGGACCACACCACAACAAGCTAACAATGCCAATAACAAGCACATAGGGACCTACTACACTGTAAAACAAACAAACAAACTAACAAACAAACAATCTCTATATGAAGAGAAAACATTCAGAAACATTCAGACCTACTTTATTAAGCACATAGACTGTATATAAGGCCCCATTAGCCACCATGTTCCAAATAGAGAGTGAGCAGAGAAGAGAAGAGAAGAGCTCCATCAACTTTGGCTCCAATTCACTTTCTCCTGAAAAATGGTGGCCCCTTCATTCTGTATCTTCCGCTGTCAGACTCATCATTTCGGTCTTAAAGAAGAATTAACGTTTTTTACAATCTGAGCCTTATTTCGGTAATAAAACAAGTTGTTTTACTCACCCATAGCACTTTGGTGTCATATGGAGCACTTCCGGAGATGTTTTAGATTTGCGATCTCCATCATGTGAGTTCTCGGGGCACTTATTTGCGGTCTCCAAATAACACAAACTTTAGCACTTTTCAAATCATAGAAGCTCGATGTCTTAGTCTACGCTTTCGTTTGAGTCAAAAGTGGCCTGTAATCCGAGATTTATCCATAGTTTCCAGTAGATGAGGAGGCCAGTGCGCATGTGCGGAGTCACATCTTATTTCGCTCTCAGCTCTCGGGACCCAAACATGAAACGCAAAGCTGTAAATTATGGATAAATCTCGGATTACAGGCCACTTTTGACTCAAACGAAAGTGTAGACTAAGACATTGAGCTTCTATGATTTGAAAAGTGCTAAAGTTTGTGTTATTTGGAGACTATTTGGAGAACTCACGTTATGGATATCGCAAATCTAAAACATCTCTGGAAGTGCTCCATATGACACCAAAGTGCTATGGGTGAGTAAAACAACTTGTTTTATTACCGAAATAAGGCTCAGATTGTAAAAAAAAACAGTTAATTCTCCTTTAAACTGTGAATTTTATGTGATTCTGAGTAATCACATGCTCAACACAGCCGCACACCTCCTTCATCTATCTGTCACCATCCCTCGCTCTTGTTTAAAACTATTTTAGGCAAATAAACACGTTGTAAATATGGACAGTTGTTTTTGGTGCAAATCTTTTCAGTGACAAGAACAAAATATCCGTCCATCCAGGGGACATCCTGCAGCGGGCAACACAACAGCTCCTGTAGTGAGGGGGATGTATAGTGTACACAGGAAAAAAACATCTATGAGCTACAATTCAATTTAGGATACTTTCTTATTTTATTTATTTGTAAAAGAATGCAGAGTAAAGGACATTTAAAGTGCAAATACTTAAAAATTACAGATTTCCGTCTTCCCCTCAGCAGGTTGGAAAAGCTTAATGTGAATAGTTTTGATGACAAATCTTGCTATGCTATTGATACTTTGCAGTGACATCGTGCTGTATCTGATGGAATATTCAGCAGTTACCAGGCCTGGACTGGTAATCGGGCATACCGGGCAATTTCCCGGTGGGCCGACAGTCCTAGGGGCTGATGCCGTTCTCCTTTTTTTTTTTCTTAGAGACAGGCCCACAATTTAGAACTGAACCAGGACTAAACCAGGACTAAATCAGGATTGAACCAGGACTAAACCAGGACTAAACTAGGACTAAACCAGGACTAAACCAGGACTAAACCAGGACTAATCAGGTCTAAACCAGGACTAATCAGGTCTAAATCAGGACTAAATCAGGTCTGAACCAGGATTAACCAGGACTAAATCAGGATTTGAACCAGGGCTAAACCAGAACTAATCAGGTCTAAACCAGGACTAAATCAGGATTGAACCAGAACTAAATCAGGACTAAATCAGGATTTGAACCAGAACTAAACAAGGACTAAATCAGGATTTGAACCAGGACTAATCAGGTCTAAACCAGGACTAAATCAGCATTGAACCAGAACTAAATCAGGACTAAATCAGGTCTGAACCAGGACTAAATCAGGACTAAATCAGGATGGAACCAGGACTAAACCAGGACTAAATCAGGATTTGAACCAGGTCTAAACCAGGACTAAATCAGAATTGAACCAGAACTAAATCAGGACTAAATCAGGTCTGAACCAGGACTAAATCAGGATTGAACCAGGACTAATCAGGTCTAAACCAGGACTAAATCAGGATTGAACCAGGACTAATCAGGTCTAAACCAGGACTAAATCAGGGTTGAACCAGGACTAAACCAGGACTAATTATGAGGGGCCGGTCTAAGCCAAAAATGCCAGGGCCGTTTGTTTTGTCCCAGTCCAGCTCTGGCAGTTACCATAGTTTGAAATAGTCTGAAAACTCAAGAAACAATACAAAATGGATTTAAACAACGAATGTGATCCTGTGATCCAAGCATTCATGATCCTGTTTACGTGTTTGACTTTCAACAAAAAGGTGAGAGAGACTAATTGAAAAACTGTTGGCTAATGCGCACTAGATTGTGACTGTGAACATCACAAATCAGCTCATCTGTTGCAGTCCCAGCTAAGTCAATTCTTTATGGTCTTTATGGCACCTGTATGTTAAAATAAAGTCTAATAAAGCCCCAAACAGAGCAGAACCTCCAGTGAACATCACATCCCCAGGGAATGTTGATGACAAAGTATGAGCTGCATTAATATTCATGTTAACACTCGTCGATTGTTGTTGTTTTAACAGTGTAGGAAGAGTCCAGTGTATTGGCTGGAGCCTGGAGGGAGGAGCCGTGCACCGTGTGACCAGACTGCACTTCCTTCCTGGTCGGCCTGAGAAGCAGGAAGTAGCTCTACATTATTGGGACTAACAGGAAATGCAGAGGTCTTCAGGAGGGCGGGGCTACTGTGTGCTCCTCTCATGTGTTGCTTTGTACAGTGTGATATTCTAATAGCAGACTTCTAAGACAAAGGTGGAGGCGCTAAAGGAAAAGACTTTAAAAGGCCTGGAGTGGATTTGAATTCTTTACTTTTGGCATTGGAATGGGGCAATAACTGTCGAATATTAAAGGTCCTATATTAAAACTTACTCTTGTGACCTTTAAACCATATTAGAATGTTGTTACCTCCTCAAAAACAGGCTTGGAGTTGTATTTTGTTTTATTCACACATGTTTGACTAACTCTGGTTTATTAGTCTGTCTACATCTCCCAATCTCAAAATGCTCTCTTGCACTTTGTGATGTCATGAAGTGGTAGTTTTCAAGTTAACAGCTGCCTTTTACCTTTTGTTTAGTAGAGATTGGCAGTTTCAGGGCGGAAATGATCCAAATGTTTTTAATGAATGTGCATTGAGTTTAAAAACACAGTGGAGCACCTCCCGTATTACCACATGACATCACAAGGTGGAGCAGAGTGTTTTCTCTTTTCAAGAAGAACTCAGCCGAAATATGCAGGGCTTGTGTGATAAATGTGTGAATGAAACAAAACACAATTCCAGATGTTTTTGATGAGGAAACAACATTAGAACAGACTGTAGATCAGAAAAGAGTAACATGGGCCCTTTAATATGAAAAGACATGCATAATAAATTGATGTATTGAAACTTAAGTCCTGCATGTATAAAAACCAAGAACCCTAACATTTACACCAACGTTAGTCCTGGTTTAGACCTGGCTCCGTCCTGGTTTAGTTCTGACTTAGATCAGCATGTATAAAACCTGAGGAGTCCTACATATACACCTGGGTTAGGCCTGGTTTAGACCTGGTTTGAACCAGGTGTAGATCTGGTTTAGACCTGGTTTAGACCTGGTTTAAAACCTGGTTTTGTCCTGGTGTAGACTTGTCCTGGTGAAGACCTGTTTTAGGCCTGCTTTAGTCCTGGTTTAGACCTGCTTTAGACTTGCTTTAGTCCTGGTTCATTCCTGCATGTATAAAACCTAAGTAGTCCTATATTTAGTCCAGCTTTAGTCCAGGTTTAGACTTGGTTTAGACCTGATTTAGTCCTGCATATATAAAACCCAAGAAGTCCTACATTTACACCTGGGTTGGTCTTGGTTAAGACCTAGTTAAGACCTGGTTTAAGACCTGGTTTAGATCTGGTTTTGTCCTGGTTTAGACCTGGTTTAAGAGCTGGTTTAGACCTGGTGTAGACTTGTCCTGGTGTAGACCTGCTTTAGGCCTGCTTTAGACATGCTTTAGTCCTGGTTCATTCCTGCATGTATAAAACCTGAGTAGTCCTATATTTAGTCCACCTTTAGTCCAGGTTTAGACTTGGTTTAGACCTGATTTAGTCCTGCATGTATAAAACCCAAGAAGTCCTACATTTACACCTGGTTAAGACCTGGTTTAAGACCTTGTTTAGATCTGGTTTTGTCCTGGTTTAGACCTGATTTAGTCCTGCATGTATAAAACCCAAGAAGTCCTATATTTACACCTGGGTTAGTCCTGGTTTAGACCTGGTTTAGACCTGGTTTAGACCTGCTTTAGACCTGCTTTATTCCTTGTTTAGTCCTGGTTCATTCCTGCATGTATAAAACCCAGTGTTGTATAGTAACGAAGTAATAATACTTCACTACTGTACTTAAGTACATTTTGGGAGACTTTGTACTTTACTTGAGTTTTAAAAAAATTTATAACTTTTACTTTTACTTCACTACATTTCTGAATTTAATTGCATACTTTTACTCCGTTACATTTTCAATGTGCCGTTTAGTTACTCGTTACAAAAAAAAACCCTCTACTGACTGAAGGAAGTCAGGACGTGCCTGGGCTTGTTCGCTACTTGCGCATGACAATCAGCCTACACCTGCTGGTTTCATGCAGCTAGTTTAATCAATCAACATCCCTAATGGAAGAGGAGACAGCATCCACGTCGGCTACAAATGAAGGGGGAGCTGACCATGAGCATCCCTGGCCATACTTAAACACAATGTTCTCTTACGCTGATATGAAGGATTCGTCCTATCGAATGAAGTGCCTCTTGTGCCTTCCAAGAAACGTGGAAATCCTATCTTACAGAAACTCCCCGTCCAACCTCAAGAAACACATCGAGGTAAGCTCTAGATTAATGAAATTGTTAGCGTCTATATTCCAATTTCAGTAACCATAGCATGGACATTCTAGACACCGTTGTGAAACCTTGAGCATAACATGTAGAAATTAACTTTGTGTGACATTGTTTCGGTTACACAAAGCGTATTTGACGATGTTGGAGCTAACAGGCTACCTAGCTTTTTTGGCTCAAGGGAAGGCATAGCTGTAGGCTATTCAGATATAAATTCAGACTGCCTTTGCTTGATACTTTTACTTGTACTTTTAATTACATTACTTGAGTACATTTATTTTTACATTACTTGTCATACTTAAGTATAAGAAGTTCCAGATACTTTAAGACTTTTACTCAAGTAACATTTCAGTCAGTGACTTCGACTTTTACCAAAGTCATTTTTGGGAGGGGAACCTATACTTTTACTTGAGTTTGATTTTCCAGTACTTTATACAACACTGATAAAACCTGAGTAGTCCTATATTTAGTCCACCTTTAGTCCAGGTTTAGACTTGGTTTAGACCTGATTTAGTCCTGCATGTATAAAACCCAAGAAGTCCTATATTTACACCTGGGTTAGTCCTGGTTTAGACCTGGTTTAGACCTGGTTTAGACCTGCTTTATTCCTCGTTTAGCCCTGGTTCCTTCCTGCATGTATAAAACCTGAGTAGTATTCAGACCTGATTTGGTGTATTTTCACAGGCCCCGCCCCTCTCCTCCAAATAAGCAGCACTTGTTCAAACAGACTGCAGGTGGTGGACCAGAGCCGGCCCCCACGCCTCTGCCGGACCCGGAGCTTCAGGTTGCCTTGGGAACATGCTCCTGTCATTACCCCTGCAACCCCCCCCCCCCCCCCCCCCAAATGGGGTCCTGCCAATCGCCCTTCCCCCCTTCATGTATACGCACAATACACAATACATACATGCGTTTGGATCGGGCAAAGAAAAACCATCGAGCTCTGTCACAAGGATGATTTAATTTCACATTTCAGCCAGAGGGGCAAAAAATTATCGTAGCAAACTGTTCACCATATTTTCAATTTTTATTACATGTATAATTAAGATAATGTAATAACCATCAAGGCACTAAACCCCAGGGAGATGTCGTTATGATGAGCATTGCATGTTGGGAGAATTCCAGCCTGTGTGCAGCTGTACAGCTGAACACATGCAACATTTGTTTCTGCAAGGATTAATCAAAATAATCAGGAATAACTAACTTTTTAAACAATTGTTGACCATTTTATAATCATTAAATATTATCTAGACATTACAGACTCTAAAACACACAACATAATATAAAAAATGTAATAGAATATGCTTTAGGCTACTCCTTTTTATGGAAAGTCTTTGAAAAATTACCTAACTGGGTATTTTACGTTTACTTTACTATGGGTTATTAACTGCTAACATATTTTATTGTTTTGAAAATGCTGCATTGGGCAAGAGCTATGTAGTTTCACTTTCATTTTTGATGCTCTGTGTCTCCCCTCCCTTTGCTCTAAGTCACTCCCCCTTCAGAGCACGAGCACAACAGAGTGCACCGAACTAATGACACTACTGCACATTGTTTTGTATCATGTTTTTTAAAAAATATATATTTATGGAGAATTGTCATGTGGCAGC
The DNA here is from genome assembly GCA_036785185.1 of Paratrypauchen microcephalus. Classification (NCBI taxonomy): domain Eukaryota; kingdom Metazoa; phylum Chordata; class Actinopteri; order Gobiiformes; family Gobiidae; genus Paratrypauchen; species Paratrypauchen microcephalus. The sequence goes on along the minus strand of JAVJIX010000117.1, from coordinate 82,330 downwards.
AGGATGACGTAGGCTTATGGGCTGAGAATTGGACAGAATCCATTAGGAGGGTTCAAATAGGGCCTGGGAGAGATCACTAAGTTACTCAGATATCTATGAATAACATCTAAAACCTCTTCAGACATGTTTTCAAATGGGAAAAAAAAAATCAATATTAAAACCATATTGTCAAATGATACACCTGGTTTTGCTTTTTAGATGCCACTGCCTTACTTTGAACTTGAAGTTTGCAAACCATTCATTTCAATTTACAAATGACAGTGGTACCTCACCTTACGAAATTAATTCGTTCCAGAAGTGGTTTCGTAACGTGAATTTTTCGTAAGTTGTGTAGCTATTTCAATGGACAAGGCCTGATCTGTTCCAAGGTTTTTTTTTATAGTGTAACTTTTTTTTATAGTGTAACATTTGTGTTCTACGTCCTGATTGGAATAAACCAGGTCTAGACCAGAATTAAACCAGGTCTAAACCTGGACTGGACCTGGACTAAACCAGGATTATCCCGGGACATGGCAGTGCTGTTGGAGGAGCGCGTTGCTCGTGTCTCCGCGCTCCTTGCGCGTTCTGCGCTAGAGCTAAGAGGCCGATAAAGACGCTCTTTCAGCGGGAATAAGAGCGGGGCGGGGCGGGCTCTGGTTCTATGTGACTTCCAGAGCCGGGGGGCTGACACTGTGAGCTAACAGGCCGAGAAAGGTGCTCTATTGGCGGGCAAGACCGCGGGGTCTCGCTCGGGGCGGGCTCTGGTTCTATGTGACTTCCAGGTCTAGACTAGAACTAAACCAGGTCTAGACCAGGTCTAAACCAGGACCGGATCAGGTCCAGACCCGGACCAAACCGGGACCAGACCAGTAGTAAATCACCCCGTGCTCGGCCCGCGCGTGCCCCGCGGCCCCGAGGGGGAGGCACGGCCCGGGCGCTGCGGCTCCATCCCCGCCGTGTCGACGTCGCTTTTTGATCCTTCGATGTCGGCTCTTCCTATCATTGTGAAGCAGAATTCACCAAGCGTTGGATTGTTCACTCACTAATAGGGAACGTGAACTGGGTTTAGACCGTCGTGAGACAGGTGAGTTTTACCATACTGATGATGTGTTGTTGCTATAGTAATCCTGTGTCTCCGCTCCCCTCGCGCGTTCGGCGCTATATTGAGCCGTGTCCCCCCCCACGCTTCACTATCAACACATTCCATTGAAAATCTATGAAAGTTCGAGTGTTCAAACGAGAGAGAAATGCGAGAAAAGCTCAACTCCAGTCTGAGAAAAGCGTAGAATGTGTGTGGTGAGGCATTTACAGCCTTAAAACATGTAGAACAATTGCAAAATACAAAGTTGTCCTACCTCGTGGACCTCTCCCACCGCGGGCCACCTCTGGAACCTAACCCCGTGTGTGTTGATAAAGTGTATTTACGTTTCGGGGCCTGCATCTGAGCGCGCATTTATTGAATTTTTGAGATTTCGCGTTTCGTAACTTGAATTTTCTTTCGCATCTAGAGACCAAAATTTGACGTGAAGGCGTTTCGTAACTTGGATTTTTGTATGTAGGGTCTTTTGTAAGGTGAGGTACCAGTGTAGTTTCATTTAGTTTTTATTTGTGATGTATTATTAACCCTGTTTCTGTGACGGGGGATGGTACCACTCTCCGTATATTTTGTATCTGCTCTCTGTTGTATCTGTGCTCTTCATCTGAATCAAAGGCCCTTGAACCTCTAACCCTGCTCCTATAGGTCACCACCGGCCCTCCCCTCCTGAAACACTCCAGTTTAACCCAACACACAATGCACATGAAGCACCCCGCAAAAATAATATTACCTTCCAGGTTTTATATTATGCAAAATGGATTCTTCTTGTGAGCTTTTAGCCATGTTGTAATGTTGTTATCTCCTCAAAAACATACCAGGTGTTTTCTTTCATTCACATGTTTGAGTATTCCTTATTAGTTTGTGTATATCTCCAAAGCTGAAATGCTCTGTTCCACCTTGAGATGTCATGTACGGGTAATTTTCAAGTTAACAGCTACCTTTTATCTTAATAACATTATAATATTGCTCAGGCGTGTAAGCGTGTAATATGGGACCTTTTGATATTTTCCCATGTATTTGAGCAGAATATGTCTTGCCCCACATATAAAATAATGTCTCCTGTGTACTGTCTGCATTTAATTATAATGCGTTTTATTTTCAGACAATCAGGAAGTGTATGTTAGCATGTTCGTTTTTAAAGGTCCCATGGCATGAAATTTTCACTTTCTGAGGTTTTTGAACGTTAATGTGAGCTCCCCTACCCTGTTTAGCCCCCCCCCCATGGTTAAAAGTTGCGAAATGTCTAAACTGAGCATTTACGATCCTTTTCTGCGTTACAAAAAATCGGAGCTCAAACGGGCGATTTTGAACAAGGCACCTTATTGACGTCAGATTGAAAAAAGAAATGCAAATGCAGTTCCACCCCTGTCTGTCTGTACTCAGCGTCTCTGTAAATCACGCCCAGAGAGTTTGGACTGCGAATGCGCTAGGCAATGCGAAATGCGTTTTTTTATTTGCCTGGAGGCACGTCCGAGTGTTTCTAGGCTCGGAAGTCCTTTATCTGAGCCTCTGGACCTTTGAACAGCAGTGGTTTGATTTTATTTTCTGTGGAAATGTGTTTTTTTCATTGAAAAGGCTCTCCTTTCCTCCTCCGCTCTTAAAACGCGGAAATGGATCAGCTGAGAGCTGAGAGCGGAGAGCGGAGAGTTTGGCCACGCCCCCACCCTCTACTATAGGCCATCTCTTTTCTCCTCATTTGCATTCAATCAACAACGCCCATAATGGACTGTTCAGAGAGAGAAAAATTACTCTTTCTCATCTTATCTCTGTTTCTCATGCACTGAGTGTTGATTTTGAAGAAGGATTCATTTACAGTATTAGGGAACCATTAAGGAGCCATATAAAAGCATCAAGAAGTACCATGTCATGTGATCTTTAACTTTACTGTGTCAGTAAAACTCCGCTCTGATCTCTGAAAATTGTGAAAATTGCTTGTGAATAATCTGGATGTATAAGGTAAATGAGGAATAACTTTGGACCACTGCAAACTGTTTAAATTGAATAAATGAAATTAAATAAGTAATTGCTGACTTTGAACGTAATATCTTTTAATATCTACATATCTAATTCCACTTTTTTCCTTGACATTTTACACGTAAATCAGAAGATTAGACATGTTTTTTTAGATTAAGATACATTTATTTTCAAAAATAGCTTTGATTCAGACAGAAAACAATAATATGACAAATTTATTATAAGTTTTATATATTAGAATTTGTATTTTATTGCTGTAGTTTCAATATTTCTGGCCATAGCTTTACTAATACTAATACAAAACGAGTATTTTTGCAGTGTAGTGGCGGATGTGTCTATCAATAATGACCTAAAATGAACTTCTAACTTTCACATTGTAAATCTTCAAATTGCTCAAAGTAATGAGTTTTAATTTCCGTACCATCCATTAAACCTGGACATAAGGAAAGTCTGTGTTTGTTTTTTGATATTAAATTCCATGCTCCACTTTTGTTATGTATTCTTTCCTATATCGCCTAAAAACATCAGGATGCTGACGCTGTATTATCAGTTATTTTAAGTTTAGATTAATACTGTTTAGTCTACAATGGATCAGAAAGCCTTTAATGTGAGATTATAAAATGAAAAAAAAAAAAAAAAGGAGCTGTGAATATAAGTGTTCTACTGCCTCCTAATGGTCATGAGTGGAAAAGCATGTTATTTTGCAGATGGAGAATCTCTATTTTCTAGGCAGCAATTAACAGCTTTTAGTGATATTTAAGTACGAGCAAGCTGTGTTTTGTCTCATTCACACATCACAAACCCTTCATATTTATGGCTGGGTTCTTCTCTCAAACAGAAAACACTCTGGTCCACCTTTTGATGTCAGGAAGTGCTTTTAAAAGTGTTTTTAAAAACACCATACACCTTCACTTGAATCATTTGGATCATTTCAGACCTGGAATTGCCAATCTCTCTTGAACTAAACGTAAAAAGGTACAGTAGCTGTTAACTTGAAAACTACCTCTTCATGACATCACAAGGTGGAACAGAGCATTTTGAGCTCTGGAGATGTAGACAGACTAATAAAACTAATAAAAAGTAGTATCATCAAACACAACTAAAGGTATGTTTTTGAGGATTTAAAATACAGTCACTTCCATCCAGGTCCAGATGGGGTCATGAGAACACCTCTCCTCTATTTCTCTCTCTCTCTCTCTCTCTCTCTCTCTCTCTCTAACCCCTTATCATCCTTATCATCCCCTCTTTATACCACACTTCTTTATTCTCTGTCCCCCTCTCTTCTTTCCCACACTTACCCCTTCCTTCTCCACCCTCTCTCTCTCTCTCCCTCCATTCCTTCTTTTTCTGTCTCCCACCCCCTCTCTCTCTCCATCTCTCTCTCTCTAACCCCTTATCATCCTTATCATCCCCTCTTTATACCACACTTCTTTACTCTCTGTCCCCCTCTCTTCTTTCCCACACTTACCCCTTCCTTCTCAACTCTCTCTCTCTCTCTCTCTCCCTCCATTCCTTCTTTTTCTGTCTCCCACCCTCTCTCTCTCCATCTCTCTCTCTCTCTAACCCCTTATCATCCCCTCTTTATACCACACTTCTTTACTCTCTGTCCCCCTCTCTTCTTCCCCACACTGACCTCTTCCTTCTCCTCTCTCTCTCTCTCTCTCTCTCTCTCTCTCTCTCTCTCTCTCTAACCCACACCCCCTTTCTCTTGTTTTGCTCTCTGTCCCCTTACTTCCTTCTCTCGCTGCCCTTCTCTCTGTTTCTGTCTCTCTCTCTCCCATGCCTTTACCCCCTTACCCCCTCCCACACACTCTCTCTCTACCTCTCCTTCCCCTTTACTTCCTCCTCTCACAAGACGATGTAATGCGCCTGGCTTCCCTTGTTCCCATGGGCAAGGCGAGGCAGGGCAGGGTTGCTGGTGCCAAACACCCGGGGTCTATCAGGAAACTCCAGTCTGTTCCACAGTTCAAGGACAGAACTCATTGACTTTTGAATGAGCTGCCTCCTACAATCATTCATTATGAGCTCTACAATGTCAAGACTGACATTTCTTCACGTGGTTTCAATATTAAAACCACGTGAAGAAATGTCAGTCTTGCCACTGTAGTGCTCAGAAAGAGAAGAATTGAGTTAAATATAAAATTAAAGCTTAAAGGTCCTATCTTGTGAGCTTTTACCTAATGAAAAACATACAAGGTGCTGTGTTTTGTTCCATTCACACATATTTGATGGTTTATTATGAGTCTGTCTAGATCTCCAAAGCTCAAAACACTCCACCTTGTGATGTCATGAAGCAGTAGTTTTGAAGATAAAAGCGACCTTTTACCTTTTGCAGGGCTCTCAAGTCTCACGCATTGAGAGTGTGACACACGCAATTCGACGTGTTCACACGCCACACATGGCATTTCTCACGCTGATTTTTTTTGTTTTTTTGTTTTTGTTTTGGTGCCCAGAAAATTGGTCTGTGTGGCTCAGTTTATGCAGGCACCGCGCGTTTTCAGCGAAACCCCCCCCCTCCTCCCCGGCCCGCTCCCCGGAAAAAAATCTCAGTTAGCGGGTGTCCCTGTGTCTCCTCCTCTGTCTCCCCCGCTGTCTCCTCCTCTCCCCCGGTCTGTCAGCGGACCCTCAGCCCGCGGTGAGCCGGGAAAGGCGCTCGGAGCCCGGTACCGGCTGTGCTGCGGACACACGGAGCGACCTGCAGCTCCGAACAGGTGAGTCACTCCCCGGACCGGTCCTGGTTTGGTCCTGATCTAGTCCTGGTTTAGTCCTTGTTTAGTCCTGGTTTAGTCTTGGTCTAGTCCTGGTTTAGTCTTGGTTTAGTCCTGGTTTAGTCTTTGTTTAGTCCTGGTTTAGTCTTGGTTTAGTCCTGGTTTAGTCTTGGTTTAGTCCTGGTTTAGTCTTGGTTTAGTCCTGGCTTACTCTTGGTATTCCATGTAGATGAATTTTTGTAATCAATAGGTATCCGATATTTGGCCTACAGCTGTAGCCAATAATGGATATTTCCTGTTTAAATTGACACATTTATTAAACTTCCTCATGGACTTTTCACGTATGTAAAAATAATAGAATGTTTTATTTGTTTAAAGGCACTCAGAGCACGACGGGAAAAATTGTTCACTCGCACCCCTCCCCCCCGCTCCTCGGAAATTACGCAGTCTCACGCACGACCCCGCTCAAAACTTGAGAGCCCTGCCTTTTGTTTAATAGAGACTGGAAATTCTAGGGATGAAATTATCCAAATGATTCTAGTGAAGGTGAATGGAGTTTAAAAACACAGTGGAGCACTTCCTGTAGCACTTGACATCACAAGTTTTGAGCTTTGGAGATGTAGACAGACTAGTGTTTTAGTGATAACAGGAGAAGTTCAATTTGTCTAGTGTTTTAGGTTTGAGAGAAGAACTCACTAAATATGCAGGGTTTGTGTGTTAAACATGTATGAGTGAAACAAAACACAACTCATGTTATTGATGAGGAAACAACATTATAACGTAGAAAATAATGCAATATGGGTTCTTTAAAAAGTTTAAAAATAACTTAAATGTACTTACCCACCTGTGGTTCAGTCCATACATCAACAATATAAAATACTATAACCACAAATGAAGCTATATGACAGCAGTAACTTTTATTTTTAAAGGTAAGGAGTTTTTTAATCAATTGAAACAGTAGTGTAGTACAGTACTAATATACAGTACTGAGGGATAGAAAAGAGTGCAGTAACGTTCCTCACCACTTGATGGCGCTGTTGTCAGATGAATTCCTCTGTATTGTGACTGAGGCGTTGATTTGTATTCAAACTGAGCCAAATCTTCTCCAGGGAGAGTACACATTTACTATGAAAGTACTCTATGCAGTACTTTTCACAATTACTACTGCGAGAGAGGACAGTGTCCAGGGGGAGTTTTTTATTTATGCCAACACTAAACCAAATGTAACTTTTATAGTTAAAAATGCAGCGAATATTCACATGATCCACAGTATGTTATAGAAAAATCATCATCTTTTTTTCTTTTTTTTTTGAGGCCTGAGCCACAGCACACCAAGCAGACACCGAACCCTCTCCGGCCGTCAACATGGCAGTACCAACGGATGCCTGGCGCCACTTCAAACTCATAAATACTGTGGAACAATCCAGGCAAAGCTATAACATCTTCATGAAGACATGCAGGTGGCAGACCCGCCACGAGAAAAGTTACATAGTGCACCTTTAGTAAAACTTTAATTAATAAAACTAGGAACTTGCTTTGGTATTATGGTGCAGCTATGAAAAAAATAAAAAAATAAAATAAAATAAAATAAAATAATAATAATAATAATGTAAATTAAAAATAAAAACAGACTTAAAGGAAAAGTAACGTTTTTTACTATTTGAGCCTTATTTCGGTAATAAAACAAGTTGTTTTACTCACCCATATCACTTTGGTGTCATATGGAGCATTTCCGGAGATGTTTTAGATTAGCGTTAGGCTAACGCCGTTAGCCTAGCGCGACTTATAGTCATAGCTCGGGGCATTCCCCGAGCATGTAATATGCCCCATGCGGGCTCCAAATAACACAAACTTTTGCACTTTTCAAATCATAGAAGCTCGATGTCTTAGTCTACGATTTCGTTTGAATCAAAAGTGGCCTGTAATCCGAGATTTATCCATAGTTTACAGCTTTGCGTTCCATGTTTGGGTCCTGGGAGCTGAGAGCACACTCCGCGCATGCGCACTGGCGTCCTCATCTACTCGAAACTATGGCTAAATCTCGGATTACAGGCCACTTTTGACCAAACGAAATCGTAGACTAAAGACATCGAGCTTCTATGATTTGAAAAAGTTTGTGTTATTTGGAGCCCACACGGGGCATATTACATGCTCGGGGAATGCCCCGAGCTATGGCTATAAGTCGCGCTAGGCTAACGGCGTTAGCCTAACGCTAATCTAAAACATCTCCGGAAATGCTCCATATGACACCAAAGTGCTATGGGTGAGTAAAACAACTTGTTTTATTACCAAAATAAGGCTCAAATTGTAAAAACCGTTACTTTTCCTTTAATACAGAATAATAATACAGAAATACTACAGTAATAATGTACTATATCTAGCAGCTCTATACAAAGGATTGCAGACATTGAATGATGGGTCAAATGCAGACAGCGTATTTCCCAGTGAGAACAATAAACTCTATATTACCACAATTGGGTCTTCCATGTGTGTCAAATCCTTATCGATGTAAATATGACAGTGAATCTTAATGTACAGAGCTAACTGGGAAACCATGCCTCATTAGAGCGATACGCTTTAGTATGGGCTGTATTAAGCGCGTATTGATCCTCACATGGCAGTGCATCTGAATTGATCGTGGAGAGAGGGGGATTGTGGGTAATATTCTGGCCCAGAGGTGTCGGGCTAAAGGTCGTGCTGGCTCCCTGTGCGCTCTATAGCTGCACAAGTTCTTGGTATTGACAGTACTGCATATGGAAAATCATTCACAAGAAATGTCTGAAAATGACTTTTAAAGTTTTTGACATAAGAAAAATATGATCTCAAAAAGTCAGTCAAGATTAAAGGTGCAGTATGTAACTTTCCTGGTTGTCTCCATGAAGATGTTATTGCTTTTCTCGGAGATTCCACCAGGCAATCTCAAATTATTTATTAATTAATGTTTTTGTGAATCCTTTCAGATTTAGATACATACATATGGTTTTATTGGTTTTTATTATTTCCATGACTAATTTGGAAGGTTTTGTCCCCCCCCAATCCCCTAATATGTTATTAGGAGCAGCACTCAGGGACCCATCTCCAGATCTTGGACCCACCTTAAGGGTCCTATACTCCACAGAACTGATTCTTGTGAATTTTTATTTTTTATCTTTTTAAATTTTATTCAACCTTTATTTAACCAGGAAAGTCCCACATTAATAATCTCTTTTTCAAGGGAGTCATGGCCAAGACAGCGGCACAGATCAATACAATTACAAAATCATTTCAAAAACAATTTAAGCAATTACAAGCAATACAATGTTTCAGAATTAAAAACATTTACAAACCATAGATTTCAATTCCAAACCTTTGAGCAAGATTTTAAACTGTCCTATAGAGACCAGTTCCTTTAGTTTCCAGTCTTTTTGTGGCCATACCTGCCTGTCAAAGCCTGATCCCGTCAGATCTCAGAAGCTAAGCAAGGCAGGGCCTGGTTAGTACTTGGATGGGAGACCGCTGGGAATTCCAGGTGCCACAGGGGGGCGCCAGTTGCAAAATACTGTCGCTGTGTCCTTAGGCAAGACACTTTACCCACATTTGCCTAGTATGAAAGTGGAGTGTGCATGAGTGTTGGAGGTGGTCGGAGGGGCCGATGGCGCTGATTGGCAGCCTCGCTTCCGTCAGTCTGCCCCAGGGCAGCTGTGGCTACAGAAAGTAGCTTACCACCACCAAGTGAAGAAGAAGAAGTGAAGAAGTGAACTTTATTGATCTCACACTGGAGAAATTCTTCTCTGCATTTTAACCCATCCTATATATATATACATATATTAGGAGCAGTGAGCAGCACATTACTGCGCCCGGGGACCATCTCCATGATCTTTTTGCTTCGGTTTGGTCAGAACCTAAGCTGGAGTACCTATGGTGCATGTTTTGGGTTGGTGGGGGAAACCGGAGTGCCCGGAGGAAACCCACCCAGACACGGGGAGAACATGCAAACTCCACACAGAAAGGCTCGGGTGACCCGGGGATCGAACCCAGACCATGCATGCAAACTCCACACAGAACACACACGGAAAGGTCTGGGCCCCCGGGGATCGAACCCGGAACCTTCTTGCTGTGAAGCAAGAGCGCTAACCACTCTGCTACCGTGCCGTGTGGAGTGAATGAACAATGAACTGTAAAGCGCTTTGAGTGGCATGAAAGGCGCTATATAAATCCAATTAATTATTATTATTATTATTATTATTAGATTGTTCCAAGTTGTGGGAGCAGAATACTGGAACGCCCCTTTACCAGCTTCTGTGCGAACACTTGGCACAGTCAGCAGCAGTGCTTCCTGAGAGCATAAACAATAATGTCCAGTTGCTCTTGGTTGAAGATATTCACACAGATATGAGGGGAGCAGGCGCTGAATACCCTTATAAATGAACATAACCAGTGAGTGAGCCTACGAGTGTCCAGTGCTGGCCAGCCCACACGTGTGTAAAGTTCACAGTGGTGTGTGCGAGGGTTACAGTTTGTGATGAACCTCAGAGAGGCATGATACACACAATCTAACAGCTTCGATATTTGAATTGGGGCATTCATGTAAATCAGGTCACCATAATCCAAAATGGGTAATAATGTTGCTGCTACTAATTTCTTTTGGCATTAAAAGAAAAACATAACCTGTTCCGAAAGTAAAAGCCAATTTTCAGCCTCAGTTTCTTAAAGCCCCAGTGTGTAGGATTCGTGGCGCATAGGTGGATGGTGCTATTGCACTTTCTGTTTTAGCTACGGCGGACCTCGAGGGTCACCCGGGCGAGCCGCGAGCCGCGCGCCGCTACTGTATAAATAAAACTCGGTCCCATTTTTTGTTTTTTCTCATGAAAACACACATTCCCGATCATGTACCATGACACTCTACACATCAAATGAAACCTTACAGTCTCCTCTTTTTGACTATGCAATTCATTTCCCTGCAAAACAATCACTCCCCGAGCACATGGGGCTTTTATACGGAAAAGCACAAAACAAGGTTAGCTTACCTTAGAATGCTTTGCACAGGTCAAACTCTGTATTTCACCATAAACTTGCTCTCAATTTGTCCGTAAGGATCCAGCGAATAAAATCCAGTAAAAAATATTTAGTCCAAAACACGTGTTAGATCCATTACGACGTCTGATCCGGCAGCATGCTTGTGTTGTTCACCCAAAACCACGAGCCTTGCCGAAGGCGAAGGCGGAGCCCAAATGTCCTTCTGCGGCTCTCGTATTCAAAATGGCTGCCTCTGCATGGGGAAGATCCCCCTTTTATGTGACTATATCTAAGTCCAACAGAATAGTTTGATTTCATGATGGAAGTGAAAGTGTATTTTTGAATGGGTATCTTCAATTTCAGTAATTAACGGGTAAAAATCTTACACACTGTCCCTTTAAGTAGCTGCTCAACATGCTTTTTTTTTAATTTAGACTGTCATCAATTAAAATACCAAGATATTTAAAATATTTAACAAGTTTTAGCCATGTAAAAATGCTATTACCTTCTCAAAAACTGACAGAGTTCCTGTAATCCTGTATTATGTCTGTCTACATCTCCAAAGCTCAAGACGCTCTATTCCACCTTGTGATGTCATGAAATGGCAGTTTCCAAGTCAACAGCTCCTTTTACCTTTTGTTCTGTGGAGATTGGCAATCAATCAAAAACACATTGGAGCTCTTCCTATATCACCACATGACATCACAAGGTGGAAGTGTTTTTCTTTGGAGCTAAATATGCAGGTTTGTGTATTAAACTTGTGTGAATGAAAGAAAACAAAACACAATTCCAGGTGTGTTTGTGATAAGGAAACAACATTATAACACAGATCACAAAATGTCATCATATCGGCCCTTTAACTGGAAGATTTGACCTTTACATTTATGTTGGTGGGATAAATAAGACCACCCAAAGGAAACCCACCCGTACACAGAGAGAACAATCAGACGCACACACACACATTTGACCCAGAATTGAACCCAGTACCTTCTTGCTACAAGGTAAAAGCACTAACCACTCTGTATGCCACTGTAATGCCCTGAGAAATATCTTGTGAGTAGCTCTGTTTCCAGTTCATTGTATTTAAATGGTGTTTATTTGTTAGAACTGATTTGATTTGAGCAGAATAAATGTTTGACTGGGCACAATCGTTATACAGTTAGTGGATTGGTTGTGATAAGTTTCGGTTTGCCTGATTAGAATAAAACACAGACGCATTTCTCTACTTCATTTGGTTTCCTGTCAGTGCTGTTTGTGAAATTTATGATGTAGCTAACAGATTCTGACAGGAAACCAAAAGCAACCACAGCAGTGAAATCAAACCAAATCTCCTCAAATCGACAGAAAAACAAAGAAAAACTGAACTATCTGAGCTTCTGAATTTTACAGGTGCACTGTGTAACTCTTTTGGTGGAGAGTCCGTCAAATCCTTTTCTCCATAGAGATGGTATTGCTTTGTCTGGAATGTTTCACAGAATGGAATTCAACTTTTCTATTTTCATGGAGACCTAACCAGACCAACAAGCAACAAGTCAGATCTGTGGAGAGGCGACCCCACTCACTCAGCTGTTTTTCTAG
>JAVJIX010000117.1:0-65000 GCA_036785185.1 Paratrypauchen microcephalus | reverse complement strand
TCTGTCTCATCTCTCTCTCTCTCTCCTCTCACACACTTTCTCCACAGGGAGTTACACTTGACCAGACCTCACTCTAATTATTACTTTTACTTTTTGTGCTGGTAATTAGGGTGAATATGCATGAAGGTTAAAAATGTTTCATACTTACTTTAAATTCAAGTTTTAGTGGCAGATTAAATGAGAGTTGTGGGTCCCAGAGAATAGCAATGCTTAAGCTTATGTTACACTACACTTTATGACTTCTGTGAAAAGATCAATTTAATTATTTCTAACTGTATATAGCATGCATTTCTCCAGTTTTTACACAAGATACTTCAATCACAACTGAACCTGAGTTGCCAGATAGAAGACACATACAAGTTTTTCTCCATCCGTCCTGTTTTTGAACAAAAAGCCGCAAATGTACCCAGTCTGCATTAAAGTTGCCAAAAAAGGACTAGGGACAGTTGACAATGGTTGTAAACCCAGATTAGTAGCTACTAAACATCAGCTCTGTCCTTGTTAGCATTTAGTTCTTTAAATATTAACATGGGTACAGCTGCTATTTGCCAGTGTACACTCAAAGACTTTATAATGAGCATTTGTTTTGCTTTGATAATTCCCATTTCTAAGATGAAAGCACTATCTCTAAATATTAGATTTTTGGACCTGTAATGAGACGAAAATGTCCAGGCTGAATGCACATTAAAATTCAATTAAAGTTGAATCAATCAAAACATTATTTTTGAATAATGCTTTTGCACTGTCTGATTATTTTTATTTTGTAGTTAATCCGGACGTTAGCTGTTCATCAAGGACACAAGAAGGACAATTAAATTAAAAAGGATCTATTTCCTAAACATGCAAACAAATGAAAGCATAAAAACATACAAAAAATGATGTAAAAGTAGTTTAATACACTGCTAACACACAACATATTTAGATCACCATGTTACCTTTTATTGTTTTGAAAATGTCATATACTTCAGAAATAACAAATTCACATGTTTAATACATTTCACTTAAAGGAAAATTAATGTTTTTTTTTTTTTTTTACAATCTGAGCCTTCTTTCGGCAATAAAACAAGTAGTTTTACTCACCCATAGCAGTTTGGTGTCAATTGGAGCAGTATCGCAGAAGTTATGTTGTAGCCGTTCTGTTCTACTAATGATCCTGTATCCGTTAGCGTGAGTGCTCGGGGCACTGATTTGCGGTGTCCAAATAACACAAACTTTAGCACTTTTCAAATCACAAAAGATCGCTGTGTCAGGGTAGACTTTTAGTGGATTCCAAAACGGCCTGAAACCCGATATCCAGCTATAGTTTCATTTGATGACGTCATCAGAGAGGACAGTGCGCATGCGGGAACTCAGCTGTTTTGTAAACACCGCTAGTCCGAAAGAAGCTAACACCGCTCTGAACTTTACTTTTCTGTTGCGATATCGGGTTTCAGGCCGTTTTGGAATCCACTAAAAGTCTACCCTGACACAGCGATCTTCTGTGATTTGAAAAGTGCTAAAGTTTGTGTTATTTAGACACCGCAAAGTAATGCCCCGAGCACTCACGCTAACGGATACGGGATCATTGGTAGAACAGAACGGCTCAACATAACTTCTGCGATACCACTCCAATTGACACCAAACTGCTATGGGTGAGTAAAACTACTTGTTTTATTGCCGAAAGAAGGCTCAGATTGTAAAAAAACAAACGTTAATTTTCCTTTAAAAAGTACCAGTAAAAAAGGCAGTCCATAATACACTCATATTAATATTCCTTATTCCCTTTCCTGTATTATATTATATTATATTATATTATATTATATTATATTATATTATATTATATTATATTATATTATATTATATGGAGTTAATGTGATTAACTGAAATTCAGGAGCAGGACCACGCCTCAACCACCTTCTCCTCCTCACCAGCGAATCACAGTTCACCATAACCACACCTCTAATTTCCCGGAGCCATTTATAGCCACTCATCCCTTCATTCCAGTTCGTCTCGGTTATCTCGACAGCTCAACCGCGTCAGCTCGCTCGAGCTGGGTTAACAACCCGTCACATTCAAACACCAACCTGCCTCACGTCTCCGCAATTCCTTACGCCGCGACGGATTTCTATTCAGGAATCCGCAGCCGGAGGATCTTCCATCGCATATCCGCGGCGTTCAGCCCACGGCCCGCGCCGCCCAGCGAACGCTCCAGGCGCGCGCTCACGCAGCGGACCTCCACCTCTAAGGAGCGCCCACCGTCAATATCTCTGTGCTGGCGGTATATACGGGATAACCACATTGTCCCTCTCGTCGCCTCCTCCTCCTTGTATAGGCGAGCGCGCAGCCTGGCGCAGCCCGGTGTACTGTCAGAATGAGACGGCTCTCGGCGCGCAGAGACCGGCTTTGGCAACCACGGCTTTCGGCACAGCGCGGCCCGGCCTCCAGTCGCCACAGCGTTCGGTACCGCCCAGCACCCGCCGTTCCCCTTCAGGCTGACACATCAAGACGGGACCTTCAACAGTTTAGATCAAGAATGTAAGCCCGGCGCCCTGGAACGAGATGAACAAGCTTCCGGGTTCCCATCAAGTTTCCCGCGTGCAGCTGCAGACGTCGCCACTCCCTCCTCTCCTCCACTACAGCCTCATAGCTCCCCCTGCTGGGGGCTAAGTAGTATCACCACCAGTGGCCAGTAAACGTATTCTGTCTACTGTGCAGTTTCACTTGAATTCTCTTGTATCATCTCAGCCTGCTTTCAAGCAGGCCATCTCCCCCTGTGCCTGCACCCTTCGTGTCTCATTCTTGTCCCCGTCTCTCAGGCTGCACAATTTCCCATGCACATGCATCTTCTCCCCATCCCTCATTTCTCTCTTTTCAGTCATCATGAGCTAGATGGCTCTCGTGCCCTACTCACAATTAGGCAGGGCCTCTAATCCATTTCCCGTCTTCTGCTCTATCCCTTCCCCCCACCCTACCCCCCCCTTTCCCCAACACCCAAATGTTTTATCTGTCGTTGCAGCCTACACCACGCCCACTCACACTATTTTCGTTCAGACTCCGAAACGTCGTACGAATGTTTTTGTTCGCTTAACTCCTCTCTGCACTGGCACACTGTCATCTCGTATTCAACCTCTCCTACAGACTCGCATCCGACCATTCTAACTCATGCAACTCATGCTAGCTCACACCATTCCATCACATGCTAGCTAAGCAGTCTCTACATCGTTTCTCTGCTATTCCAATATTCAGCACCCATCGACTCATGTCACTCACTCAATTTCAGCTCGTGCTGCTCACGCAATTTTGACGTACGCTAGCTGTCTTTACACCTGCTCGCCATCAATTCATATTCCGGCCCTTGCTGTTTCACGCTATTATAGCTCGGGCAGCTCACGTCATCCATTACAAGCGAGCTTAAGCCATCATAACCATGTGTCACACTATTCAGCTCCTCCCAGTTCCGCCCTCACCTGAGCTACACCATCTCGGCTCACCACCTCTTTCCCGATCGAGGATCCTACCATCGACGTCAGCTCATGACTTCACCATTCTATCCTATACGCATCCTCAGCGATGCTCTTGCCATCTAATCCTCATCTTCTCCTGCTCATGCTACATCATTGCATTCTTTCATCATTCTCAGCTCTCATGTCGCGACTACTATTACGGTCTACAAATTCGACCACTCTCATCTGTCCAGCATTCAACCCGTACCTGCCCTGTGAACATCCCCAATATGCACCTCCACCCTCAGGTCCTTAGCTTTTCCACAGGTTCCAAGCCGACTGACGACTGGCCGATTGTCACAACGTTTCACCGGCTCTCATGACAGCATGATGACCGCCAGCTCACCCAGCTCTCACGACCGCATGACAGCGGTCTGGGTCTCACGACGGCTTGCCTGGCTCCCACGACTGCTCGACAGCTCGCCTGGCTCCCACGACGGCTCGACAGCTCGCCTGGCTCTCACGACGGCTCGACAACTCGCCTGGCTCTCACGACGGCTCGACAACTCGCCTGGCTCTCACGACGGCTCGACAACTCGCCTGGCTCTCACGACGGCTCGACAACTCGCCTGGCTCTCACGACGGCTCGACAACTCGCCTGGCTCTCACGACGGCACGACAGCTCTCCTGGCTCTCACGATGGCTCGCTTGGCTCTCACGATGGCTCGCCTGGCTCTCTCGACGGCTCTCACGACGGCTCGCCTGGCTCTCACTACGGCTCTCACTACGGCTCTCACGACGGCTCGCCTGGCTCTCACTACGGCTCTCACTACGGCTCTCACGACTGCTCACTTGGCTCTCAGGACGGCTCTCACGACGGCTCACGACTGCTCGCTTGGCCTCATGACAAGCTCTCACGACAGCTCGCTCGGCTCTCACGTCGAATCTTCCGACCCACAACGGGTCTTCTCCTCCACCTCTGTCCTGACCCACAACAGGTCTTCAGGTGTGTGTTCTGTGTGGAGTTTGCGTGCATGGTCTGGGTCCGATCCCCGGGTCGCCTGGGCCTTTCTGTGTGGAGTTTGCATGTTCTCCCCGTGTCTGGGTGGGTTTCCTCCGGGCACTCCGGTTTCCCCCACCAACCCAAAACATGCACCATGGGTAAATCCTCCTGCTTGGGTCCTGACCAAGCCGAAGCAAGAAGATCATGGAGATGGTCCCTGGGCGCAGTAATGTGCTGCCCACTGCTCCTAATAACAGGATGGGTTAAATGCCGAACTGGAATTTCCCCACTGTGGGACTAATAAAGGCATAGCTTCCTTTCCTCCCAGCAGATCTTCCTCCCGTCAGGTCTCCCTCCCTCCCAACCCACAACGGGTCTTTCTCTGCCTCTCTCATGACCCACGACGGGTCTCCCTCTCTCCTGACCCATGACGGGTCTCTTCCTCCCAACCCACGACGGGTCTTTCTCTGCCTCTCTCCCGACCCACGACAAGTCTTCTTCTCTCCACCTCTCTCCTGACCCACAACAGGTCTTCCTCCCGTCAGGTCGACGGCACGACAATACGCCTGGGTCTCACGACGGCTCACCCGGCTCTCACGACCGCATGACAGCTCGCCTGGCTCTCACGACGGGTCTCCCGACCCACAACGGGTCTCTCTCTCGACCCACGATGGGTCTCTCGACCCACGACGGGTCTTTCTCCGCCTCTCTCTCTCTTATGACCCACGACGGGTCTCCCTCCCTCCCAACCCATGACGGGTCTCCCTCTCTCCTGACCAACAACGGGTCTCACTCCTTTCCGACCCACAACGGGTCTTTCTCTGCCTCGCTCTCCTGACCCATGACGGGTCTCCCTTTCTCCCGACCCACGACGGGTCTTTCTCTGCCTCTCTCTCGACTCACGATAGGAGATCTTCCTCCCGTCAGGTCTCGCTCCCGACAGGTCCTCCCCCCGACCCTTATCCCTCCAACCCTCATCCCCCCCACCCCCATCCCTCCCACCCTCATCCCCCGACCCTCATCACTCCGACCCCCCCATCCCTCCCACCCTCATCCCTCACCTATCCAACCCTCAACATTCGAGCGTGGCTTTCTTCACCTACAGGTTCCTATGCTTGCCATCCGAACCCATGCTGAAGGACGCACATCAGCATTATCATGGTCACGTCCGTCAACCATCTGCGCTGGCGCGAGTGACCCCACTCCAGCAAAGGTCCAACTCCTCAGTAAGGGGAGAAGACCCTCCACGTCACGGTTTCTCTACATCACTCCTGACTCATTCGCCATACGGCACCTTCACGACGCAGCTCCAGTTTCTCCAGTGTTCAATCTGAATCTTTGGCAGTAGTCGGATTCTGCATTGCTTCCAGAGCCCTCGAATCGCACAATTAGCCTTCAGCTTCATCGGAACTTCGTCCTACTTTTCCACCATTTTTTGGGGGGTCTGATTAATCCAGGCATTCCCATTCATTCTAACAATAATAAATCAGTCAACACCACCTTCATCAGCTTCCCCTCTGCTCATCTGACGTCACCATCTTCTGCAATTTCAGCACCCTCTCACGCCACTCCAGGAATGTCTGCGTCTCCACCGTCCAGGCTTGCCATCCATCCATCCATCCATCTTCTGCTTTTCCATTTCCGGGTCACGGGGACAGCAAATCTGCTGCCCCGAACACTATGCACCGGCCCCCATGAATCCTCCCGCGGGAGTAGGTCCAGGCTTACCTCTCAGGGATAAATCTCATATACAAGCTGATTTCTGGTGAAGACTGCCAGTCTCATCTTCATGTTCCCGTGCCTGATTAAAGGACTGCAAAAAACTGAACCTCGCCTTCCTCCGAAACGCCTACCACTTATTTCGGACCTTCTCTACCGTTGCACTCTCACTCTGCGCTCCAGCAACCTCTCGCCTTTCACAGACCTCTTCTGACATAACACCCCATCCATTCTCCATTCATTCATTTTGCATTGGCACCACTATGTCCACGGCCAGGGCAGATGTACCCGACCGGAAAAATTCGAACCCTTGGTTGTCGGTTCTCCAGCACCTACCTCGTGTACGATCGTCACGACCTCAACGATCTCCTCCAGACCCATTCCACTTTATGCTCTTTCAAAAACTTTGGGGGTCCCGTTCCGCTGGGCCAATCGAAGATTGAGACGGAGCCCCCACCCACTGTCTCAACCCAGCCATCACCACCTATTCACCGAGACATCCACTATCATTCAATAATAAACATCTTCACTGCATTATGTTGATGGTGTGGTCCTAGCTAGTGAAATGGAGTTAATGTGATTAACTGAAATTCAGGAGCAGGACCACGCCTCAACCACCTTCTCCTCCTCACCAGCGAATCACAGTTCACCATAACCACACCTCTAATTTCCCGGAGCCATTTATAGCCACTCATCCCTTCATTCCAGTTCGTCTCGGTTATCTCGACCCCTCCCTCCCACCCCTATCTCGTTTGTCTTTCAGCCACAAGACATCTCCTAAAGGGGGGGGGGGGTCCCGTTCCGCTGGGCCAATCGAAGATTGAGACGGAGCCCCCACCCACTGTCTCAACCCAGCCATCACCACCTATTCACCGAGACATCCACTATCATTCAATAATAAACATCTTCACTGCATTATGTTGATGGTGTGGTCCTAGCTAGTGAAATTATATTGTGGGTCTATACTGGGTGTTTATCACTGCAGTAGATTCAAGCGTTGCATTATTCATCACTCTCTGGTGCGTTTTGTTTAGATTTGCACTTTAGGTCGATCCCCACATCTCCACAGACCCCCCCCCATCCCCCCTTTCCCCCCTCCCCCCATACAAACACGCTCTGCACCCGGGACGTGCACCCGGATGCTGGCATGCCGTGGGGTCTGAGGAGGAAACACAGTGATTATAAATGTGTAAATATGGTTACACAGCACGACGAGGCCTCTGGTGTGAATGCTAAAAGGCCAATCATTTTAATGTATACGACTGTGCAGAAACCAGGGTCTGTGAATAATACTGCACTTTAAACATTTCTCAGCTTTAAACTTATTTTAACTCAGCTATGTCTTAAAGGTGCACTCTGTAACTTTTCTGGTGATCTAGAGATGTTTTTCGCTTTTGTTAGACTGTTTTGCAGTGTGGCATTCACTTTTTCAACTGGCTTTTTAATGGATCTTTTTAGAACTCAAAAATACCGTGAAAAACTTGTATTATCATTGTTACTGGGCTTGCCTCTCCACAGATCTGACATGTAACTTGTTTGTTTGTGTTAGGAGTGAGACCTGTTTGAATAATATCTGCACGAGGATAAGCTGGTGGCAGATCCTCTACCAGAAAAGTTACATAGTGCACCTTTAAAGTCTTAAAAAACATATTTTCACTTTGTGATGTCATTGGGTGGTAATTCAGGATCCACATTTTTAATGTTCCCACACATTGGCTCAATTGGTAAGTCATTTGACTTTCACCCGTGGGACCTGGGTTTGAATCCTCCTCTGGGCAATGAGCAAAAGCCAGTGTGGGTCCTTGGGCAAGACCCTTCATGGTACTGCCCCCTGAGCTGCCCACTGCTCCTGAAAGGATGGGTCAAATGCAGAGAAATAGGGCCTGTTTACACGAGAACGCTTACGGGTAAAAACGACAAAATATTTTATTGGAAGTGCCTTTCGTTTACACGGTGACAGCGTTTTTGGGGCCTAAAAACGCAAAATCTGAAACCACCCTCCAGAGTGGAAAAGTTAAATACGCTCCGCTGTAGCGTTTCCGTGTAAACTGCCCAAGACGCAAAACTGGTCAGATCGGCTCACGTCGCGTACACGTTTACGTCACATAGATGCAGCAATACAAGAGTTATTTCAACAATTGTATAAATCGCACCCACACACGTCTACTGTCTTTTCTCTTCTTCCCGTACAAGTCTTTCTCACACTCTCACAGCCACACAGACGCCAAGACAAGCGACTTCCGCATGAGGCACTTCAAATGTAAAACCCGATGTGATTTTATATTTTCTAATTCACTGTAATCCTCCTGTAATGTCACTATTTTCAGTACAATATTCAAAAACATGTAATGTCACTGAAATGTTTGGAGCGGAACTTAACAACTCATTTAAAACGCAACTAGAACATTTTATTTTGAAGTTTTACCTTTCTCTTTTCCGGTACAATCGTGGTTAGAAATGTAACTTGACGCTGTTGTGATGTTTTTTTTTTTTTTGTCGTTTCCCACACTGAACTCAGTCCAGTTATTTACAGCGCCTCCGTTCGTTGGCTTTTGCGTCCACTTTTGCGTCTTCGTATAAACAAACATTTCCTGCTGAGAACACTCGGCTAAACGCGGATAAAAAAATTGATGACGAGACGCCACTTTTCGCTTCTTCTTCTTCTTCTTCTTCTTCTTCTTCTTCTTCTTCTTCTTCTTCTTCTTCTTCTTCTTCTTCTTCTTCTTCTTCTTCTTCTTCTTCTTCTTCTTTCACCAGTCTTTCTGAACTAAGATGCATATGAACTTTGGTGCTGACAGCTATGCTTAGGTGTTACAGGTGTTATATGTTGCACAGTACTGTATGGCATTACACTTTTATATCACCATGGAGACAAGCAGGTGATGCCAACAGGCCATGTTATAGATCAGATCTGTGGAGAAGATGTGACCCTACTCACAGTAAGAATGCATGTATTTCAATGAATTTCTTTAAAGGTCCCATGGCATGAAATGTTCACTTTTTTGAACGTTAATGTGAGCTCCCCTACCCTGTTTAGCCCCCCCCATGGTTAAAAGTTGTGAAATGTCTAAACTGAGCATTTGCGATCCTTTTCTGCGTTACAAAAAATCGGAGCTCAAACGGGCGATTTTGAACAAGGCACCTTATTGACGTCAGATCGAAAAAAGAAATGCAAATGCAGTTCCACCCCTGTACTCAGCGTCTCTGTAAATCACGCCCAGAGAGTTTGGACTGCGAATGCGCTAGGCAATGCGAAATGCGTTTTTTTATTTGCTTGGAGGCACGTCCGAGTGTTTCTAGACTCGGAAGTCCTTTATCTGAGCCTCTGGACCTTTGAACAGCAGTGGTTTAATTTGATTTTCTGTGGAAATGTGTTTATTTTTCAATGGAACGCTTCAAATCTCTCCCCCCGTGCAAAAACACAGAAATGGATCAGCTGAGAGCTGACAGCGGAGAGCGGAGAGTTTGGCCACGCCCCCACCCTCTACTATAGGCCAGCTCTTTTCTCCTCATTTGCATTCAAGCAACAACGCCCAGAATAAAGTGTTTGAGAGAGATATTTATGACTCTTTCTCATCTTATCTCTGTTTCTCATGCACCGAGTGTTGATTTTGAAGAAGGATTCATTTACAGTATTAGGGAACCATTAAGGAGCCATATAAAAGCATCAAGAAGTACCATGTCATGGGATCTTTACATAACAAAACTCCCTGTAACTGAATACATGCAATAATATTCAAACTTACCCTTTAATGCCATATCAGACTAAGCAAAAATATTTCCATGGAGACAAAGATTTGGCAGTTCCTCACCAGAAAAGTTATACAATACACCTTTAAAGTATCAGCAAATGAAAATACTAGTAAATCCACATAATGAAACTAGAAATTCCCTTTTACAGAGTTGCTTGTAATTGAAGAAACTAAATTGTGTTGAGTTGTTGGTTCTGATTTACAGCACTGAGAGCAAAAAGAGGGGGAACTCAGAGTAACTTAGAAAACATGTTAACATCGTCTTTGGTAACTATAGCATTTTCAAAACAATAAAAGGTAACATGGTGATCTAAATATGTAGTAGCAGTTAATACCCCATAAAAGTATGTACCCTTTAAGCATGGCAATAAATTAAAATATTTGAAGTGCAAAAGTAGAAGTAGAAATATTATGTGTTGAAACCAAGTCAGATTCTCTTTGTTTCCTGTGAAAAGTCTGAAAAACACAGTTCTCCTTTTGCTTTGAGCTCTTAGAGAAAATGGTTTCCTCCCATGATGCACCTGTGCAGATTAGTGGTTTTCTGGGGCTGGTTTGGGGAAAGGATTGAGCTGAAATCTGCAGTGAAAATCCTGCGAATTCTCAAACTGCACATTGGTATTTTCAGACACAGCTCTGCTCAGTTGATACTATCCCACAATGTTTACAATTAGTGCTGTCAGGCGATTAAAAAAAAAAAATCTAATTAATTACAGGATTTGTAACTAATTAATACAGAAAGAGAGAGAGAGAGAGAGAGAGAGCCCAAATTCTGCAAGCGTGGTTTAGCGAAGTGCGTTCACGCTCACAGTATCACCGGTAAGAATGGAACGTGTCCGGACGTGTTGAGCGTTCAAATGATGTCAGTTTCCTCCGGATTTATTTGTTTGATTAGCGACGCAGGTGGAAGTGACGTGCCACTGCCAAGTCACCTACAGGTCCTTCAATGGGCCAAATTTAAATTAATTAAATTGCCACTCATAATTAATTGGGTTAATTTTTATATGTGTTAATTTGCAGTGTAATTAATTAATCTAATTAACGTGTTAAACTGACAGCCCTATTTACAATAAAGTGGTCCCTCGCTCTGTCGCGGTTCACTGTTCGCGGCCTCGCTGTTTCGCAGATTTTTAAAAAATTTTATTTATTTTTTTATAGTGTAAATTTTTTTTTATAGTGTAACATTGTGTTCTGCATCCTGATTGGCTAAGAGACTAGACCAGGACTAAACGTGGACTAAACCAGGTCTAGACCAGAACTAAACCAGGTCTAAACCTGGACTAGACCAGGTCTAAACCAGGATTAAACCTTACATTCTTTGTGCGTGTTCGGTTTGTGGCTCGGGCTGCGAGGACGCGGTCCTGAGGGGGAGTCATAGTCCGGGCGCCGCGATTTGATCTCGTCGCGCACTTCTCCAAGGGGTTGGTGCACGTCGCGTCCCGGGACGTGGCAGTGCTCCTCGCGCGTCCGGCGGAGCTTCCGGAGCTGTGTCTTCCCCCACGCTTCACTATTAATACATTTTGTTGAAAATCTATGAAAGTTTGAGTGTTTAAACTAGAGAGAAATGTGTGAAAAGGTTAATTCCAGTCTGAGTATAATGTGTGTGGTGAGGCATTTACAGCCTTAAAACATGTAGAATAACTGTAAAATATAAAGTTGTCCTACTTCGCGGATTTCTCTTATTGCGGGTTATTTCTGGAACCTAACCCCCGCGATAAACGAGGGATTACTGTACATCCATTTAACTAGATCATTGTTTTACATTTTGACCATTCTAAATTACTGGTCTAAAATGACTTCATAAACAGGTCCATTGACTTCCTGTGCAAATCTGCAGAGCTGATGGTGGCAACAGTGGCATTTCAATGTAGCAAATACAGATGTTCATTTATGTGTTTTTTTAATTCTTGAAAAATGTCTATTCAACATTTTTAGCTCTACATGTGTGACCCTGAGCAATGGGGTGAAGATAGGGGGTAAGTGAAAACAGAAATCTCCATACGACTCGAACCTTAAATTCTACAGGCCCTATTCACGGAGCTGCCTGGCTGCTTCTACTTCTCTCAAAACCTGCAGTGCTGCACTTACCGCTCCATTCATTGTGTATTGGGAATTAGCCGAATTGTGCTGAAACAAATCTATATTTAAATATCAGACAGAGGACAGCAGGTTACAGATACGCTATCACAGTGTGTTAAGACCTTTATGATGATGAAACCTCTGTGTGTATGAAAGTAAATGGTGTCTAAAAGGTAATGTTAACTGAAACGAAAATGAATTACTGGCGATAAAATAGCACTATGATCTACACAGGAAAAATATTAGTCATTAAAGTTGTTTTGTGTTCTATTTTGAGATTTAAGTGTGTTTTAGATTAGGTTATTAGGTTATTATTAGCTTTTAAACACTATTAGTACATGTGAAAAATCCCTCGGCAAAACGAGAAGTTCAGTTTGGTCACCTGGACAAAGTTTATTTGGTCGAATACGTTTCACAGCTGTGGGAGGAGCTAACTACAATGAAATTACTATGAAACTATCACACATATTTGTTTTCAGTTTCGGTCTGGGATATTGTCGGCATAGTCATTCAGGACCATAATGGGTATTTTCACACCCCTGGACCTGACCTGGCTACTAACCCTATTGTTTTCTTTCTTTGTTTTGATTTAGGTTTGAGGATAGAGTTATAGATGGGAGACAAATGATGTCTGAGACCTCCATTTCTGTTCAAGGAAGGGTTCTCTTTTCTTGACAAAAATAGCCTCTTTAAAGGGATATGCCACCCCCAGGTCAAACTTGGGCATCTCCCCACAGTCCAGAGACTAAAATAAGTGGTGGAAAGCGTTTTTCTGGTGACGCAGCCATTGTCCGAGTCTGTCAGCACTGACCGCCGCGGTATCTGCAGCTACTCCGCGTTAGACTGGAGTCTAACGGCGCCAGAGAAAGATTTCGGCCAAAATGAATTAATTTGCTCGATGCGTTTCCCAATTACTTTCTGTGTAGTGTGCATTCATATCGAGTGTAAATAAATGTGCAAATCAACACGGAGAGCTTGACTTGGTCATTTTGGGTGGGAACTATTTTTCAGTGCGGAAAAAGACAGACGAAGCACACACCACGCTGCGTAACAGGGGAACTGCCTTCCTGGTGCGTAACAGGGATTCCCCTGTCAGCGTGGTGTGTGCTTCGGCTGTCTTTTTCTGCACTGAAAAATAGTTCCCACCCAAAATGACAGACCTTGACAATGGCTGCGTCACCAGAAAAACGCTTTCCACCACTTATTTTAGTCTCTGGACTGTGGGGAGATGCCCAAGTTTGACCTGGGGGTGGCATATCCCTTTAACTCCCCTCTCAAACCAATTCTTTTCTCTGGCTAAGATCTGTAGCTCACTGTCCTCAAACGAGGTGGAACATTCCAGGTAAAGCAATAACCTCTCCAGACAAACAGAAGCCTTAACCCAGCACTAAAAAAGTTATACAATGAACCTTTAGCTAAAAAGCCTGAAGAATACATATAGGAAGGACCCTTACAGAAGTGTGACCTTTCAGAGTAATGATGATATTAACTGTAACACGTCACTGCAGTACTTGTGGAAGGTACACTGTGAACGCTGTGGCTTCTATTTATAGTTAAAAGAACACATCTAATAATGCAAAGAGAACATCCGCAGACTCCTATATACTTGGATGATAAAGATATCTGCCAATGTGCGCTCTCATCCGCTGCACTGCTGACAATATCCAGACTATTAGCAATTAGCAATCAGGTCAATGACAATATTCAGATTAATGTAATGGGCCAATCAGGGTTTAATCATACTTTCAGTCGTCCAATTATTCTCAGATTGTTCCAATAATAAAGATGTGCTCGTTTTGTTTATTGGCCTATTCATTTCACTTCATTTCATAGCTTGCAATGACATCACGCTACAGTTTTGCATTTACGTCTATGATGGAATGTTCAGCAGTCCAGCTTACCCATTGTAGCTCCAATTAAGGCTAGTCTTTATGGTCAGATTGTGTCAGATTAAAGTCTAACTTGAGTAATAGAGCTTGAGACAGAGCAGAACCTCCAGTTAGCTTCACACCTCCAGGGAATGTTGATGGCATCAATTCAGTCCATTATTTATTTTTAAAGACGCACTGACTGTAAGTATGTTAACTATTATATTGTGGAACATTCAAGGCAATAACATCTCCATGGAGACGAGCAGGTTACAGAGTGCACTTTTCAGTCCATTAACAGCAGTGTGGTAACAGTTTTGAAGTGGCCTGTATCTTTGCTGTCTCCCTCTCCTCATAAACACAACATAAACACATGAGTCCTGGTTTCTCTGTGATGCAGCAGAATGACAAGTGCTTTGTTCACAACAGGAGCCTCACCAGAGACACTGGATGTGTCGGAGGGAAATACAGATACCACAGAGAAGCTATGAATATGTATGAGCATGCACCATACAAGCATCCAATGGTCCACCCCAAACATCTGCACAGACATGACCTTCAAACAACACTAAAAACAAGAGATGGAGCTGCAGATGTTTATATTACAAAATGAGATGTCCTCTGTGATGGGACATGAGCCAGAGTAATAAAGTTTGGACTAAAATGGGCTTGTACCATAGACTGTTTAAAAAAAGTGGACTAAGGGATGTCACCTATAGTGTTTGGCTCAAATGAAGCTCGCGATGCTAGCCAAATTTGGAGTTGGCTGAGTTTTATATATATATATATATATATATATATATATATATATATATGATCAAAGGAGAAGTTCAATTTGTCAACTGGACAAAGTTTGTTTGGTTGAAAACGTTTCGCCGCTCATCCGAGGGGCTTCGTCAGCTCTGGTTATTGTACTGGTTAGACCCTGCTTATATCTAGCTGCCGGGAGGCGCGTCCGACAATGACAAAAGCTCTGAAAACGATCCCCCTAATCTGTCTCTTTGTTTTTCAAATTACTCTGACGGCTGTTTCGACCCCCTATTCAACGTCTAACGACCCTCTCCACCCCTCTGCCCTGGCTCTGTTTGACTGGTCTAAGAATCCCATTATAAATGGGCGACAAGTTATATCTCACTCCCCCATTTCTGTTTAATGACGGATTCTCTTTTTTGACAAAAATAGCCTCTTTAACTCCCCTTTCAAACCAGTTCTTTTCCCTGGCTAAGATCTGAACCTCACTGTCCTCAAAAGAATGGCCCGTGGCTTCTAGGTGAAGATGTACGGCAGATGACGGTCCACTCTGGCACGCCCGTCTGTGTTGGTACATCCTCTTGTGAAGTGGCTGTACCAACACAGACGGGCGTGCCAGAGTGGACTGGCTTCTGCGGTACATCTTCACCTAGAAGCCACGGGCCATTCTTTTGAGGACAGTGAGGTTCAGATCTTAGCCAGGGAAAATAACTGGTTTGAAAGGGGAGTTAAAGAGGCTATTTTTGTCAAAAAAGAGAATCCGTCATTAAACAGAAATGGGGGAGTGAGATATAACTTGTCGCCCATTTATAATGGGATTCTTAGACCAGTCAAACAGAGCCAGGGCAGAGGGGTGGAGAGGGTCGTTAGACGTTGAATAGGGGGTCGAAACAGCCGTCAGAGTAATTTGAAAAACAAAGAGACAGATTAGGGAGATCGTGTTCAGAGCTTTTGTCATTGTCGGACGCGCCTCCCGGCAGCTAGATATAAGCAGGGTCTAACCAGTACAATAACCAGAGCTGACGAAGCCTCTCGGATGAGCGGCGAAACGTTTTCAACCAAACAAACTTTGTCCAGTTGACAAATTGAACTTCTCCTTTGATCATGGATTCTACCTGGACGACTGAGGGACTTTTCACGCATATATATATATATATATATATATATATATATATATATATATATATATATATATATATATATATATATATATATATATATATATAAATAACCCTCTCTCTGTTAATACAAAGAGAGGGTAATATAGAGAGGGTTAATACAAATATTTTAAGGCCAAAATCTCACAGCAGCAGTTGCAAAGTTTTTCAATAGAAAGTGATATGGAGCCAGAAGTACATCCATGCTCACTTCCTATTTGGAACGCGGCAGCTAGTGGGTTAGCTATGTCCATTTAGTCTATGAGAGAAAATTACATTCTATTGTCTAAAGAGTGTTTTTTTTTTAAATTATCATTGTGGTACTGAAATCGGTATCGAGCCTATTCCTTAATATTGATATTGAGTTTGAATTTTTAGTATTGTGACAACAGTGACATTCATATCCTCTGCACCACTCTGTCCCTGGTTTTATCTGGTCTTTTATTCCTTCTTCCATCAGCAGTGACAGATGTGTATAGTCTAATCTGAACTGCGAGGCAGCCTGAGGGAGGCTTCAACCACAGAAATGAACCTTGAAACAGGGACAAAGTAAAACGTTTTGGTATGAGGATGGCTTAAATCTGAACTTCCTGTCTATCAAATATTATAAGTGATCCCCAAATCAATCCATAGAGTGGCTCTGCCCCTGCCTCTGCCCTCTGGTGTTACTCTTATTACTCTGCATATCTATTGCCCTTTAAATCCAGGCCTGTGGCATGTTTGTGTTATTTTAAAGAAATTCAGGAGCAAAAGTGTTGCATTTTATATAGAAGGGGATGTTAAATGGGCCTGTAATGAGCAGGCCATTTGTTACTGTATAGATGAGTATTCACACATGCACTTCCATTCACTTTGTACTTTATATATATTTACCTTGTACTTTTACAGCACACAGCACTTATGATATACACTAATCTGCACATAATAAAAATTGCACACGTTTGTATTGTTTTTGTATTTATTAAAAAACTTTTATCGTTTTTCAAGTACAGGCACTTCTGGTAATGTCGGCCACCGGTCTGCGGAGACAAACCAAGCAACTTAAAATGTGCAATATATGTGCCGCATTTTAAATGAGTTGTGTCTCGTGTGTTTGTGTGTATAGTGTGAAAGCAGTATGTGTGTATGTGTTGAATGCGCCGGTGCTTTTACTTACCCGTGTCTTGTGTCCAGGTGTCTGGCCAGAAGATTCCCCCGGGGGACCAGACACCGTATAAAAGTTCTGGGCCAGCTCAAGGCTTCGGAGATCGGGGGGGTTTAGCACTAATTTTTAACTGGATTTATTCACATTGTATTTGAATAGGTGTTTGGTTTTAGGGTTTTATCTTTTGTATTTGGGTTTTATATGATTTATTTGGTTAGGGTTATTTTATTGGAGGATTTTGACTTAGTTTTATATAGCTAATGTTAATTTTAATGATTTTACCCTGCAGTATATAAGGTGCCTGTGTTTTTCCATTCATGGTTCTGCTGCTGGAGACCTGCTGCTCCAAATCCTCCCTGCATCTTTTTGCACTGCACGTTTTGTACTTGAGCACTTTGTTTTTGGTAATTGGAAAAAATAAAATAATGTGGAAATAATGGACCATGCTAATCCTGCCTCATTTAGGATGAGTTCTTCTCTCAAACTCAGAAAACAGTCTGTTTCACCTTGTGATGTCACGTAGTAACATAGGAAGTGCTCCAATGTGTTCACTGGAATAATTGGGATACTTTCAGCCCTGGAATTGACAATCTCTGCTGAACAAAAGGTAAAAGGAGCTGTTAACTTGGAAACTACTGCTTCATGACATCACAAGGTGGAATAGAGCATTTTGAGCTTTGGAGATGTAGACAACCAATAATAGCTTACGAATCCAGATATGTTTTTGATGAGGTAACAACATTATAACATGGCTTTAAGCTCACAAGAGTCAGTTTTACATAATATGGGACCTTTAAATGTTTTTAGCTTTTTAAGAATAGCAGTTTTATATTTTGTGCACAATAAAGTCACTATAGTCTTCATAGATTCAATTGTTTCTCCTCTGTGG
This sequence comes from Paratrypauchen microcephalus, assembly GCA_036785185.1. Taxonomy (NCBI): domain Eukaryota; kingdom Metazoa; phylum Chordata; class Actinopteri; order Gobiiformes; family Gobiidae; genus Paratrypauchen; species Paratrypauchen microcephalus. The sequence continues at coordinate 47,220 of JAVJIX010000117.1, read as the reverse complement.
TTTTAAGCTTCTTCTGCCAGAATTGAACTGAGATGTGGCTGCCAGTTTTAACTTGTTCATGTTCAGTGTTGGGCACTTCACTTTGAAAAAGTAATTAGTTACAGTTACTAGTTACTAACCCAAAAAAGTAACTGAGTTAGTAACTGAGTTACTACACTATAAAAGTAACTAGTTACCTAGGAAAGTAACTAATGCGTTACTTTTTTTTTTAGTTAAAAAATGTCAAATAATTTGGATTTTTTGGACAGTGTATTATACAGCTTTTGCTGTTTGGCTGGTGTGGCTCCGTCACCGTGGCCTTCATTGTTAACGGCACCTAGCATGAGATTATCATCATGGGGCCTGCTGGGGGCCACTAGTTTAACAGAAGCGTGCGCCGTCCAGAGATTCTTCATTAAATTCGAGTTGCTTATATTGGATGTGGACAAAGTCTTTGGTCTTTGACACAATGTGCACGTAACATGTAGGTTTTTACCTTTTACCTCGACGAGGTTAAAATACTGCCTATACTTCTGTCTTCGACTCGGGACTCGCCATCTGACACGGGGTGTGTGGATTGTGTGTGTGCGCTACTACTGTGTGCTGGGATTGTGTGTACATACCCGCCCACCGCCCACTGGGTGTCTCTGGTTGGCTCAACATGAAATCTTACTCTGCTTTAGCCAATCATCATTACTTATCCCGCCCTTACAAAGGGAGAGAAAAATTCCCCTGTGCCTATGTGAGTCGCGCACATGATGCCAGTTTCAAAATGAGTAGGTTCAGTAACGCGCGGTAACGGCGTGTTGGTGCCGGTAACGGCGTTATAACGATAGATAAAGTAGCTCGTTAGATTACCCGTTACTGAAAAACGTAACGCTGTTAGTAACGGCGTTTATTTTAACGCCGTTATTCCCATCACTGTTCATGTTACCCCCAATTATTACTCTATGTAGACAATGTGGTGAAGGTCTTGCCCAGTGACACAAAAACAGTGTGACTGGTGAATGGGATCAACCACGAACTTTTGTCTCCTGTTGTGCAAAGTGCTTACAGGTTTAAAACATGATTACAAAGAAGTAGAGACATATTTTTATAAAGATGCTCTATGTAACTTATCTGGTGGAAGCTCCATGGAGATGCTATTATTTTGCCTGGAGTGTTTCAGATTCTGGACTGATCTGATTGTAAGATTTAAGGTTGTCATAATCTTTTTCTTAACATCTACGTGCTTTGAAATTATTATTTTGATTTGATCTGACAGATTTTGGCCTGTACAATTAGCTTGCCGGTCGAGTTGGCCTTTCTGTGTGGAGTTTGCATGTTCTCCCTGCGCCTATGAAGGATAGGTCAAATGCAGAGGACAAATTGAGCTACGGGGCCTTAACCTCTCCTTACCTTAGCTGGTTGATAGTGTCTTTGTTAGTCAAATAGGAGAGGCCGTGGACTGAGGCAGATTCTAAGTGTAGTTTGGAATCACTATGCCAAATACTTTAGTTAATTATCAATGCCCCCCTCTCTCTCCTTCCTCCTCTCTCTCTCTCTCTCTTCCTCTCCTGCTCCTTTCTTTTCTCCTCCTGCCTCCTCCGGCCTCTGCAGCTACAGCGTGTTCTTCTTCTGATTCTATCTCCCAAATAAATGACTGTGCGCTGATAAAGTGAGGCAAACGCCAGAGAGATTGTACCAGTGGAGAGGGGGGCTGTCTTTGGAGATAAGCCCAGAGGAGGAGTGCTTTGAGCGGGTAACTGTGCACGCATGTGGGGGGTGTTAAGATGGAGAAGAAGGAGCACCCAAGGGCACCCTAAATGTGTCACCCACCTTATCAGACGCCTGCACCCTTCTCTGCCGTGACCACCCCTCTCTGAGTACTCGTGATCAGCTGTGATAGGGCTCTTGTAGTTTCCAAAAAGCCTCCAGGTAAAAATGTGCTCAACCATATGGCTATCAACATGTGGACTAAATGATTAAAATGACTGCTAAACTAAAAGCCCTGTATCCAGTTTCAATACAGTTTCAATACAGAAATACAGCAGCTCAAAATAAGGTCAAAATAAGTCTGATGTCTAGGCCTGCATCTAATTATAAAGTGCTAACTGTAGGCATGTTCTGTCTGAGGCTTTGTTAGACTATAATCTGAGCTTGATTTTAAAGGAGAATTAACATTTTTTTACAATCTGAGCCTTATTTTGGTAATAAAACAAGTTGTTTTACTCACCCATAGCACTTTGGTGTCATTTGGAGCAGTTTCGTAGATGTTGCGGTGTAGCGGTATCCGTGAACGTGAGTGCTCGGGGCATATGTTTACGCAAACTTTAGCACTTTTCAAATCACCGATGATCGCTGTGTCAGCGTAGACTTTAAGTGGAGTCAAAAGTGGCCTGAAACCCGATATCCCACTCGAGACAGCAAAGGCATTCTTCCTCTGTGGCCATCAACATACAATGTCCACATAAACACCACCAGGTACTGTCTTTTCGTAGACGGGCCGTCGCTCGCTGTTCTCTTGTGCACTGCTCCTCAAACTGTCTCCGCTTCCTTCTAATATCTCTTCCTCCATATACTCAAAATGATAGGAACGGCCATCATACTCAAATAAGTCCTCTTCAGTCTCAAAGCCTCAACAGAAACGTTCAGAGCGGTGTTAGCTTCTTTCGGACTAGTGGTGTTTATCTGCTAAACAGCTGAGTTCACGCATGCGCACTGTCCTCTATGATGACGTCACCAAATGAAACTATAGCTGGATATCGGGTTTCAGGCCGCTTTGGACTCCACTTAAAGTCTACGCTGACACAGCGATCTTCTGTGATTTGAAAAGTGGTAAAGTTTGTGTTATTTGGAGACCTCAAACATTTGCCCTGAGAACTCACGTTCACGGATACCGCTACAACACAACATCTACGAAACTGCTCCAAATGACACCAAAGTGCTATGGGTGAGTAACTTGTTTTATTACCAAAATAAGGCTCAGATTGTAAAAAATGTTAATTCTCCTTTAAGACAATCTGATCAGAAAGAATTTGTTGAAACTCCAGCCTGTCTTCTGGAGGATTATCTTTGCACCACAGCAAAATGAACTAGTTTTGTTGCTCATGTGTTTAAGACAATAAAAATCAGGTACAACAAATGATTTTTTTTATGTAGACTGCATGTAGTGTGTAGTATTTTTATGTATGGTAATTGCTTCACTTTGTACTGCACCTTGCGCCCACGGAGGTGAATTTAACCTGTGTCACATACTCATACATGCAATATTAACCTTTATAGGAGTTAACTATGAACATTTATCTTAGTTTCAGCAGTTAAACTGTAGTTGGTGCTATTAAGCGATTGCAAGAAAGAATCTGCTAATTATGTAGAGTTGTTACATGACTTATTTTTATATTTCTTCGTTAATTTGTTTACAGCAGGAGCACAGTGGGCTCTCTCTCATTTGTTTGTATTACAACATTTATAATAAGACCTAAACAGTGATTTATCTGAGCAGTCTGTAGTCTTTCTGAGCTGGGTGAATTTCCCAAAGCTCAGACGTACAGGGACTGCCTTTCTCCTGCTCCAGTTTTTATTTACAAAAAGGTTTGAATAATAGATGTGTGCTGCTGCTTCTGCTGAGCTCCCCAAAGTGAATCATCATGAGTAGCTCTGTCGGGACACTGGAAAAATCACTAGAGATCAGAATATTTATCTTAAAGTGCAGAGGATATTTCACTACTCATTTCACTAAAACACAGTCAGCATGGTGATATTTAAAGGGCCCATATTACACCTATTTTATGTTGTTTTGTGATGTCATGTGGCAATACAGGAAGAGCTCTACTATGTTTTTAAACTCCATACACTTTACTAGAATCATTTGGATACTTTCAGCCCTGGAATTGCCAATCTCTACTGAGCTAAAGGTAATATATGTAACCAGCCGTGGCAAAACCAGACACAAGTGGTCTCGGAGGCGATTTGAGTTATTCACAGATTCAGAAGGTGTAGATTCTAAGCTTTCCAACGATGCCTTACACATGGAAATCTGAGAACATTTGAAGAATTTGTGGCAATTTGAAAGCAGCACATTCTGAAAATGACAAGCTGAGAAAAGCCACGTTAAAGATCTGCTTGTGGAACAGAAAGGAACTTATTTGAATGACATTAAGATAAGCCCTCCCCCAGAATTAGAAGGTAGTTTGTTAAAATTGAAATGCTTTTATAACTGTCATGGTTCATGTTTTTTTGTTTTTTTTGCTGTTATTTCATATTTTGTGTATCTTATTCCTTTGGTGTGTCCTCAGTGTTTTATTTTGATATTTCTGGTCAGCTTGTTACTTTTAGTTTTACTTCCTGTCTGTTGATTGTTTTCCCCGCCCTGATGTGCTACACCTGTGTCTGTCTGCATTTATACCCCATGTTCTCCTCTACCCTTTGTTGGTCCATTGTCAATGTCTCGTCACGTTTTGTCATTAGTAGTCATGTCTTGCCTCTTTGGATTTTTGGATTTTGGTCAGTTCTTTGTTTATTATTAAAGTATTTAAACAGTAGTCCTGCATTTTGGGTCATCCCTCCTGTTTCCTCGTGACAATAACAAAAAGCCCATATAATCATTCAATTATTCAGTAATACACAGGATAATATGTTAAAGGGACAGTGTGTAAGATTTTTACCCGTTAATTACTGAAATTGAAGATACCCATTCAAAAATACATTGTTTTCCAAGCCTTTTCACTTCCATCATGAAATCAAAGTATTCTTTTGGACTTAGATAGAGGCCGTTTCCCAATTCAGCGACGGCACACTTGTGAGCGTCCTTGGAACGGGATATGCGTCATATCCGGCGCGACAAGCGCCGTTCCATTCGTTTTTTTCCCCCTGCACCGTCGCCGTCGTTTCCATGGAAATCGGGGCGTGGACCAAGCGTGCAAACATGCACGCTTCGCACACTTAAAAGCCCCAGCATGCACAGCGCGGGACTACAAAGACCGTCTCGCCAGCGACATCCACAAGTGAGAGTTGCGACGTCACTATAAAATATACGTACTGGTTCACCTCACCTACAACTATGCTACATGAAACTCTTCATAAACTACGCTAAACATGTGTGACGGTAGCCGTAACGGCATAGATCACGGCACCTGTATTACCGTTCACATGCTTTTCCCCTTATACTTCTATATTTCCTTTGCTGTTGTAATGCTGGATATTCTACAGTATCGCCATGTCCAACGTTTACTCTAAGCTGCGCACTGTTCGCACATTCTCAGCGCACAAGAAAACTTGTGCAGCGCACTGTAAATCAGGGATAAAAGAGCTTTTTATTCAGCCGCGGGGTCATTTTTTTTATATCTGCAAAGTGCGAGCTGCGAGGGGGGTTCATTTCAGATGTGGAGTTAGTGTGTGTTTGCTCAGACACATTAAAAATTAGGGGGAACATTGGCCATGTCCCAATTCCAAGTATTACTAGTCGCAATAGTATAATATTTTTGTCTTTAGGGAACAAGGAGCAGACCACCCGGCTCATTGAGCTGAGGCGGGACTTGTTCCATTTCGCAGACGCCCATGTGAGAAACGTAGTGCACTAAGGACAGAGCGAGTGTGCGCCGTCTCGACGGCAAACCGAGTGCACACTCACAAGCGTGTGCACACTCACAAGCGTGAATTGGGAAACGGCCATAGTCACATAAAAGGGGGATCTTCCCCATGCAGAGGCAGCCATTTTGAATACGAGAGCCGCAGAAGGACATTTGGGCTCCGCCTTCGCCTTCGGCAAGGCTCGTGGTTTTGGGTAAACAACACAAGCATGCTGCCGGATCAGACGTCGTAATGGATCTAACACGTGTTTTGGACTAAATTGTTTTACTGGATTTTATTCGCTGGATCCTTACAGACAAATTGAGAGCAAGTTTATGGTGAAATACAGAGTTTGACCTGTGCAAAGCATTCTAAGGTAAGCTAACCTCGTTTTGTGCTTTTCCGTATAAAAGCCCCATGTGCTCAGGGAGTGATTGTTTTGCAGGGAAATGAATTGCATAGTCAAAAAGAGGAGACTGTAAGGTTTCATTTGATGTGTAGAGTGTCATGGTACATGAATGTGTGTTTTCATGAGAAAAAAAAAAAAAACGGGACCGCGTTTTATTTATACAGTAGCGGCGCGCGGACCTCGAGGTCTGCCGTAGCTAAAACAGAAAGTGCAATAGCACCATCCACCTATGCACCACGAATCCTACACACTGGGGCTTTAAAGTACAGTGGTACCTCACCTTACGAAATTAATTCGTTCCAGAAGTGGTTTCGTAACGTGAAAAATTCATAAGTTGAGTAGCTATTTCAATGGAAAAAGCCTGATTCGTTCCAAGGCCCCGATCCAAGTTTTTTTTAATAGTGTAACTTTTTTTTATTTTTTAAGGTCTAAACCAGGACTAAACCGCCGCGCGTGGCTCTATTTCCTGGTTTCGTTTCGAGTCACAGCTGAGGCGAGCCGCTGCTCTAGACCTGCCCGCGTAAGGTGCTCACAGAGCGGCATGGATAGAACCGTGAGGTCGACCTCTTCAAGACCTCCAGGCCGGTGACCGGGACAATCCCCGGACCCATGCCCGCTTAGGGAGCTCTTAAGGCGGGCTGGCAGTGTCCCCCTGGGTCCCTGGATGTCTGGGGCTCCGTGCCTGGAGGGGCCCTGGAGAGCAGGTCTAGACCGCGGCTCTTGCAGGCGAGCAGCGGCTCGCCTGCAAGAGCCGCGGCTCGCCTCAGCTGTGACTCAAAACGAAACCAGGAAATAGACCCACGCGCGGCGCTTTAATCCACCTGGGCTAGTCCTGGTTTAGTCCTGGTCCAGTCCAGGTTTAGACCTTGGTCTAGACCTGCTGTCAGCTCCGCGCCGGGTCATGTGCGCTATCACACGTGTCCACGAGCAGGTTTCTCCCCCCGCCCCCTTCCCCCCACACTTCACTATTAAAGGTCCTATGGCATGAAATTTTCACTTTCTGAGGTTTTTGAACGTTAATGTGAGCTCCCCTACCCTGTTTAGGCCCCTCCCCCCCATGGCTAAAAGTTGCGAAATGTCTAAACTGAGCATTTGCGATCCTTTTCTGCGTTACACAAACCCAGTGTTGAAACGGGCGAGTTCAGACAAGGCACCTTTTTGACGTCAGATCGGCAAATGCAGCTCCAGCCCCTCCCTCTGTCTCCGCTCAGCATCCCTGTATATCCCGCCCATAGAGTTTGGACTGTGAATGCGCTACGCAATGCGAAATGTGTTTTTTTATTTGCCTGGAGGCACCTGCGAGTGTTTCTAGGCTCGCAGGTCCCTTACCCGACCCTCTGGACCTCTGAAATACCAGTGGTTTAATTTTATTTTCTGTGTAAATATGCTTTTTTTCATTGCTAACTCTCTCATCTGTCTCTCACGGAAGGGCAGACACAGCGGAGCCAAGCTGCGCTAAGCTGCGGGGGAAACCCGCCCCCCCGCTCCTCAGCCAATCTCTCTGTCCTTCTCATTTGCAGTGAAGAAGCAACACCCACAATAAAGAATTTTAGACACATATCTAGCCTCATGAAGACTGTCAGAGTCATATCTCATGCACTGAGTGTTGATTTTGAAGAAGGATTCATTTACAGTATTAGGGAACCATTAAGGAGCCATATAAAAGCATCAAGAAGTACCATGTCATGGGACCTTTAATAATTTTGTTGAAAATCTATGAAAATTTGAGTGTTTAAACGAGAGACAAATGTGAGAAAAGTTTAAATCCAGTCTGAGAAAAGCGTATAATGTGTGGCTGAGCGCGCATTATTTGAATTTTTGAGATTTCGCGTTTCGTAACTTGAAATTTCATTCGTATCTAGAGACAAAAATTTACCGTGAAGGCGTTTCGTAACTTGAAATTTTCGTTTGTTAGGTCATTCGTAAGGTGAGGTACCACTGTATTTAAACAGTAGTCCTGCATTTTGGGTCATCCCTCCTGTTTCCTCGTGACAATAACAAAAAGCCCATATAATCATTCAATTATTCAGTAATACACAGGATAATATGTTAAGTCAAAATCACCTGTATTGTCAATTTAATATAATACAAAATAGTATAGGACACGACACACACACATACACACACACACACACACACCTTAGTCCTGTTTTAGTCCCGGTTTAGTGTTTAATCCTGGTTTAGTCCTGGTTTAGTCCTGTGTACACACACACACACACACACACACTAATGTTGACACAAGGCCTCTGCTTTCACCTAATTATCTCCATTTGATGCAGAAATAATATGATAATAATATGACTCACCCCGTGTTAACATGTTGTCCGATAATTCACGTATCTCCACGTGCGTGCGTGTATCGTGTATATCCACGGACTTTTGGCAGCTAAATTCACCGACCGCACTCTGTACACGAGCTCCGGAGAAATGGACGTGTCCCAAATGTGTCATGTATCCAAGTGAAGTTAAAAGTCCATTTTCATGTCCTTATTGTCTTGAAATGAAGCGTACATATTCACAAGCTCCTCACAGCTGATAGGCGAACAGGCGAAAACACAACGGCACTACTCGGACTGGCGGGAGCGCGAGCATGGGAAATTATGGTGATTTATGCACGCCTCCTTTCTTTCCAAAAAATAAGCCAATTTGAAAAAAAAAATGCATGTATTTAACGCAACTAATGCTGTTACCTGAAACATGGAGTGGCTTCTTCATGATCTCAGCTAGCATATTCTGCAAAAAAAAAACAAACAAACAAAAAAAAAACCCTATAAATGTCACAAATGTCGAGTTGTAGCCTTTTTTCACGTGGCGGGACACATATACATAGCTTTTAACTTGAAAGCTACTGCTCCATGACATAAGGTAGGACAGAGCATTTTGAGCTTTGGAGATGTTGACAGACTAATAAAGGATTGTGTGAATGAAACAAAACACAAATGCAGGTTTGTTTTTGATGAGGTAACAAGATTTTAATATGGTTTAAAGGATGTATAGAGGATTTGTAATAAGCCTTGTAATTATGTAGCCTTGTAATTACAAAAAAAAAAAGAAAAAAAAAAGAATGAAAATCCATCAGCTGTGGTGGGGCCAGCTAAACATAAGCCAATAGATGACAAGGCTTGTTTCTGAGGTAGCTGAAAGAAGAAGAGACGGGGAAAAGGAGCAAAGCCAAACTAAGGTGATTCTTGGAGATTCCTTCCAGCGATGAAGGGTCTGAAGACTGACACATTGGTTGCTAAATTACTTCACGCTAAATTATTTACTAAATTACAGGCAACTTCAACAGCAATTCGTTCAGCAATTCTGAAAGCGCACCGACTGTAAACAAGAATGATTTCTTGCGTAAGGAGGAGGCTGGAGGAGGGGTTTCTACTTAGGGGCTGTGGAGGAAAGAGTCGCAGGATTTCTCTTTCCTTATACAACCTCTTATACAACCTTTAAAGCTCACAAGAGTCAATTTTGCATAACTGTTACCTAGCAACCATTACCAAGGGTTAAAATTTAAAAGTTATGAACTCTATATAAATGACAAATATAAACAACATCACCTCTATTTTATTCAGTGTGTTAAACAGTCAAGACTAATGCATGTAAACTGGATGGGGTTTTCTGTTTTAATGATTCTCTGAAGGCTTTAGAAAAGCTTTGCAGCCCCATGAAAAATAAATCAACTCAACTGGTGATGGCAGCATCCATGGCAACCTCCAGGGTAAGGTGAATGATCAACAAGCATTTGCGTGAGCTGTCTACAACTGTCAAAATCCATGTTCTTATTTTGACACCCCATTAAACTGTACGTGATAAAATGTCAGTACCCGGCCTTGTTTAAAACTATCCTAAACCTATTTGCTCTTGGAAAGGTTTACAGCAGTGGCTCTCAAACTTTTAAAGCAGACCTATTATTCCATATCAACTTTTCAGAGCTTTTAACTGTTCTCATTTAATCACTTATTTTCAAGATGCCATAATGCAGATTAAACCCCCGTTTTCACTGCCACTTCCCTGTTACTTCATTCTACAATTTTATTTTCTTAAAGATCCCATGACATGGTACTTCTTGATGCTTTTATATGGCTCCTTAATGGTTCCCTAATACTGTAAATGAATCCTTCTTCAAAATCAACACTCAGTGCATGAGAAACAGAGATAAGATGAGAGAGTCATAAATATCTCTCTCAAACTCTTTATTCTGGGCGTTGTTGCTTGAATGCAAATGAGGAGAAAACAGCTGGCCAATAGTAGAGGGTGGGGGCGTGGCCAAACTCTCCGCTCAGAGCTCAGAGCCCACAGCTGATCCATTTCCTTGTTTTTGCACGGGGGGAGAGATTTGAAGCGTTCCATTGAAAAATAAACACATTTCCACAGAAAATAAAATTAAACCACTGCTGTTCAAAGGTCCAGAGGCTCAGATAAAGGACTTCCGAGCCTAGAAACACTCGGACGTGCCTCCAGGCAAATAAAAAAACGCATTTCGCATTGCCTAGCGCATTCGCAGTCCAAACTCTCTGGGCGTGATTTACAGAGACGCTGAGTACAGACAGACGGGGGTGGAACTGCATTTGCATTTCTTTTTTCGATCTGACGTCAATAAGTTGCCTTGTTCAAACTCGCCCGTTTGAGCTCCGATTTTTTGTAACGCAGAAAAGGATCGCAAATGCTCAGTTTAGACATTTCACAACTTTTAACCATGGGGGGGGGGCTAAACATGGTAGGGGAGCTCACATTAACGTTCAAAAACCTCAGAAAGTGAAAATTTCATTCCATGGGAGTGGTGAAAAATGTAGGATATGGCAGCATCAAGCATTCACTTTGGCATAAATGAAAAAGAAAAAAATCCACTTCTCATTAACTTGATGTGCAGTTATCTAAAAGAGGTGCTGACAACTTCATGGCTCTTTGTTGTGATGAAGTTTACAGCGAAGTCAGCTCCCATTGGACACTGCAGTTTTCTAACACGGAATTGCGATTTAAAATGTGCAAATTATAAACATAATGATCGACGGGTATCATAGATTATAACTGTACAACAGACGCAAGCACAATAGGTCCTCTTTAACAAGAAGTGTCACCAAAGAAAAGATTTGGCTTTCCGAGTCCCACCAGATCTAAACCAGGTCTATAGCAGGATTATTCCAGGTCTAATCTAGGACCAGGACCAGATTGTTTATTTGTCATATGCAGGATCAACACAGGGTCAACAATGCAATGAAATGTTTAGGATCAGAGGAACCGTTGACTCGCTAAGATAGTCAAGAAGTACTAATAACATGCAATAATAGTACATGATAAAAAAGTGTTGCAAAAGTGCAGGGGAAGAAGTAAACAATATAATAAAAATATGTAATGAAATGTAATAATAATTAAAAACAAAAACAACAAAAAAAGAACGTAAACTACATCATTTCCACTGTAGTGCTAAACAAAAAAATTATCCAAATTATGAATCAAATTAACTCTAAATTAGACAAACCCACAAACTGAAGTTTGAGAAACACTAGTCAATGGCATATTTGAAAACTTAACAAAGTAAGTTTAGCAGACTAAGACCTTTAAATGCCTGTAGTTAACTCGATAGGTCATTTCTGAGGCACTTGTCACTGGTCTGTAATTAATGCAGTACTTTCTCTAGTTAATAGCCACCTCAAGCTCCCTCCATCGCACCACACAAAAGAATAAAGTTTCACAACACTAACATTAACATTTACAAAGCCAATGTATTTTTCATGCTAACCTTTAGAAACGTGGAGGACCCATTAATTCTGCCTAATGTTTTCAGAGCCACTGCAACTGCACAACCCTTTAAGACTAATCACCGCTTATACTGTATTTCTCCACCAGTTTCAGTATTTAAAAGCTCTTTATTTACCATCGCTGAAGCCAGGAGTCAAAGTCTATTGGGGAATTAGTGTTTCATAGCCAAGGTAAAATGGTGGAAAGGGAGATATAAGGTTTTCAGCAGATTAAATAGTAAATTCATGAGCTAATGTTGACCTTTAACGGACAGCAGCGAGACGAATGAAGTGGTTAATGCTAACAATGTGCTATTGGAAAAGGTGTCAAAAAAGCCGATGGGGTATATTAATGTTTTTTACTGAGTCGTATTAGGTTGTATTTACCCAAGTTAAAGGAAAAGTAACCAGTAACAATTTGAGCCTTATTTCGGTAATAAAACAAGTTGTTTTACTCACCCATAGCACTTTGGTGTCATATGGAGCACTTCCAGAGATGTTTTAGATTTGCGTTAGCCTAGCGCGACTTCTAGCCATAGCTCGGGGCATATAATATATTCCCCGAGCATGTAATATGCCCCGTGCAGTCTCCAAATAACACAAACTTTAGCACTTTTCAAATCATAGAAGCTCGATGTCTTAATCTACGCTTTCATTTGAGTCAAAAATGGCCTGTAATCCGAGATTTATCCATAATTTACAGCTTTGCGTTTCATGTTTGGGTCCCGGAAGCTGAGAGCGAAATAAACTGACTCCCCACATGCGCACTGGCCTCCTCATCTACTCAAAACTATGGCTAAATCTCGGATTACAGGCCACTTTTGACCAAACAAAATCGACATCGAGCTTCTATGATTTGAAAAGTGCTAAAGTTTGTGTTATTTGGAAACCGCAAACATTTGCCCCAAGAACCCACATTATGGAGATCGCAAATCTAAAACATGTCTGGAAGTGCTCCATATGACACCAAAGTGCTATGGGTGAGTAAAATAACTTGTTTTATTACCGAAATAAGGCTCAGATTGTAAAAAACGTTACTTTTCCTTTATGCTTTTAAGAACACATATTGTGGTTTTAAGTATTAAAGATCATATATATTACACAACATGTAAGAATGTTGTTACCTCATCAAAAACCTACCTGGAGTTGTGATTAGTTTCATTCACTGAGTAACATTTTATAATTCTAATCTGTCTACATCTCCAAAGCTCAAAATGCTCTGTAGAACCTTGTGATGTCATGACGGTTTAGTTTTCAAGTCAACAGCTGCCTTTTGTTCAGTAGAGATTGGCAATTCCAGGGTTGAAATGATCCAAATGATTCTAATGAAGGTGTGTGGAAATTAAAAACACAGTGAGACTCAGCCTAAATATGCAGGGTTAATGTGTTAAATATGTGTATATGAAACAGAAAAACACCTCCTGTTATGTTTTTGATGAGGAAACATTATAACATAGAACAGAAAATGGTGTAATATGGGCCCTTAAGTTATTCACGACTTAAAGGTACACTGTGTAAGATTTTTATCCGTTAATTACCAAAATTGAAGATACCCATTCAAAAATAGTGTTTTCCAAGCCTTTTCACTTCCATCATGAAATCAAAGTATTCTGTTGGACTTAGATATAGTCGATTTCACCTGCATAAAAGGGGGATCTTCCCCATGTAGCGGCATCCATTTTAATTACGAGAGCCGCAGAAGGACATACTGTATTTTTGGCTCCGCCTTTGCTGTTTTCTTTATAGCTGTCGACACTGACCCGTGGATTTCACACAACGAGATAGTACGCGTTTGGATAAACAATGACAAGCATGTTGCCGGATCACACTTACTCCGCACATACCTTCATCTAAGAGGAAAAGAAGTCTGTGAATATGAAACTGGAGCAACATTTCGGACCTAGCAGCTAGTCAGGTCCGAAACGTCTGTGGCTTCAGTTTCATATCACAAACTTCTTGTAGTACTTTTCGGCTACAATATACACTTTCGTTATTATAGCCTTGTGTGAGCCTCATTTGTTATTTCTAGCGCTTCGAAGTTTTTGTTAGCAGACGCACCAAGCATTACAAGGCTCAGTGAGGCGCATTTTTGTTCTCGAATACCGGGATATATAACAACATAATTACCACTTTTGGGTTAATGGCGGGTTACGCATTGCTTGCGCATACCGCCACCTACTGGTTCCTGGGAGATTCTGCTAATTATTACTGTTGTTTATGACCCTCGAAGTCCGCCGTAGCTAGAACCGGAATTGCAATACCCACTATCCACCAATGCGCCACCATCCTACACAGTGTACCTTTAAAATAATGCCTGCAATTTGAAAATACGGACATACACAAACTATGTCCTTATCCCCCTGTGAATGTTATGCTAACAGAACCATGTTTGTGAACACATTTTGACCACAGAATGAACCATGATCCTTCATGTACTTAAAAACTGCACAGGATTTTTACCTATGACGTAACAAAACTGGGAAAAGGCAAATTTAGCATTTTTAAGGCTCAAAGAAGACAATTTAGAATTTTTGATTAAGCTTACACATATGCATTGTGTGTTTTCTTTAATAATATTTGACTTTTTGAGTACTTCTTAGTACAGTACTGTTACTTGAGTAAAAGTTTTGGTTCCTCTTCTCAGTAAGTCACAAATATTTTATGGCAATATCAAATTATTCGAACATTTGTGTTTCTTGCAGCACTCCTTCAGATTCATTTTTCTAATTCATGTGTCTATTGAAAAGACATGACTTTGTGGATTAATTACTGTTTTCGCCTTCTAATTACATTATGTACATGTGGACCCAACCTCCACAAAAAGTCATGGTTTAGTACCAGCTGAGTCCCACTTCAGCAGTGCATACAAATGTTATTAAATATGCAAATCCAGTCAACTGAATCTATGTTTATACCTTCCCACAAACTTTAATTACCAAGATAAATTACTCATGTAGAATTTTGCATTTCGGTTTATTATTTGATGCTTTTAGAACTTCACCAACACTTTTTTTGTTCTACCACAAATATTCTACCCAATATTTCTTCAAATTGTCTATTATTTCAAGCTACTGACTAGCAAAAACTAGCACAGCAAAACATCTAAAAACTTTTAAAAAATTCAAAGTCCCTGCCAGTTTAAATGACTCATTATTCTCTGCTGCAAAATTATAACAAAAGTCTGCAAATGCAAAAGCCATTTTGAAAACAGTGTAATTACAGCTGTGATAATGAGCAGGCTCTGTTCTGTCTGTTTTGCTCAATCATTTACATAAAACTCTCTTGTTTTCAATGCAGACATAACTCTTTTGTCCAGTTTATGCAAAATCAGACACGCTTTGAACAATACTTTTCCTTTTTTTTTTGGCTTTCTACACTGTATAAGCTAAAATAATGGAAGGAAGCAAGTTCATTTTGCTGAGCTTTCTCCAGCAGTGAGCACAAGGCTGGTGTTTTTATTGCTAAAAACGCCTAGTGGCATCACTTACTTGCCTCTATGGAGATACTAAAGTTAAGTCTAGCCAAAGCCAAAACATCTCACTGGAGACAAGAAGATAGCGGACCCTCCTCCAGTATGCAAAAATAAAGTAGCTGCAATCTGTGATAAAATGAGGTCCATGTTAGAAAACATTAGTCCCCAACGGGAGCTGACGTCGCTGTGGATAGCAAGTGACTAATCAGTGCTGTTGAATCCCACTTGTATCACTGATTAAGAAAATTAAATTGGAAAATGAAATAAGTACAGAGCAGGGGTGTGTGGTGAGAGCGGTGATGGTGAAAACAGAGGTGGATTGAAGTAATGACGTCTTGAATGCTGAAGAATAAAGATGACTCAAACATGCATAAATCACTTTAAATACAACTTCAGAGGGTAAATGAGGTTACAAGCTCTGAAAAGTCATTTTGCTTTGAAGGTGCACTGCGTAACTTTTCGGTTGGGGGTCCGTCACCTGCTTGTTTCTATGGATGTCATTGCTCTGCTTGAAATGTTCCACAATATGACATCAAACAGATCTACCTTTCTCTATTCCTTAGCTCATTCGGGGGGTCGCCTCTCCACAGATCTGACCTGTAACTTGGTCTGGTTTGGTCTCTATGAAGATAGAAAGGTTTAATAACATAATGTGAAACATTCCAGACAAAGCAATAACATCTCCATGGAGAAAAGAATTTAATAGACTCTCCACCAGAAAAGTTACACAATGCACCTTTAAATAGGCTTAATCTAAAGGCATAATACAGTGGTCCCTCGTTTATCGCGGGGGTTAGGTTCCAGAAATAACCCGTAATGAGTGAAATCCGCGAAGTAGGACAACTTTATATTTTACAATTATTATACATGTTTTAAGGCTGTAAACGCCTTAAAACACTGGAATTAACGTTTTTTCACATTTACCTCTCGTTTAAACACTCAAACTTTCGTAGATTTTCAACAAAATGTATTAATAGTGAAGCGTGGGGTCTCCACTGGGAGCCCCGCCGGACATGCGAGGAGCGTGGAGACATGAGTCACTGGATCCGCCGGAAGCACCGCGCTCATCCAAAGGCACTGCCACGTCCCGGGACACGACGCGCACCAACCCCTTGGAGAAGTGCACGACACGTGCGCGTCATGTGCACCCCTCATCGTGGTCAAATCCGTGACAGAGCAGCACGACCGGCGCGAGGCCACGAGTACACCGGGGCTGTGAGCACGAGATCGAACCGCGGCGCCCGAACCATGCCTCCCCCTCAGGACCGCGTCCTCGCAGCCCGAGCCACAAACCGAACACGCACAAACGAACGCAAGAACTGCACGAAACCAGCAAAGAGCCGCACGAAGTGATTCAATCCTGGTTTAGACCTGGTCCAGTCCTGGTTTAGTCCAGGACCAGTCCAGGTTTAGACCTGGTTTAGACCTGGTCTAGACCTGGTTTAGTTCTGGTCTAGACCTGGTTTAGTCCTGGTCTAGTCCCGGTCCCCCGCGTCCCCCATCTATCAATCTGCAAAGGTCTACAGTCTCTTAGCCAATCAGGACGCAGAACACAATGTTACACTATAAAAGAAACAGCGAGGCCGCAAACAGTGAACCGCGATAAAGCGAGGGACCACTGTATACAATATGAACAGAATAACCCAGGTCATCCATGTTGTTAGTCCTTCATTAACGCCCCTTATATCTTTTCAAAATGAGAATAGCATGATTTCTGCCAACTTTTCTTTTCACTATTGCAGATGTTGAGTTTGCGGACATGAGCTGTCTGTTATTGGGTGATATTCTGCAGACTGGAGGAGGATGGAGAAAAGTATCACGTCCAAGCAAGTCCACAGCAGAAATAACGTGATTTAAAGTGAAGAGGAGGAGGAGAAAAAGCCAGACGAGCAGAGGAGAGAAGGAGAGGAGAAGAGGAGAGGTGAAGTAGAGAGGTTGACAGGAGGAGAGAAGGAGGAGAGGAGAGAAGGACAGGAGGAGAGAGGGAAAGGAGGAGTTGAGGAGAGACCAAAGACAGAGGTGGAAGAAAGGAAGAAAGTAATTAAAATCATAAATATATTAATATATCTTTTATATTCGTAAGTACTCAGGGACAAAGCATAATCACAAGTGGACTGTACAATTAGTTTCATTATATTCTATCTTTAATTATTTGGTTCATTTAATTACTTTCTAAATGTGTCACTAATATTAATAAATTTTTGGGTGCTGTTCTTTGGTGGAAGTCTGGCCACATGCTTGCCTGTCACCATGGAGACATTATTGCTTTGCTTTGTTCCACAGTATGGCATTCAACTTATTGTGCATGATGCGTTCAATTACAGGTATTCAAATATACCTTGAAGCATATGCATTCTTACTGAGAGTGGACTCGCCTCTCTACAGATCTGACCTGTAACTTGGCCTGATGGTGTCACCTTCCTGCCTTTATGAACAAAGATAAGTTTAAAGCCATACTGTGGAACATTCCGAGAAGCAATAACATGTCCACGGAAACAAGTAGGTGGCAGACCTTCCACCAGAAAACATATACAGTGTGCATTTAAATATTATTTTATATACAGTGGTCCCTCGTTTATCGCGGGGGTTAGGTTCCAGAAATAACCCGCAATAAGAGAAATCCGCGAAGTAGGACAACTTTATATTTTACAATTATTATACATGTTTTAAGGCTGTAAACGCCTTAAAACGCTGGAATTAACGTTTTCTCACATTTCTCTCTCATTTAAACACTCAAACTTTCGTAGATTTTCAACAAAATGTATTAATAGTGAAGCGTGGGGTCTCCGCTGGACGCGCAAGGAGCGCGGAGGCACTGGCTCCGCTGGAAGCACCGCCGGAAGCACCGCCGGAAGCACCGCCGGAAGCACCGCCGGAAGCACCGCCGGAAGCACCGCCGGAAGCACCGCCGGAAGCACCGCCGGAAGCACCGCCGGAAGCACCGCGCTCATCCAAATGCACTGCCACATCCCAGAACGCGACGCGCACCAACACCTTGGAGAAGTGCGCGACACATGCACCCCACGTCGTGGTCAAATCCGTGACAGAGCAGCATGACCGGCGCGAGGCCGCGCATACACCAGGGCTGCGAGCACGAGATCGAACCGCGGCGTCCGGACCATGCCTCCCCCTCAGGACCGCATCCTCGTAGCCCGAGCCACAAACCGAACACGCACAAACAAACGCAAAGAACGGAGTGATTTAATCCTGGTTTAGACCTGGTCTAGTCCCGGTTTAGTCCAGGTCTACACCTGGTCCAGTCCTGGTTTAGTCCAGGACCAGTCCAGGTTTAGACCTGGCCTGGCTGAGTGGCTAGCACTCACGCTTCACAGCAAGAAGGTTCCGGGTTCAATCCCCGGGTCGCCTGAGCCTTTCTGTGTGGAGTTTGCATGTTCTCCCCGTGTCTGGGTGTCTGGGTGCCCGGAGGCACTCCGGTTTCCCCCATCAACCCAAAACATGCTCCAGGTAAAATCCTCCAGCTGAGGTCCTGACCAAGCCGAAGCAAGAAGATCATGGAGATGGTCCCCGGGCGCAGTAATGTGCTGCTCACTGCTCCTAATAACAGGATGGGTTAAATGCAGAGAAGAATTTCTCCAGTGTGAGATCAATAAAGTCACTTCTTCTTTAGATCTGGTCTAGTCCTGGTTTAGTTCTGGTCTAGACCTAGTTTAGTCCTAGTCTAGTCCCGGTCCCCCCTGCATCCCCCATCTATCAATCGGCAAAGGTCTTCAGTCTCTTAGCCAATCAGGACGCAGAACACAATGTTACACTATAAAAAAAATGTTACACTATTAAAAAAAATAAATAAATAAAATCTGCGAAACAGCGAGGCCGCGAACAGTGAACCGCGATAGAGCGAGGGACCACTGTATATCCTTTTCCATTAACCATTAGCATATGATGACTTGAAAAAGAAGCTGTTTGTCCTAATCCAGTATGTTAATAGCAGGGCTCTCAAGTCTCACACATTGAGAGTGTGACACACGCAATTCGACGTGTTCACACGCTCACACGCCACACATGGCATTTCTCACGCTGATTTCTTTGTTTTTTTTCTTTTTTTTTGTGCCCAGAAAATTGGTCTGTGTGGCTTAGTTTATACAGGCTCCGCGCGTTTTCAGCGAAAATAACTCCCCCTGCTCCGGGCGCACGGTCCGAGCGAGGCCGGAGCAGACGCGCCGTCCCCCGGGCACGTCCTGAGCCTCAGTCCCGGTGTCTCTGTCTGTGCGTAACGTGTCCTCCCCGACGGCTTACGCGCGGCCCAGAGCCGAACTGCCCATGGTGAGCCGCGGGCCCGGTGCATTAACCAGACTCTTACATGAATCCGTTAAAAATGTCCCGCCCCGGTCCCTCCTCCCCGCCTCTCTCAGTGCGCACTGGCAAAGTGCGGTGATGTCATATCAGATTATTTCTGCATCTATTTCGGCACTAAACCAGGACTAAACCAGAACTAAACCAGAACTAAACCAGAACTAAACCAAGACTAAACCAAGACTAAACCAAGACTAAACCAGAACTAAACCAGGACTAAACCAGAACTAAACCAGGACTAAACCAGAACTAAACCAGAACTAAACCAAGACTAAACCAAGACTAAACCAAGACTAAACCAGAACTAAACCAGGACTAAACCAGAACTAAACCAGGACTAAACCAGGACTAAACCAGGACTAAACCAGAACTAAACCAGGACTAGACCAGGACTAAACCAGAACTAAACCAGGACTAAACCAGGACTAAACCAGAACTAAACCAGGACTAAACCAAGACTAAACCAGGTCTAAACCAGGACTAAACCAGAACTAAACCAGGACTAGACCAGGACTAAACCAGAACTAAACCAAGGCTAAACCAGGACTAGACCAGGACTAAACCAGGACCTAGCCAGGACTAAACCAGAACTAAACCAGGACTAAACCAGAACTAAACCAGGACTAAACCAAGACTAAACCAGGTCTAAACCGGGTCAAAACCAGGATTCAACTGGGACTAAACCAGGACTAAACCAGGACTAAACCAGGACTAAACCAGAACTAAACCAGGACTAAACCAGAACTTAACCAGATCTAAACCGGGTCTAAACCAGGACTAAACCACGACTAAACCAGGACTTAACCAAAACTAAACCAGGTCTAAGCCAAGACTAAGCCAGGACTAAACCAGGTCTAAACCAGGACTAAGCCAAGACTAAACCGGGTCTAAACCAGCACTAAACCAGGACTAAACCAGGTCTAAACTAGGACTAAACCAGGTCTAAACCAGGACTAAGCCAAGACTAAACCAGATCTAAACCGGGTCTAAACCAGGACTAAACCGGGACTAAACCAGGACTTAACCAAAACTAAACCAGGTCTAAACCAAGACTAAACCAGGACTAAACCAGGTCTAAACCAGGACTAAGCCAAGACTAAACCGGGTCTAAACCAGCACTAAACCAGGACTAAACCAGGTCTAAACCAGGACTAAACCAGGTCTAAACCAGGACTAAGCCAAGACTAAACCAGATCTAAACCGGGTCTAAACCAGGACTAAACCGGGACTAAACCGGGACTAAACCAAAACTAAATCAGGTCTAAACCAAGACTAAGCCAGGACTAAAACAGGTCTAAAACAGGTCTAAACCAGGACTAAACCAGGACTAAGACCAAGACTGTGTATGATAACATATTATCCTGTGCATTATTGAATAATATGGACTTTTAGTTATAAAAGCATTTCCATATTAACAAAGTACCTTCTAATTCTGCCCTGCCCTTCCACCATCCCCCCTGGTTTCATTTTATAACTCGACTACTGCTCGCAGGTTCATAAATACAAACTTCTCAAATCGAGATCCAAATTAAGGATCATTTAGATTTTAGGTTCTCCTCTCTGCAGTTTGTGAATGTGACACTAGTGAAGGAGGTTGCAGACTGGTGCAGACTTGTATGTGGGAGCTCCAAACCTCATGTTCCTGTTTACTTCACACACAGATTACAGCTGTGAGTTTAAAGAACATCTGCCATCACTGATAAAACTGATAAAACCTGAAAGTTTCAAATCTCATCCTAAAGTGGGACTAAACATCTAAATGTGAGCCACAGTAACATTTCAAATAGAGCTGTTAAACTGGGCAGCACCTAAAACAGAAAAAAAACAACTAGGCACAGTAGATAACACCTACCTGAACAAGACCACTGTTTGCTAATGAATGCATTGTGTCACTATGCCAGTGCAAAGTATCAATTAAAACACAACATACACAGTTTAGTGGAGAGAAAAAAGCATGCATTTAATCTTTCATTTTTTATGTCTTTCATCATTAGTATCACTTTTACCTGTTTCTGAGCAGGACTTTGGAGACTGTGTTTGTGGATTGGCACGTTGGGTTTTGTGTGTGGGATAATTGGGTTGAGCTGAGGTCAAACACACATTGAAATTTAATGAGGTTGTTGGAAAAGGACAGTGGCCTCTGCACTGACACGTTTGAGCCAAAATGGCCGTTGCAGTGACAATAGGGCCCCGGTGTCAGTGTTAATTCTGTTACTGTCAGGAAACTGGACTAACTACATGTCCACTACACACTGTGGGACTTGACTGGGACTAAACTCTGAACTATACTAAGACTGGATCAAGACTATAGCACAGACCCGGGCATTTCAAGGCCCGGGGGCCAAATACGAGTCAACTCTGACTGGCCCATGAAAGGTTGCTTGGAATTAAGAAAATAAAACATACTTTCAAAATTGTACATAATGCATTTGTACTGATGCATTTGTATTGATGATCATCTGTCGGACGTGCTTCACATCTCCACCTCAAACATGCACCTGACTTTGATGCATTTGTT
This sequence comes from Paratrypauchen microcephalus, assembly GCA_036785185.1. Classification (NCBI taxonomy): domain Eukaryota; kingdom Metazoa; phylum Chordata; class Actinopteri; order Gobiiformes; family Gobiidae; genus Paratrypauchen; species Paratrypauchen microcephalus. Next base: position 25,249 of record JAVJIX010000117.1, on the reverse strand, counting down.
AAAGCTCAACAGAGGCTAGATTTCTCTCACTGACCAAGAAAAAAACACTAAACATGCTAACTTTGACTTTTTTCTACACAGTTTGGCAGTTGGACAAAAATGTAGTGACATTTCTTGTATTATATTATTTGGCAAACAAATACATTGTGGTGTCTTAATAGAAAGTTAAAGATCCCATGGCATGAGCTCCCCTACCCTGTTTAGCCCCCCCGTGGTTAAAAGTTGCGAAATGTCTAAACTGAGCATTTGCGATCCTTTTCTGCGTTACAAAAAATCGGAGCTCAAACGGGCGATTTTGAACAAGGCACCTTATTGACGTCAGATCAAAAAAAAGAAATGCAAATGCAGTTCCACCCCCGTCTGTCTGTGCTCAGCGTCTCTGTAAATCACGCCCAGAGAGTTTGGACTGCGAATGTGCTAGGCAATGCGAAATGCGTTTTTTTATTTGCCTGGAGGCACGTCCAAGTGTTTCTAGGCTCGGAAGTCCTTTATCTGAGCCTCTGGACCTTTGAACAGCAGTGGTTTAATTTTATTTTCTGTGGAAATGTGTTTATTTTTCAATGGAACGCTTCAAATCTCTCCCCCGTGCAAAAACACGGAAATGGATCAGCTGAGAGCTACAGCGGAGAGAGGAGCGTCGTGTCCACGCCCCCACCCTCTACTATTGGCCAGCTCTTTTCTCCTCATTTGCATTCAAGCAACAACGCCCATTATGACCTGTTCTGAGGGAGAAAAAATACTCTTTCTCATCTTATCTCTGTTTCTCATGCACTGAGTGTTGATTTTGAAGAAGGATTCATTTACAGTATTAGGGAACCATTAAGGAGCCATATAAAAGCATCAAGAAGTACCATGTCATGGGATCTTTAAAAGTTTAAACTCAGAAAGCATTGTGGGGTTAACGTGACTGAAAAAGAGTTACAAATGTTTCATGTTTACCATTGTTTTGAATTATTTTACGGAATCCAGTTTCTGTAAAACCTCACTCTCTCATTACTTAATAACAACACAAAACTTACCAGCTTCTGTAAACAATGCCATTTACTGATTTCAACGCAGAAATAAAATTAATAACCAGAGTAGACTTCAAACTTTTGGCTTGGCCCTCCACAATATTTTCTACTTCTCATTTGGCCCCTGGGGAAAAATAATTGCCCACCCCTGCTATAGCATGTCTTGACCAAGACTAAACAGCAAGACTACAGCAGGATTTAACCAGATTTAGGACTTGTCTGGGACTAAATCAGAACTAAACCAAGACTAAACAAGGTCTGAACCAAGACTTGAGTAAGACTAAACCTGGACTAGAGCAGGACAAGACTTGGGCTAAGGTTTCAACATTTGCTTGTCTCCATGGAGATATTATTGCTTTGTCAAAAATGTTCCATAATATAACCATAAATGTTTCTATCTCCATAGAGACAGCAGGCGACGTTACCAGGCCAAGTTGCACGTTGTTGTTGTTTTGTTTTTTTAATACAGGCACACATACTTAAACAAATGCAATATACGTTTAATGCCATACTGTGTAGCATTCCAAGAAAAGCAATAACACCTCCAAGCAGGTATAGCAGACCCTTCCATCAGGAGTTTCATAGTGCACTAATTGTTCTGCAGTTAGTTCATAAGAATGAAAAACAACATGGTAAAAAAGATCATTTAAGTTTATTAAAAAGTTGTAAATACAAAGTTAAATAAGTGAGATGGGACAATATTTATAATGTCTGGCTAAAATATTTCAAATCCATGTTCACATTATCTCCTGCTGTGTTCCAGATATTATGATATATTGTATCAGAGACAGATCCATTAGCAGCAGATGAGATTTCAGTGGAGGAAGAGCTCATTGATTTAGTGCTGTATAATCGGCCTATGCACCTGCTGCTCTGTCGATCCAGTCTGTAACGCTGTGACTTTAAGCATTCATAACAAGCTCATGGACACTATTTTGCAAACAGTAAATGTTTATGCAAGTCTTCTGTTCTTTTTTTTAGCTTTATTATATTATATTTTAAAGTATTTTCCCCCCAGTGTCAGTGTGAAGGCTGTTACTGTCAGGAAACTGACATGTCTAACTGACTGACATGACTAACTACATGTCCAGGGCCAACTGGACACTGTGTACACACTGGTCAGACATCATGTCAGAAGTGGGTCCAGACAGGGACTAAAATTGGAAACAAACCAGGACTAGACCAGGATTTACCTGAGCTAAACCAGGACTTGATCAGAGCTAAAGCATTACTAAACAAACACTAAACCAGGATTTACGACTTAAAGGAAAAGTAACGTTTTTTTTTTTTACAATTTGAGCCTTATTTCGGTAATAAAACAAGTTGTTTTACTCACCAATAGCACTTTGGTGTCATATGGAGGATTTCCGGAGATGTTTTAGATTAGCGTTAGGCTAACGCCGTTAGCCTAGCGCGACTTATAGCCATAGCTCGGGGCATTCCCCGAGCATGTAATATGCCCCGTGCGGGCTCCAAATAACACAAACTTTAGCACTTTTCAAATCATAGAAGCTCGATGTCTTACTCTACGATTTCGTTTGAATCAAAAGTGGCCTGTAATCCGAGATTCATCCATAGTTTACAGCTTTGGGTTCCATGTTTGGGTCCCGGGAGCTGAGAGCACAGTCCTCATCTACTCGAAACTATGGCTAAATCTCGGATTACAGGCCACTTTTGACCAAACGAAATCGTAGACTAAAGACATCGAGCTTCTATTATTTGAAAAGTGCTAAAGTTTGTGTTATTTGGAGCCCGCACGGGGCATATTACATGCTCGGGGAATGCCCCGAGCTATGGCTATAAGTCGCGCTAGGCTAACGGCGTTAGCCTAACGGCGTTAGCCTAACGCTAATCTAAAAAAACTCCGGAAATCCTCCATATGACACCAAAGTGCTATGGGTGAGTAAAAGAACTTGTTTTATTACCGAAATAAGGCTCAAATTGTAAAAAACGTTACTTTTCCTTTAACCAAAACTAAACCAGGACGAGACCATGACTTGACCAGTATTAAAGGTCCCATGGCATGAGATCTTCACTTTCTGAGGTTTTTGAACATTAGCTGTAAACATGGCTAAAAGTTACAAAATGTGTAAACTGAGCATTTGCGATCCTTTTTCGCATTTGAAAAAAAGACAGCCCAAACGGGCGATTCTGAACAAGGGAAGTTTCTGACGTCACATTCAAGAAAAAATGGAAATGCAGTTCCACCCCCCGTCTGGATGTCTACCCACCGTCTATGGAACTCATGGCCATAGAGTTTGGACTGCAAACGAGCTACGCAATGCGAGATGCTGTTTTTTATTTGCCTGGAGGCACGTGAGAGTGTTTCCAGGCTCGGATGTCCTTTATCCGACCCTCCGAACCTCTGACACAGCAGTGGTTTCATTTTATTTTCTGTGGAAATGTGTTTATTTTTCAATTTAAAGCATCTCATATCTTCCTCTGCGCTTAAAAGGGGAAGTGGGGCCAGCGCACATCGCACCGCTAAAGAGGAAAGAGCGGAGAGTTTGGCCACGCCCCCACCCGTTGCACTGTCCTCCGCATTTGCATTCAAGCAACAACGCCCATAATGGAGTGTTTGAGAGAGATATTTTTGGCTCTGGCTGTGTTCACAAGGCTTTCTCATGCACTGAGTCTTGATTTTGAAGAGGGATTCATTTGCAGTGTTGGGGAGCCATTAAGGCGCCATATAAAAGCATCAAGAAGTACCATGTCATGGGATCTTTAAACCAGGACTAAACCAAGACTAGGACTAAACAAACACTAAACTAGGACTTGACCAAGATTAAACCAGGAATTAACCAAAGTTAAAGTTAACAGGACTAAACAAGACATTTCCTTTGAATCAACTTTTTTTTAATGTATGAAAAAATTGCAAAACTGCATTTATACAGGTATATTTAGGGGAACATTTAGTCGTAATTATAATGCTTCACTGTTTACATCACCACCACCACTCACTCTCACACTACATTAAAAAAGCAGGTGGGTGAAGTGTCTTGCACAATGGCATAAAAACAATGTTTCTATTCGGAGAAGAGATCAATCTGTCGACCTTCGTGTTGTTGTCGCCCATTGTGGACTTGGTGCTTGTTTCTTTTATGAAACCCTGACAGCTCCTGGCCTTGGACATTATTATTTCCTCTGTGTATCTTTGAGCAGGTTTATAAACCTGTACTCACATCCTGCTCTCTCTCATTCTCTCTTTCTCTCCCTCCATCCCTCTCAAACCGTCTTTTCCTCTATCATTCACTCCTCCTCTCCTTTCTCCCCCGCTGCCTTTCTTCTTTCTTTCTCGCCTCTGCGTTTCTACCCCAGCCCTTGCTCTGTCCATTTTCCTCTCTCTTCTAATCTTTTCACATTCACTTCTTTTCTCCTTCCTCTCTCTCCCTCTAACCTTCTTCTCCTCTTCCTTTTCTCTTTCTTCCCTCTCTCCTCCTTTGTCTCCCTTGCTCTTTCTCTCTCTCTCCCTCCTCTCCTCTCTGTACTACAACCCCACCCTGCTATTTCCATTCTCTCTCCGTATCACACTCATTACTTCTCCACCTTGCTATCTCCCTCCCTCCCTCCCTTCTTCCAATCCTAATATCCTATTTTTGTCTCTCCTCCTCTCTCTCTCCATACCTTCCTCTCTATTGCTCTTTTTCTCCCTCCCTGACTCTCTTTCTCGATCCGTTCTTTCTAGCTATGATCTTTTTACTAACCTTTTTTTTTTAACTTACTACACAGATCCTGCATATATAGTACCATATGGTCATACAGGAAGTGCTCCACTGTGTTTTTAAACTCCATACATGGTCATTAGAATCAATGAGTCGTTTCAGCCCTGGAATTTCCCATCTCTAAAACTATCACAACATGACATCACAAGGTGGAACAGAGCATTTTGAGCATTGGATATAGACAGACTATGACTAATAATGTAAGATTACACAAACATAAACAAACATAAACAAACAAAACAACAAAACCCAACTCCAGGTTTGTTTTTGAGGAGGTATCAACAGTATAACATGACTTCAAGCTCGAAAGAGTCCATCTTTTGTAATGTAGGACCTTTAATTGGCATTGTCCCCATTCAAATAAATATATAAATAATAAAATATATAAATAAATATGAAAAATTAAAAAAAATAAAATCTCTCTTTTTCACACTCACTCCTTTGTCCCCTCTTTTTCTCTGTTGTCTCTCCCTCCTTCTCTCTCACCTATATCTGCCTGTATTATCCAAATTGAACAGCAGAGACAGTCCATCTATATGGAAATGATACGCCAGAGTGCGTGTGTGTTTGTGTGTGTGTTTGTGTGTGTGTGTGTGTTTTTGGGGGGGGGGGTCTGCTGTCACCCTGGAAATAAATATTTTCTTTATGCTAATTGTAGATCTACTCATTTTTAGACAGAAAAGGCAAATAGTCAAGACAATTATAGAGCATGTTTTAGCTGGAGAATGTAGAGGTCCTATATTCCAACTATGGACTCTTGTTATAATGTTGTATAATGTTGTGTACCGCCTCAAAAACATATCTGCAGTTATGTTTAGTTTCCTTCACACATGTTTGAGTAACTCTGCATTAGCCCTAACCTGGGAAATCCCAGGCTGCTTCGTTCATTCCGATCTGAAAGACAGCCTGGCAACTATGGCAAGTGAGCTCTCCTGATTCTGGGAGCCAATCAGAGAGCGGGGAGAGGTGCCAAGACGGTGACGCGTACTACGTGACAAACGGAAGCTTGTAGTTTGAACTGACAACTGACATGATTGGCTATGGGCTACGTATACGCGAAATGATAGACATTCGTAACGCCCAATAAACGGCCTTTGGCGATTGTAAACCGCACCTCCGCTATGAGATATTTCGAAAGTGGCTTCCAGACCATATATCACTTTTGATATGGTCTGGTGTAAACCAGGCAAGCATTAGGCTGTCTGGATCCCCAAAGCTCTAAATGCTCTGTTCCACCTTGTGATGTCATGTAGTGTTAAAAGATAGCTTTTACCTTTTGTTCAGTATAGACGGGTAATTCCAGGGCTGAAATCATCCAAACGATTCTAGAGAAGGTGTAAAGAATTTAAAAAACACAGTGGAGTATGTCAGTTTCAGAAAATGGGTCAGAAGGAGGTCTGAAGAAAGGCATTAGTCGAAATTGAGGTTATTCAGCATTTTAATGTAAAAATAGCAGAATACAAACGAAATGGTGACATCAGACATCTTCGGCATCTGTCTGAACTCAGCTTAAATCAGAGAGACGTTTGGCCGTGAATGCGCTAGGGACATGCGAAGATTTGAACCTGGAGGCACATCCGAGTGTTTCTAGGATCACACACACACCAATCACCACAAGGGATTGTCTTTAACTTGAAACATATTCAACAGACTGTTGAATATGTATGACATCAGCAACAGCTAACCTATAGGAGAATAGTTTAGCTATGCAGACCATGTAGAGAACTTCCCAGCTTTAGCTAAGAAGACCAGTTTTCCCAATGGTCAGCCAAAAATATTGATGGATAGGGAGCAGGTGATGTCAACACAGCCCAGGATAGTCTATGTATGTATTGAATTACACTTAGCTGTTCACAGAACACTGGGTTGAAACACAGAAGAACCAGGTGGATGTTCTAAGTATACAGAGATTACAGTTTTCATATGTAAGTACGCATGTAAATTAAATATGAGATCCCACAAGTACTTCACACAAAGTGGAACAGATCCATAGGTTTGACCTGTAACTTGGCTCGGTGGCACCTCCTGTTTGTCTACATGGTGACAGATAAGTTTAATGCCATACTGTGGAACATTGTAGATAAAACATAATGGAGACAAGCATGAGGAATTTCCACCAGAAAGTTTAAGTTTCATAGTGCAACTTCATGTAATCCTTGCAGAAATCAATGTTTTCTTTGTCTCACACATGGAAGTATAATAAACTCTGGAAGGTGAATCCAAGATGGGATCACATAGTTTTCAGTGGCCTGTTCTCAGGGGCGCATGGGCCCAAAAATCATTTTGTTTTCTGCATCACTTCCTCAATATGAGCCTCATGTGACCAATCAGAGCGAGGAATAGAGAAGAATCCCTGCAAAATCCAACCTTTGTAAAATCTGTGGATGTCCCCCTCAGCCGAACACAGGCAGTTTAAAATAAAATAAAAAATAAATAAAATAAAATAAAATAAAAAAGTACATTGTGTTCTATGGGAGAATTCTTTCTGGGCCCAAGCTCCCAAGAAATGCAGTACCTGGAGCAGCCACGAGTCGACCTCACCCTGGGACAGATGACGAGTCTTACCCAGTTCTTATTATGGATCCATGGTCCCACATTAACACTAGAAGTCCCGCGGAGGGGTCAATTGACCTTTTTACCTAAAAGACCCACAGAGGGGTCATCTGACCCTTTGGACCCCCTGTGGACACTCCTTTTGTTGTGGAAATGTGGCTGTTAGCGGCTCACAGCAGTCGCTTGAGTCACAGAGTCGCTTGAGCCTGTGTGGGGGAGGGGACCCCCAGGCAAGCGTAGGTAATGCGTGTTTTTGCATGTGTGTGTGTGTGTGTGTGTGTGTGCGTGTGCGCCCATATGGTGGATTTATAAACATATGGTGGATTTTTATGCAGTGAATCATCAGGATCAACGAGAATTTGGGAATTTGGAAACTCTAAACATTTATTGTTAAAAAAATACAAAACAAAACATATTTACAATGAATGCAAAAGCAACTGTTTTCCCAGTTTTTGTGTGGAAGGTTGTTGCAGAAGTAACTTATTTTTGTGTGCCAAAAATAGAAGAAAAAAAATTACAAAGGAAAAAAGCATATTTACAAAGAATGCAAATGAGTGAAATACATTTGAGCAGTCACTAACAATTCTGGCACTGCCATTGCTCCTTTCGGCATTTCCCACATGTATATTTGTAACAGTCATCACAGCGCACTGTTGCACGATTGTCCTTGCATTTGATTTTAGCCTGACACTTGGCTCTTTGTCCGAGTTGTGGTGTGGAGGGTTGTTGCCGAAGCAATTGCTCCTTTTGGGCCTTTTTCATACCCACGTGGGAGTGAGCCAACTCTCTTGCCAGTTCAAACAGGAAATCCACCCGTCTTTCCTTTCTCCCAGTGCATAATTGATAGAGCACGTGGGCATTCAGTGCTGCAATGTCTATCATGTTGTAGAACACTGCTACTGGCCAGCGCCTTGTTCCTGTGCGGACAGTGTATTCCCGCACCATCTGGTCCATGATATCGACGCCGCACTTTGTTGTGTTGTAGAGTGTGATGGTGTTTGGCTTCTTTTTGGTGGTTTCCTGTGTCTGAATCGTGCTGTGCATGCTGCTGAGAATATACACAGTCTTCTTCCGCTTGGGTGCATACACAGTCAGTGTGGCACCAGTGGATGAAAACACCTGGGTGGTAAATTCATCGCGGTGCATCTGTCGAGTTGACGGTGGGATTTCTTGGCGAATCCTGTTGACTGTGCCGAGGATGGTTGAATTCCGGCTAAGTAGTCGTTTTGCAAGTGACAGTGATGTAAAGAAATTGTCTGTGGTAACATTTCTGCCCTTGTCCAAGAATGGTTCCATCAGCCTCATGACTACACTCTCAGACACTCTCTCCCCACGAGGTCGAGTGGGGTCCTTGCCAAGATATGGGAGGATGTTGCAGACGTATTTGGTTTTCAAGTCACACGCCACCCAAAACTTGATACCAAACTTGTCTGGTTTAGTTGCAATGTACTGTAGGAAACAGCAGCGAGTCTTGCACGGGAAAAGTTGTTCGTCAATGGTGATGTGTCGACCAGGGATGTAGGATGTGATGCAGTTGGTGACAAACAATCCCCATATGTTTGAAATTGCCGCAAACCTATCAGTCTGTACTCGCTCGCTGCGGGTGTCTCTGTCATCAAAGCGCAGGTGATGCATGATGTTTTGGAAACGGCCTCGGGACATGGTTTCGATGATGTGTGGGCTTCCCAGCTTTTTCGACCAGCAGTCACGCAGTGATGGCACCTTGAAGATTCCCCTCATGATGGTGATGGAAATAAATGCCATTAGTTCAGGTATGCCCATGAACCAATCCACATGCTCAGTTTGCTTCGCATGTTGAATTGTGCAGTCTCGAATGATGTCAAGCATGTCCGGAGTGATGAAACAAAGGAAGCTCTGAAGGCGACTTGTGATTGACCTCCTGGCCTTAGCTGTTGGCTCTCCATCTGCGCTGTATGGCGATGGTGGGGTGAAATGTGGACCGGTTCCCACCTGTTCTTCATGCCATACTGTGCCATCTTTTGCAGTCTCTCTCACATCAGTCGCCAGCCGAGCTCTCTTTGTTGGTTGGGGAGCACTCTCCTCATCTGTTGCGTGAAAAAAATGTAATAATGAGCAATGGGAAATTCAAATGATATCACAAATGCAAGTATAGAAGCTAATCACTGCAAAATTGGTTTATTTTTCTAGTTTCAAGTAATGTAGTAAAAATCACCTTGGAACTAGTATTTTTCAAATAGAAACAAAAACCTCAAATTAGACTATTTTTACTTGTTTTAAGAAATTTGCCGATGGGCAAGCATTTTTTTTTACTAGGTTAGCAATATTTGCTAGCCAGTTTGCCAGGCAAAATTTGCTAGGCAAACAACATTTGCTGGAAATGAGTAAATCAAGTAAATCTTAGCTAGTAAAAAAGCTTGCCCCATTGGCACGCAAAAAAATACTAGTTCTGAGGTGATTTACTCCCTCACTGAAATGAAATGTAAAATGGGAAATAATATGAAATGAAATATTACCTGAAGACAACTGAGACAGGTCGGAGTCTGAATCCACCTGGAGATTGATGTCTTCTCCATCCGATTCGCAAGGGTCAGCTCCATCCAGGATAATTTCCAATGCCTGTTGAGTGCTGTCCTCCCCCCTGCTGATTCAACAGGTAATGGACGCATTTACAAATGAAGAGATGCTAATTGTGGCCATCAGAGCCATCAGTTTGGACTAAGGGTCTTTTGACCCTTCTCCAGGACTTTAGGGGGGCTGTCAAAATTCCCGGGACTTCTAGTGTTAAAACATTTCTAATGCAACATCAAATATTCCTCCTCTTGTTCATATACACAATTTTTGGGATTTTTTTTATCATTTAAAAAATGTGTTTGTATTTGTTGTAAAATCTTCCATTACTTTGAAAACCATGGACAGTAGACAAGACCATTCTCCTGCCGCCAACAGTGAAAAAACATAAAAACAGCTCTAATGAAATTCAAACTGGGCTAATATTAAAACAACTAAACAACATGACAACATGATAGCAGGAGAAGTTCAATTTGTCAACTGGACCAAGTTTGTTTGGTTGAAAACGTTTCGCCGCTCATCCGAGAGGCTTCGTCAGCTCTAATAAGAATACTGGTAAGACACTTGCTTATATCTTGCTGTAGGGAGGAGCTACCTAGCTAACTACTTTCCGGAACTATCTCATTGGTTTCGGTCTTTTGTTTCTCTGGCGTCTAGCTTAACGATCCCTATTCATCCCTACACGCCTGCTTTTTCACACCTCTGGCCCTGACCTGGCTAGCCCCATTGTTTCCCTGTTTGTTTGATCTAGGCTTAATAATGGAATTGTAGATGGGATGCAAATTATATCTTACGCCACCATTTCTGTTCAGAGAAGGATTCTCTTTTTTGACAAAAATAGCCTCTTTAACTCCCCTCTCAAACCAATTCTTTTCCCTGGCTAAGATCTGAACCTCACTGTCCTCAAAAGAATGTCCCGTGGCTTCTAGGTGAAGATATACGGCAGAAGACGGTCCACTCTGGCACGCCCGTCTGTGTTGGTACATCCTCTTGTGAAGTGGCTGCTTGGTTTCTCCAATATAGCGCTCACTGCAGTCTTCACTACACTGAATGGAGTAGACCACATTGCTTTGTTTGTGGCTCGGTGTTTTGTCCTTTGGGTGGACGAGTTTTTGTCTTAAAGTGTTTGTGGGTTTGAAATAAACTGGGATTTCATATTGTCTGAAAATCCTCTGTAGTTTTTCCGACACGCCGGCCAGGTACGGAATCGCTACCCCTTTCCTCCTGGGTTCGGATTCTCTATTATCTTGTTTCTTGCCCTTGTCTCTCTTGGTTTTGTTAACAGCCCATTTGGGATAACCACAAACAGAGAGGGCTTCCTGCACATGTTGTTCTTCTTTTTCCTTACCCTCTGTGCTTGTGGGAACCACTTGGGCCCTGTGTTGTAATGTCCGAATAACACCCAGTTTGTGCTGCAGTGGGTGGTGTGAATCAAAAAGCAGGTATTGGTCTGTGTGTGTGGGCTTCCTGAAGACTTCTACTTGGAGTCCCCGGTCTCCTCCTATCGTTACTGCACAATCTAAGAACGCCAATGTGTTATCCTTGGCATCTTCACGGGTGAATTTGATATTAGGATCTACAGAATTGATATGTGCAGTAAAAGGTTCCAAATCTTGAATTTTGATTTTTGTAAAATTATCATCAACATAACGAAACCAGTGTGTGGGAGGAGTGCCTGGATATGAGGCTAATTATAATATTATAATTAATTATAATTATAATATTTGGTCAGGAGACCAAATCTGCCAACTGCTGGAAATTTGTCTAAATACCACCTATTTCCAGTTCAGAGGGAACTTCTACAGGCAAATTCATGGCTGTGCGATGGGCTCACCGGTCTCCCCTATCATGGCTAATTTATACATGGAACAATTTGAACAGAGTGCCTTAGCCTCATATCCAGGCACTCCTCCCACACACTGGTTTCGTTATGTTGATGATAATTTTACAAAAATCAAAATTCAAGATTTGGAACCTTTTACTGCACATATCAATTCTGTAGATCCTAATATCAAATTCACCCGTGAAGATGCCAAGGATAACACATTGGCGTTCTTAGATTGTGCAGTAACGATAGGAGGAGACCGGGGACTCCAAGTAGAAGTCTTCAGGAAGCCCACACACACAGACCAATACCTGCTTTTTGATTCACACCACCCACTGCAGCACAAACTGGGTGTTATTCGGACATTACAACACAGGGCCCAAGTGGTTCCCACAAGCACAGAGGGTAAGGAAAAAGAAGAACAACATGTGCAGGAAGCCCTCTCTGTTTGTGGTTATCCCAAATGGGCTGTTAACAAAACCAAGAGAGACAAGGGCAAGAAACAAGATAATAGAGAATCCGAACCCAGGAGGAAAGGGGTAGCGATTCCGTACCTGGCCGGCGTGTCGGAAAAACTACAGAGGATTTTCAGACAATATGAAATCCCAGTTTATTTCAAACCCACAAACACTTTAAGACAAAAACTCGTCCACCCAAAGGACAAAACACCGAGCCACAAACAAAGCAATGTGGTCTACTCCATTCAGTGTAGTGAAGACTGCAGTGAGCGCTATATTGGAGAAACCAAGCAGCCACTTCACAAGAGGATGTACCAACACAGACGGGCGTGCCAGAGTGGACCGTCTTCTGCCGTATATCTTCACCTAGAAGCCACGGGACATTCTTTTGAGGACAGTGAGGTTCAGATCTTAGCCAGGGAAAAGAATTGGTTTGAGAGGGGAGTTAAAGAGGCTATTTTTGTCAAAAAAGAGAATCCTTCTCTGAACAGAAATGGTGGCGTAAGATATAATTTGCATCCCATCTACAATTCCATTATTAAGCCTAGATCAAACAAACAGGGAAACAATGGGGCTAGCCAGGTCAGGGCCAGAGGTGTGAAAAAGCAGGCGTGTAGGGATGAATAGGGATCGTTAAGCTAGACGCCAGAGAAACAAAAGACCGAAACCAATGAGATAGTTCCGGAAAGTAGTTAGCTAGGTAGCTCCTCCCTACAGCAAGATATAAGCAAGTGTCTTACCAGTATTCTTATTAGAGCTGACGAAGCCTCTCGGATGAGCGGCGAAACGTTTTCAACCAAACAAACTTGGTCCAGTTGACAAATTGAACTTCTCCTGCTATCATGGATTCTACCTGGACGACTGAGGGACTTTTCACGCAACATGACAACATCAACATGACAAAAGCCTGTTCCTCCTTCTCCTCTTCCTCCTCCTGTCCTCCTCTTCTTCTTTCTCCTCCACCTCCTTTCCTTGCAACTCCTCATCTACCTTTCCCCTTCTTCCTCCTCCTCCCTCTGTCCTCTCGCCTTTCCCCCTCTATCTACTCCTGCTCTCCTCCATCTGTCCTCCTCTTCTTCTTCCTCCTCCTCTCTTCCTCTCTTCCTCAGACACCTGCATTTTTCATTTCATTTTTTCAAGAAGAGAAAAGACACAATTTACCATTTTGTTTTGACCTGAATACAGGAATGACAGGAAATTAGAAAGAGAGAGAGAGAGAGAGAGAGAGACAGAAGACAAAAATAAATAAATAAATAAAAAATGGACGTACAAGTTAACCCTCCGGTCGTGTTCGCCTCCAGCTCCCTACTTTAGTGTTCCCGGTCAAAATTGACCGGTCTGTTTTAACTGCTCTTAAATTAGCACAAAACATTTTTTTTCAACACCAATTTTTTTATTAAACATTCTTTAGTTGAGAACAATGTTTCAAAGTAGTGTCTAACAACAATTTATAGAAGTAAACATTAAATAACATCAATGAAAGTACAATTGGGCACTGAAAATGAACTACAAAATGAACATATAATACAAAAAATAAATGGAAAACCAAACATCAAACTCAACAGGGTGTGTGTGTGTGTGTGTGTGTGTGTGTGTGTGTGTGTGTGTGTGTGTGTGTGTATTCATGCACATGAGTGGCATGTGACACTCAGGTCAGAGTGGGCCTTGCAAACATAAGCATGACATTAGCAGCATGTCAGGCTCGTTTTGATGTCTCTAGGGGCACAGAGGCAACAACGCTTCCTTTTCTGCCCATGTCCTTGTTGGGGGAGAGCAGCCAGGGCTGGGGCTGGAGCTTGCATGCTCCTAACCAGACTGGCGGAGGCTGGTGTGCGGGGAATGTGCTGGCGTCGCTGTATAAGAGGAACCAAAGCTTTCCCCAGCTCTGCGAGGAAAAGTCTCCTTGAAACTTTTCCCCTGATTCCAGGTTGGGTCGATTGCTGTCCACACCGCATACGTGTTGAAAGCTGACACATCCAGGATGTTGTGGAACAGTGCCACAGGCCAGAGAGCCGTCATCCGCTTACAGGTGTATGTACCAGTAAGCTGCAATAAAGGAACAATAAATAATAAGAGATTAGGAACAATATTCAATCTGTCGTACACAAAATGCTATGATTCACCTAGATAAAAATAAAATAAAATGCATGATGAGACTTTACATTACCTTATCAAGGCAGTCAACGCCTCCCTTGTTCTTGTTGTAGTCCTGGATCATCAGGGGCTTCCTGTCCTCTGTGGTGCTGACAGCGGTGTCTTTGTGTACTGTGCTCATCAGGATGACATTTCTGTTCTTCTTGGGAACGTATGACACAAGAGTGTGAGTGTCAGTGAATGCAAATGATGTGATGAGAGTGCCTGTCTTCCTCTGGTCGATACCAGCGCAGGGGGAAGTTCGGGCTTGTTCTTCCTCACTGTCCCTACCATGGTGAGCTTTCTTTTCAGTAGCTCCTGACCAAGAGCATGTGATGTGAAGTTGTCACATGTGATATTATGTCCTTGGAGACCGGTTGTCATGTCCAGCACAACACGCATACCCTGGTTTGTGTGTGTGTGTGTGTGTGTTTGTGTGTGTGTGTGTGTTTGTGTGAGTGTGTCTGTGTGTGTGTGTGTGTGTGTGAGAGAGAGAGAGAGAGAGCTGGGGCAGTGTGTATGGGGATGTTTTCTGTATGTTGAATGAATTTACTCTGATACCCATTCATTTCCTATGGCGGTCACTTTTGACCGGGAACACCACAGGTGTAACAAGGTTGATTAAAACACTCAAAATTGAATGAAATAGGTGATCATCACTTTTATATGTTCAAGTCCACAGTGTGGAGGATATCATAAGGTCTTGAGGTAATCAGATGAAAAACATAATATTTATGAGTATTATAAGTTGTAAAATGGTCAGATTTGACCCGAACACGACAGGGGGTTAAAGGGGCAACATGTAATACATTTTCTACAATATGGTGTTTAATTTATTTTATTTAATTACAAGTGTTTTTATTGCTCAAAGTTTACCTTTACCTTACCAAGCACTGCATACATTTTCATGCATTCTCAAAGCCTGTGACTTGGTCTGATTTGGTCTCCATAAAGAAAGAAAGGTTTAATGCCATACTGTGAAACATTCCAGACAAAGCGATAACATCTTGATGGAGAAAAGCTCCACCAGAAAAGTTACACAGTGCATCTTTAACCTCCTGAGACCCGGCCCATTCATTTGTGTCCTTTATAGTGGACATTGAGTTAACCAGTCGATCTTTTAAGTGTTTTGAGATAGACTCTAGTTTGTGGCTGCACTATGATTAAAAAATCATAATTAAATAAACAGAATAATAAATAAGTAACTAAAAAGTAAATCAAATAAAAAGTAAAAAATAAAGTAAAAAATAAATAAATAAAATAAATACATAAAATTAAGTTAAAAAAGTAAATAAAATAATAAATAAATAAATAAATAAATAAATACAAATTAGAAATGAAAAGGGATGAGTGAAAAGTCCCTCAGTCGTCCAGGTAGAATCCATAATAAAAGGAGAAGTTCAATTTGTCAACTGGACAACTGTTTGTGGATATCCTAAATGGGCTGTTAACAAAACCAAGAGAGACAAGGGCAAGAAACAAGATAATAGAGAAACCGAACCCAGGAGGAAAGGGGTAGCGATTCCGTACCTGGCCGGCGTGTCGGAAAAACTACAGACGATTTTCAGACAATATGAAATCCCAGTTTATTTCAAACCCACAAACACTTTAAGACAAAAACTCGTCCACCCAAAGGACAAAACACCGAGCCACAAACAAAGCAGTGTGGTCTACTCCATTCAGTGTAGTGAAGACTGCAGTGAGCGCTACACTGGGGAAACAAAACAGCCACTTCACAAGAGGATGTACCAACACAGGCGGGCGGGCCAGAGTGGACCGTCATCTGCCGTACATCTTCACCTAGAAGCCACGGGCCATTCGTTTGAGGACATTGAGGTTCAGATCTTAGCCAGGGAAAAGAACTGGTTTGAGAGGGGAGTTAAAGAGGCTATTTTTGTCAAAAAAGAGAATCCTTCTTTAAACAGAAATGGTGGAGTCAGACATAATTTGTCTCCCATCTATAATTCCATTCTTAAGACTAGATCAAGCAAACAGGGGAACAATAGGGCTAGCCAGGTCAGGGCCAGAGGTGTGAAAAACAGTCGTTGTAGGGATGAATAGGTATGGTAATCTAGACGCCAGCGAAACAAAAGACGGAAACCAATGAGATAGTTTCGGAAAGTAGTTAGCTAGTTAGCTCCTCCCTGCAGCAAGATATAAGCAAGCGTCTTACCAGTATTCTTATTAGCGCTGACGAAGCCTCTCGGATGAGCGGCGAAACGTTTTCAACCAAACAAACTTTGTCCAGTTGACAAATTGAACTTCTCCTTTTATCACAAATTAAAAGGGAGTCTAATTTTTTTTTTGAGGCGACTGTAGAAGCTTGTCAGAAATGTTGGTCATCAAAAAAAAAATGTTTTGTTAGGTTGTTAATTTCACGTGGATTTAACACTATTACAGTCCATTACAGAGGACATGTTGCAACATAAATAAAATAAAAATAAAATTCACAAAATGTAAATGCTAAGGTGTTCATTTACCTCCAAATAGAAAATCACAAACAAACAAATAAACAAACACTTTTTTTCTTCGGGTCCCAGGATGTTAAAGCTCAAAACAATCAAGTTTGCGTAATATAGAACCTAACTTGAGAACCAATGCTTCAGACAGAGCAGTGCCTACAGTTAGCATCTCACCAGGGAATGTCGACGTCAGGGGCTGCAAAGTATCAACACACATTTTAGCAGCTTTTTGCCCCACTGTCGTTGAAGTCAGCCGTGGTAGCAAGACTGATTGTTCACTTGTGGAGGTACCTGCTGTTCCTGGAGGTTTTTCTTCCAGTGATGGAGCTCTTAGTCTGGGCAGCTCCAGAACACACCGAGCTAAAGGGAGGTCAGCCCGGGCTCAAGCCTCACACAAGAGCTGCTAAGTGGGATACTGAGGGAGGAGAGAGGGGGGCCCCTGGAGAGTGGAGATCATTAAACTGAAGGAGAGAGGGAGAGGAGAGGAAAAGGAAGAGAGAAGACGGGTGGAGAGAGACAAAGAGAGGGAGAGAGAAGTAGGTAGAAGGAGGGGTAGATGGAGAAAAAGTCTGGCTGAGAGACTGGAGAGACAAAAGATACAGCTGGGAAAGAGGAGAGAATTCAACTCGCTTATTTTTTACAAACCTTTTATATTAAAAAGAATAGAGGCGATACATAAAATGCCAAAATACTCCTGGTACCAACAGAAGAATCAGTCAAATCAATATTTCTTTTATTATCCTCATTATTCCGATTTTGTGATGCTTTTGAAATACAGTGGTCCCTCGCTCTATCGCGGTTCACTGTTCGCTGCCTCGCTGTTTTGCGGATTTTTATTTTTTTAATAGTGTAACATTGTGTTCTGCGTCCTGATTGGCTAAGAGACTGTAGACCTTTGCCGATTGATAGATGGGGGACGCGGGGGGGGGACCGGGACTAGACCAGGACTAAACGTAGACTAAACTAGGTCTAGACCAGAACGAAACCAGGTCTAGACCAGGTCTAAACCTGGACTGGTCCTGGACTAAACCTGGACTGGTCCTGGACTAAACCAGGACTGGACCAGGTCTAGACCTGGACTAAACCGGGACTAGACCAGGTCTAAACCAGGATTAAATCACTCCGTGCGGCGCTTTGCTGGTTTCGTGCAGCTCTTGCGTTCATTTGTGCATGTTCAGTTTGTGGCTCGGGCTGCGAGGACGAGGTCCTGAGGGGGAGGCATGGTCCGGTTCGATCTCGCGCTCGCAGCCCCGGTGTACGCGCGGCCTCGCGCCGGTCACGCTGCTCTATCACGGATTTGACCACGATGAGGGGTGCATGTGTCACGCACTTCTCCAAGGGGTTGGTGCGCATCGCGTCCTGGGACGTGGCAGTGCCTTTGGATGAGCGCGGTGCTTCCGGCGGATCCAGTGACTCATGTCACTCATGAGCCCCCACGCTTCACTATTAATACATTTAGTTGAAAATCTACGAAAGTTTGAGTGTTTAAACGAGAGAGAAATGTGAGAAAACGTTAATTAAAACGTTAATTAACGTTGAAAACGTTAATTCCAGTGTTTTAAGGCGTTTACAGCCTTAAAACATGTATAATAATTGTAAAATATAAAGTTGTCCTACTTCGCGGATTTTACTCATTACGGGTTATTTCTGGAACCTAACCTAAACGAGGGACCACTGTATACTCTTTGGGGAAAACAAAACATTTACTCATTTACAAAAAAGTCATGTCTCAGTTTGAACATTGTGAATTCCAGACGTTTTAGCTCAGTCAGTTTTTATGTAGATTTGATTTCTTGTTACACAGCGGGTTTAAAGCCAAGGTTTTGTTCCTGCTGTTTCTGTCTGAAAATGCAGGAACCAAAGGTCATCTTTCTTTCCTGCTCTCCTTCTATATGCCCTTCCTGTCTTTTCTTTTCTTCTCTCCCCTCTCTCTCTTTCCTTCTTTCTCTCTTTCTTACCTCCCATTCCTCTTGCTGTCTCTCTTTACTTCTCTTGTTCTCTCTCTCGTTCTCTCTTTCCTTCCTTCCCTCTCTCTGTCTCTCTTTCCTTCTCTTGTTCAATCTCTCCTCTCTCTCTCTCACCTCTCTTTTCCTCGCTCTCCATTCTTCTGTCTCTTACCTTCTTTTCCTTCTTCTGTCTCTTTCCTTCTCTTCTTCTTCTTGTGTGGAGTGAGAGATGGAAGCCTGTTCTGTTCTATTTTTTTTATTATTATTATTATGGTTTTTAGATGTAATCTCATGGGGTTAGAGTGATCAATAAATACTTTGGAAAGTCCTTATCCTCTTCCGTCTCTCTTTCTCTCTCTCCCCTCTCTTTTTTTCTTTCTCTTCCAATCTCTCCCCCCATTCCCTCTCTCCTTCTCTACCTCTCATTCTCTCTTTTTCCTTCTCTCCCTCTCCCATCTTTCTCCTTCCATCTCTCCTGCATCCCTCGTGTTAATGAGCAGGCCACCGACTCGTAGCTATGCACTCCTTCTTCAAATTGACCAATTATTTATGAAGACTCAAATATTCCAGTTAGGTGCTCTTTTGAACCCCTGCGGGAGAGCGTGGGAGCAGAGGCATTCTAAAAACAACAGGGGGCGCTCACAGCATCAGTACATTTGAACCTGACATGTAAACAGCTTGATCCAGAACACACACGTCTCCAATACTTTATAAACATGTGAGTCTGGTCACTGGGGAGTCTCCCTGAGTGTAGTTCAGATTGGCGTGATTGACAGATGAATTAGCCAATCAGAGACATGCGTGGTCAGTCAGAATCAAAACAAATACGGCTGCTGACAAGGAAAAAAGAAAGTGAAAAAAAAAATCACAGGGGACTGATTAAAATTGCAGATTTCTCTAGAATCAAGGAGCAAAGCACTAAGCACGAAACTCTATGTGGCTTGTCAAAGCCTGATCTCAGAAGTTAAGCAGAAGTTAAGCCTTGCTTTAAAAAAAACTGTTGTTGTGTCCTTAGGCAAGGCCGATGGCACAGATTGGCAGCCTCGTTTCCACCACTGGGTATGGAGTGAAAGAATAATGATCTGTAAAGGGTTTTTGTAACATATGTCTGTGAAAAGCGCTAAATAAATAAAAACTCACTTACTATGAGCTTCGTTGTTTCACGTGTCACTGAAATAAACAAATCTGATTAAACAGTCATGTTTGGTTCTCGAGGCATGAGTGATGCCAGACTGAAATCCCTCTGTATAAAAAATACACAGATCAGTCTGGATTTGCAGGTAAAATGGAGGCAGGTTAGTTAATAATATATGAATGGGTTACAAAGCATCATATTTCTATTATACTTTTGTACAGTCCAGTATTAAACCACCTATCTCTACTGAGACAAGCAGGTGACTCACCCACTCATAGTAGCAATGTATGATTCAAGGTTTGTTTTGTTTTGTTGTAACTGAATAAATGCCAGATATTCAAGGTCAAGGTAATTCAGTTTAATTATATTTAAAAAATCTTAAAGCATTTTAAATTAAGTATACACTGCAATACGTTTCTAAGCGCTTTTCACAACTGTTAGAGCCCAGGGCCATCACGGTAAAGCTAACAGCAAATAGCATGCTAACGTCATTCTGTCTTCAGTTATGAAAATTTGAATTATGTTGAATTTATACTGACTGAAAGTGAAGTGCGGTTAGTACTTACAGCAGGTTACTTACATCAGCAGTGTGGTTTCACACAGTTTCATGTGCGCTCACGCGATTATAATTCATATAATGACCTGAAAACCACTCAAGACCACTGCGATGACTGACAAAAATAGACTTCTTACTGATTATTTCCATAGACCTGCACAGTCCCGGACTGGCACTCCTCAGAGGTCACTGTGGCAGGTGCAGAAGTCACTGTGGCAGGTGCAGAGGTCACTGTGGATGGAGCTTTGGTTTTAAGGTGGCCTGTGTCTGGGTGAGTTTCCTCCGGGCACTCCCCCATCAACCTAATCAGAATCAGAATCAGAAAGGTTTTATTGCCATATGTTTGAACATGTTCACAACATTATGATAAAAGGAGAAATTCAATTTGTCAACTGGACAAAGTTTGTTTGGTCGAAAACGTTTCGCCGCTCATCCGAGAGGCTTCGTGAGCTGACGAAGCCTCTCGGATGAGCGGCGAAACGTTTTCGACCAAACAAACTTTGTCCAGTTGACAAATTGAATTTCTCCTTTTATCATGGATTCTACCTGGACGACTGAGGGACTCTTCACGCATCTTATTCACAACATTAGGAAATTGCTTCGGTACTTGGAGCAGAATGTAAACCAACACATGCTCCATAGGTTAAAAATCCTGACCAAAGCCTGGCAATAAGATCATGGGGATGTATCCCCGGGGGCCTTCATGTGCTGCCCACTGCTCCAGAAGAATGGGTGAAATGCAGAGGATAATTTCCCTACAGGGATAAATAAAGGATAATAAAACAAACAAACTAAAAGTTAGGTACAGGCTCTTTGAAAACCGTGGAGCAACATTTGTGTATTATCACCAGATGATGTAACAGATGGAGCTGAGTGTTGGCTATGAACAACTTAACAACGTAAGCAGAACTTGTGCTAATCATGTCATTATTTGTACTGAAAATGTGCCTTTTGCATATCTCTTTAAAATAACTCTTATATTTCAGACTCTGTGTTACCACGGCAGCGTGCTAATCCTCATGTTTACATCGTCTGGCCTCACAGTTGGCAGGTACGCTGTTGTTTGGGCTAATCTGAAGAGGCTTTTATCTTGGTACCTGAGCAGATGTGAGTGCAGCGTGGGGTTATCTTAAACACACTCACAATCTTTAGGAACAAAGCCAATAATGTACGACAGTTGGCATTTTAGATTTGTTATCCTGCAGCTCATAGGAAACAAGAAATGCACTGGTAAGCAATATCTATTCATGTTTCAGTCACTGTAGTTTAAATGTCACTTTAGATTTCTAGAACAATCTGAGCAGCATAGCAAGTAAATTATATTTAAAGGTCCTGTATTACTTAAAATGGACTCTTGTGAGCCTTTAGCCATGTTATAAGGCTGTTACCTCATCAAAAACTTACCCGAAGTTGTGTTTTGTTTCATTCACACACACACACACACACACGTTTGAGTAACCCTTTATCGTTAGTCTGTCTACATCTCCAAAGCTCAAAATCAGGGCTCTCAAGTCTCACGCATTGAGAGTGTGACACACGCAATTCGACGTGTTCACATGCTCACATGGTATTTCTCACGCTGATTTTTTTTATTTTTTTTTTGGTGCCCAGAAAATCGGTCTGTGTGGCTCAGTTTATGCAGGCACCGTGCGTTTTCAGCGAAAAAAAAAAAAAGTCCTGGTTTAGTCTTGGTTTAGTCTTGGTTTGGTTTAGTCCTGGTTTAGTCTTTGCTTAGTCCTGGTTTAGTCTTGGTTTAGTCCTGGTTTAGTCTTGGTTTGGTTTAGTCCTGGTTTAGTCTTTGTTTAGTCCTGGTTTAGTCTTGGTTTAGTCCTGGTTTAGTCTTGGTCTAGTCCTGGTTTAGTCTTGGTTTGGTTTAGTCCTGGTTTAGTCTTTGTTTAGTCCTGGTTTAGTCTTGGTTTAGTCCTGGTTTAGTCTTGGTCTAGTCCTGGTTTAGTCTTGGTTTGGTTTAGTCCTGGTTTAGTCTTTGTTTAGTCCTGGTTTAGTCTTGGTTTAGTCCTGGTTTAGTCTTGGTCTAGTCCTGGTTTAGTCTTTGTTTAGTCCTGGTTTAGTCTTGGTTTAGTCCTGGTTTAGTCTTGGTTTGGTTTAGTCCTGGTTTAGTCTTGGTTTAGTCCTGGCTTAGTCTTTGTTTAGTCCTGGTTTAGTCTTGGTTTAGTCCTGGTTTAGTCTTGGTCTAGTCCTGGTTTAGTCTTGGTTTGGTTTAGTCCTGGTTTAGTCTTGGTTTAGTCCTGGCTTAGTCTTGGTTTAGTCCTGGTTTAGTCTTGGTTTAGTCCTGGTTTAGTCTTGGTTTAGTCCTGGTTTAGTCTTGGTTTAGTCCTGGCTTAGTCTTGGTATTCTATGTAGATGGATTTTTGTAATCAATAGGTATCCGATATTTGGCCTACAGCTGTAGCCAATAACGGATATTTCCTGTTTAAATTGACACATTTATTAAAGTTTCTCATGGACTTTTCACGTATGTAAAAATAACCCAGTCACTCCCCCCCCCCCCCCCTAAGCCCTGTCAAAATACTCCCTTCCACTTTATGATGTCATGAAGCAGTAGTTTTCAAGTCAGCTGCTACCTTTTACCTTTAGATCAATAGAGCATGGCAATTCCAGGGCTGACATCATTTAAATGATTCTAGTGAAGGTGTAAAAAAACACACCGGAGCACTTCCTGTATTATCATGACATCACAAGATGGAAGAGAGTGTTTTTTGTTTGAAAGAACTCACCTTAACATGCAGGGTTTGTGTATTCATCAAAACACAACACAGATTATGTTTTAGATGAGGAAACAACTTTGTAACATAGGCTAATAGTGTAATACATGCCCTTTAAATTTATTCTGATTAAAATGACAATGATACAGCGAATACTCCCTCGAGCTGAGTGTTAGCAGCTTTAACCGCTCTTATGAAACTGATGCAATCGTGACAAGACTTTCCCCTCCTTCGCAACTATGCCGAAATATCTCCAAAGCGCTTTTTTAATCTTTAATTGAAACGCCTCTGCCACAAATCCAATTTCGTCTGGACTAGAGCGACACTTTGTAGTGGGTTTGACAAAGAGTACTCCTCTACATTGGATATAATGAGGAAAGTCTTTATCTGCTCCCACGTTTGCGGTGTAAAAATACAATTCCTGTTTTATATTCTGTGGTTCTGTCTGCCTGCCGTTCAGATACCCCTCTATAACCAGCTCGGGGATGCACACAGAGGAGGTAGGATTGTGTGGGAATTGCAAAAGAAAATTGAATTCTGTCAAGTTTTTTTTTTTTAAGAAAATATATTTGCCCATTCATTCACAAGGTTTCTTCAGTTCTGTTAGGTTGCTGGTAAATCACTGCGTTATCTGTCTAATGAGAGGAGCTAACTACACTGAAACTAACACACTAGTTTTTTTTTTTTTTTTTTTTTTAAATACTAATGAGTATCTGTTATTAGTTAATTAAGTCCATTGAACGACAGTGGTGTGAACTGTCACCTGAATTATATTTTGCCACAGTAATATCTTGTACATATGCTACCAGTGGATTCTGTTCATACCTGACATCTTTGCACTATAGCTGCAGGCGGTACACCAACTGCATGTATAATGAAGCTGTTATTACTTTGCCAGGAATATAGCACAATTTGGCATTAAAACTCATTTACCTATCCAGCAGCGACCTCGGGGGCCGGACACCGCCATGGTCAACTGGGACACCATCCGCCTCGTCCTGTCCATGGCCAGGTATTCGTGGCAGGTATTCGTGGCACGGAACCACCACCTCCATGATGGCCGTGCAGCAGAGCACTGACCCCTCTTGCAGCGCTCCTTAGCGCCCACATTCACCATCTCCATTCCGCAAGAGAAGCGGAGTTTTGCAACACCTTCACCCCAGACAATACACTTTTCTCCATTTCTCGAACCGGTTCCTCTCAGTTGGACTTCTGACTCCTACCCTCCTCCGCTGTTCCCTCTGGACCCTGTCATCTGGACTCTCCCTGGACACTGCATCGCCCTTGTTTTCCCCCAGACCCCCTTTCTTTGCCTGGGATAATCCCTTTGGACCTCTTCACTCCCCCTGCTTTTTTCTCGGCCTCCCTTGTGCTTCCCCCAGGTATCTGTTTGCCCGGCCCACCCCCTTCAAGTCCCTTAGCCCTTGTACCCAGTAGTGTTTGTTCCCGTACCCACAACCCCCAATGTGTCTTCTGAGTACTTTGTGAATGTTATTGTGGTTTTTAAAAAAATGTAACTTTAATAATAAAAGATAAAAAAAAAAAAAAATCATTTATCTCCATGGAGAAAGGCCGGTGAGGCTTTTTGAAGATTAAGATTAAGTCTTTATTTGGTCTCACACACAATGACACACAGTGACACATGGGAGAAATTTGACCGCATTTGACCCATCCTTTTTCAGGAGCAGTGAGCAGCCATCTTTCGGCGCCCGGGGGGCAGTACCGTGAAGGGTCTTGCCCAAGGACCCACACTGGCTTTCTCATTGCCGGGGGATGCTAACCAGCCGGAATAAATATAGGACTCTATAGAAAGAAAGAAAGAAAGAAAGAAAGAAAGCTATGCCTTTATTAGTCCCACAGTGGGGAAATTCCAGTTCTGCATTTAACCCATCCTGTTATTAGGAGCAGTGAGCAGCACATTACTGCGCCCGGGGACCATCTCCATGATCTTCTTGCTTCGGCTTGGTCAGGACCAAAGCTGGATGGTGCATGTTTTGGGTTGGTGGGGGAAACCGGAGTGCCCGGAGGAAACCCACCCAGACACGGGGAGAACATGCAAACTCCACACAGAAAGGCTCGGGTGACCCAGGGATCGAACCCGGAACCTTCTTGCTGTGAAGCATGAGTGCTACCCACTCAGCCACCGTGCCGCCACCACATATATGACACATAA
>JAVJIX010000313.1:365000-577093 GCA_036785185.1 Paratrypauchen microcephalus | reverse complement strand
ATAACTAATGCCATACTGTGGAACATTCCAGGCAAAGCAATAGCACCTCCTGGAGACAAGTAGCAGACACTTCCTCAGACACTTTCTCCAGCTCTTCCCGAGGTGTTAGCAAGCCCAGAGACACAGTCCCTCCAGAGAGTCCTGGGTCCTCCCCGGGCCTCCTCCTGGTGGGACATGAACAGTGGAGGAGCAGCAGCTCTACTCCAAGTTCCTCCCGTGTGACTGACCTCCTCACCCAAACACTAATGCCCAACCAAATTCATTTCAATTGCTTGTCCTTTCATTACACAAAGCTCATGACTATAGGTAGAGTAGGAATGTAGATCGAAATAAATTAGAGTTGCAATCATTATGTATCTACTTTTATTTTTTATACTCTTCCAGATTTCAGATTGTCCAACAGTGGGCCTCCCAGCCCATTTCCCAGCAGATCTTGACACTGCTGTCTGCTCCAAATCCTTTTTCTTCTCCTGCATTTTCCCAGTGAACAGGAACATTACAGGTAACATCATCACCTCTGAGGATCTGACACAGCGTTTGTCATCAGTGGGTGAATCACATTAGGACCTGATGTGTGCTGTCTGAATACAAGCGCTGTATGCTAACTCAATCACAGTACATGCGGCATATGCTAACTCAATCAGTGCAGAAGAATAATGACATGGTGCTGAGAATTAGGTTTAAATCACTGCTTCATTTGTTCTGCTGCGAGGACCTAATGAATTTACAATGCAAATACAGTAATGAACCCATTTACAGGGGGATCACTGTCAAAACATACATGTGTTCAAATGGCTTCTATTACAAATATTAATTTTGTTTTTTTGTACTTTTGACTAATTAAGATTTCTGTAGTTTTTTAGTTGAAGGACTTCAGACCCTTTTTAAATTAAATAACACAATATGCAACTTTTTGGCAAAAAAAAAGCTAAAACAAAAGCATGTTTTTTTATTATTATTATTTTGGTTGTGTTTATTGCACTAAAAACGTGTGTCCTTACTCTGAGTGGGCTTGCTTCTCCACAAACTCTCTTATTGGCCTAGAGAATAATATCCTTCTGCTTCTTTTCATGGAAATGTTACTTTAAACCAAAGATGTTCATTTTGTCTCCTCTTGTCCTTTAACTTCTTGACAGTAACGTCACCCTGTGAGTTTTGCAACACCTTTACCCGACAATACGCTTTTCTCCATCTCCCCAACCGGTTCCCCTCGGTTGGAATTCTGACCCCTACCCCCCTCCGCTGTCCCCCCTGGACCCTGTCATCTGGACCTTCCCTGGACACTGCATCGCCCTTGCTCTCCCCCAGACTCCCTTTCTTCACCTGGGACAATCCCTTTGGTCCTATACACTCCCCCTGTTTCTCTTGGCCCTTGTGCCCAGTGGTGTTTATTCCCGTGCCCACATCCCCCGATGTGTCTTCTGAGTGCTTTGCGAATGTTATTGTGGTGTTAAAATATGTACCTTGTAATAATAAAAGATTAAAAAAAAAAACGTCACCCTGTGACAGTTCTGAAGATGACTTGCAGCTAGCAGCCGAAACAACAACAACAAGGTAAACACACATTACTGTATTGTCTTTAAAGAAGAACACAAGAAGTTGAAACGTTACTTTGGCTATAATCTTCCACTATATGGCATAAAATGGAGTTTGTTCCAGAGTTTGGTTTTATTCTTCCATGGGATGATGCAGGATACAATGTGTAAATATGCTCCTTAAGGAATGTTTCTTTTGAGACGATTATAACAATATTTTCTTTTTCAAATTAAAATCAGTATGTAACTGGTGAGGGTTCCAGCACCTGCTCGTCTCCAAAGAGATGTTATTGCTTTGACTGTAATGTTCCACAGTATGACATTAACTGGACTGTCTTGCATACACCCAGTTACAGGTGTTTTTATTTCTCAAAAATACCTTACAAACATGACCTGTTATAACTGATCTATTATAATATACTGTACAGTGAACCCTCGCTGTATCGCGGTTCACTGTTCGCGGCCTCTCTGTTTCGCGGATTTTTTTTCCCTAATTTTTTTTTTTTTTTTTTTCCAATTTTTTTTTATAGTGTAACTTTTTTTTACAGTGTAACATTCTGTCCTGCGCCCTGATTAGCTAAGAGACTAGACCAGGACTAAACCAGGACTAAACCAGGTCTAAACCAGGACTAAACCAGGTCTAGACCAGGGATGGTAGGGACAGAGTCTCTGATTTCCTTCACGAGAGCGCCTGGGTGACAGGAGGTGTGGCCTTTGTTTACTTGCACGAGCCATGGAAGAGACTGAGTGCGAGCCGGACAAATGGAAGAGCCAAGAATCAACATGGACGGGCCGGGGGAGCCGCAGCGGGGAGAGCCGCATTCGAGGGAGCCGCAGCGGGCGGAGGACACTCGCGCGCACAGAGGAGACAGTGGCTCTTCCCCGTCACGCCGAGAGGACGAACCCGACCCCGTCCTAGAGAGCTGTGGAGTATTGGCGACGCATTGATAGCGGTCTGATTTTGGAGCCGGGGTGAAATGCAACCAACTCTTGTGAGCGCAGGTTGGTCTTACCTGGTCTTGTGGTGAGGACTGGTGCTCAGAGGCGTCTGTTAGCGGTTCGGCACTGTTAGCATTGGCTTGAGTCTTGCCCAAAATGATATCCAGGTCGCTTTCCACTCGACTTTCGCACATGGCATGGATATGTGGTACCAAAACAAACACACGTGTCCGCGCGCACGTGTCCGCGCGCACGTGTCCG
Organism: Paratrypauchen microcephalus; assembly: GCA_036785185.1. NCBI lineage: Eukaryota > Metazoa > Chordata > Actinopteri > Gobiiformes > Gobiidae > Paratrypauchen > Paratrypauchen microcephalus. Next base: position 574,358 of record JAVJIX010000313.1, on the reverse strand, counting down.
CGCGCACGTGTCCGCGCGCACGTGTCCGCGCGCACGTGTCCGCGCGCACGTGTCACGTGCCCCCCCCCTTCACTATTAATATATTTTAATGAAAATCTACAAAAGTTTGAGTGTTTAAACAAGAGAAAAATGTGAGAAAATGTTAATACCAGTCTCAGAAAGGTGTATAATGTGTCTGGTGAAGCGTTTTCAGCCTTAAAACATGTAGAATAATTGTAAAATATAAAGTTGTCCTACTTCGCGGATTTCACTTATTGCGGGCTATTTCTGGAGCCTAACCCCCGCGATAAACAAGGGTTCACTGTATACTGAAAGAACCGCTGAGCTGACTCCAGTCTAAACCTCTTTATTCCTCTAGGGGGCAGCGCTCATGCTTGGACCACAAATTAAGACTTCATTTAAAGGTGGGAAGAAACCTTGGAGCCAATTACAGTCCCTGTCAGCCGCTTCGTCTCTGTGGGAATCCACCCTCAAAGACGCTCTATTTATAGAGGAGAGTCCCCAGGAGGAGTCCACTGGCTTAGGGGAGTGACATATACACTGTAAAAATGAACATCTAGGGCAGGCATGGGCAAACTACGGCCCGGGGGCCATATGCGGCCCATTAAGCTTTTTAATCTGGCCCGCTGAACTTGAAGTAATTATATGAATAAACCTTGTTTATTTGAACTTGAACTTTGAACTTGTTAATGTTTTAATGTTTTAATTTCCCTGCAATTGTGGCGTTTTCCAATAGCTTGTGCACTAGATACATTGACCTTTGTTGAGGTGCGGTGTTTTGCTCCACGTTTGTGCTTTACTCTTTAACCCCTCAGCCCTCCTGCAAAGATGAGCGGAGCTAAGAAAAGAAAAGTGGATAGAATGTCGAGTGTTTAATAAGGAGTGGACAAGTAAATATTTTTTCACCGAATACTTATCAGCTGCTGTATGCCTGTCACCTGATATGCGAAGAGACTGTAGCGGCTTTTAAAGAATATCAGGCATCACTTTGCCACAAAACAGTCAACGAAAGAACGAAAGAACCTGAAGGAGAACAGAACTTTCAGCGCTTTAAAATAGTAACTGTTAGTAATAAAAAAGCTGTATTTTGTTAATTACATTTTCTGTGTTTTAAGAGTCATTTTAATAAATAGCTAAACACTGTCGAACTTGAAAGATGGACATTTTGTTCCTTTTTAATTGAAATAAAGCACATGTTTTCTACATATCCCGTTTTATTTTTTGCTCTTATCAGGTGGATTACCAAAACACTAAATCCACCTGGTCCGGCCCTTCAAATTTTAGAACCCTTTTTGGCCCACGAATCAAAAAGTTTGCCCACCCCTGATCTAGGGACTAAATAATCGAAGCAGAAATTACAAGCAGATTTCTCAAGCAGAATTTGACTTGCAACCCCATCTCCATAACATTAGCTTTCATCTGATTTGATTAAAAATGGGAAAAACAGAACTGGTTCAAAGAGTTTGCAGTGGTCCAAAGTTATTCCACATTTACCTTCAAAGTTCAAAGTCAGCTTTATTGTCAAAAACCATATGTACAGGTTGAACACACAGGATTTGAAATTGCAGCGCTCCCTAGGCCCACAGTGAACACAAAACATCTGATAAACAAAACAATAAACACAATGACTAAAACATCACATACTCGTAGCAAAAGTACAGTAAACTTGTATATAATGCAAATAGGTAAAACACACAATGTGTAGCGTAATAAAGCTCAAATGGTGTCAATTAAGCAGCAGTGTCAGTGTCATTTAAGCAGCAGTGTCACTGGGGAAGGGAGTGCAGGGCAGGGAGAGAGTTCAGCATCCTGACAGCTTGGTGGATGAAGCTATCTTTCAGTCTGCTGGTCTTTGCCCTGAGGCTCCTCAGTCTCCTTCCTGCAGTCTTCTCCTGATGGTACCTTGTGCATTCTGCACATCTTAATTATAGAGATTATCAGACTACGTCACTTTGAGCTCTACTGCGCTTGTCTCCTGCAGAAAGAGCCACTATCCTGTCTGGGATCATGTCAGTGCCTCGTAGGATTTCAGCAGATTTCAGGCTCTGCCGGGAAGGCGGGGCTAGGTGTATGGATCAGGTATGAGTGGATGTCCATCGACTGAAGTTTGAGATGTTTCTTCTCATCATTTACGCACTCACCAGCATTTAACGCATGTGGGTAATTAAGACATATCTCACTCACTAATACTCATTCAGCATTTCAGCATCATAGCTTATTTTATCACATGGCGATAAACTGTTATACGTAGTGCTGACAACAACTTGCAAATTCATGTTAACTGCACAGACAGCGGTGCTTTCTGCACTCAGGCTGCACGCTCATCCGCTGTGTTCATAAACAAATAATCCGTCTATGCGTTTAGAAGCACTTTTCACAACTGTCAGAGAGAGCTTTGCAATGATGGTATGATAACCGCACTCTTCCTGATGTCACATGGTAATACAGGAAGTGCTTCACTGCATTTTTAAACTCCATACACCTTTCACCGGAATCATTTGTATGATTTCAGGTCTGGAATTGCCAATCGCTACTGAACTAAAGGTAAACGGTTACCTACCTCTACATAATAACAGGAGAAGTTCAATTTGTCAACTGGACCAAGTTTGTTTGGTAGAAAACGTTTCGCCGCTCATCCGAGAGGCTTCGTCAGCTCTAATAAGAATACTGGTAAGACACTTGCTTATATCTTGCTGTAGGGAGGAGCTACCTAGCTAACTACTTTCCGGAACTATCTCATTGGTTTCGGTCTTTTGTTTCTCTGGCGTCTAGCTTAACGATCCCTATTCATCCCTACACGCCTGCTTTTTCACACCTCTGGCCCTGACCTGGCTAACCCTATTGTTTCCCTGTTTGTTTGATCTAGGCTTAATAATGGAATTGTAGATGGGATGCAAATTATATCTTACGCCACCATTTCTGTTCAGAGAAGGATTCTCTTTTTTGACAAAAATAGCCTCTTTAACTCCCCTCTCAAACCAATTCTTTTCCCTGGCTAAGATCTGAACCTCACTGTCCTCAAAAGAATGTCCCGTGGCTTCTAGGTGAAGATATACGGCAGAAGACGGTCCACTCTGGCACGCCCGTCTGTGTTGGTACATCCTCTTGTGAAGTGGCTGCTTGGTTTCTCCAATATAGCGCTCACTGCAGTCTTCACTACACTGAATGGAGTAGACCACATTGCTTTGTTTGTGGCTCGGTGTTTTTAGAGCTGACGAAGCCTCTCGGATGAGCGGCGAAACGTTTTCTACCAAACAAACTTGGTCCAGTTGACAAATTGAACTTCTCCTGTTATCATGGATTCTACCTGGACGACTGAGGGACTTTTCACGTACCTCTACATAACTTACTCAAACATGTGTAAATGAAACAAAAAAACTACTCTGATGAGGTTACAGCTTTGTACCTCAAGAATCCATTGTGTAATATAAGACCTTTAAAATAACTCACATATTTTTTACAGTGTAGAGTCTCTTGTGTGTCCCCAGTCTCCATTTGTGCAGGAATAATGTTGTGTTCGACTGGTTCTGTCCCAGAGCTCAGGGCTGCTCCAGGTGTCTGCATAGTTACATCACATTACATTACCATATGGAGGGTTTAAAAGGGACCACTGCTCAGGTGGTCTAACCCTCTGAGAAGTGCACCTGCGTCATCACCAGCTCCACACATACACCAGAAAATCACCTTTAGAATGAACAACAGTGGACTCATAACGTGGTTTAAGTGTACTTAGGGAGGTAGTGACGCAGACATTTAAAGGTGCGCTATGAAACTTTTTGGTTGGTTGGTCACTGCTTGTTTCTATGGAGATGTCATTGCTGTGCCTGGAATGTTCCACAGTATGACATTAAACAGCTCACCTTTACAATTTATTTATTTATTAAATTACAGGTGGTGTAATCGCTCAAAAATACCTAAAAAAAACCTGGTGTTCTGACTGTGAGCGGGGTTGCCTCTCCACAGATCTGACCTGTAGCTTGGTCTGGTTTGGTTCAGGCCTCCACCAACAATGTGAATATGCAGTAGTTTGATCGTTGAGGTCAGAGATCAAAGCTGTGCCCATCCTGGCACATTATTGAAAAGTGCACTATGTGGCTGTTTTGCAATTAAAGCAACACTGTGCAACTTTCTGGAGATGGCATGTAACCTGCATGATTCCATGGAAACACAGCATTTACACCGTACTTTGGAATATTCTCCATGGGTATAGATGATTTTCATACCATACTGGGAGGAATGTCGTAAAAGGATATCGCCATGGAAACAAGCAGGTGTGTGGGGAGGGGGGGGGGGGGGGGTATGTAGTATATCCTCCTGAGACCCGGCCCATTATTTTGTGTCCTTTATAGTGGACATTGAGTTAACCAGTCTGTCTTTTAAGTGTTTAGAGATACACTCTAGTTTGTCCCTGCACTATGATAAATAAATACATAAATAAATAAACCAGGTCTTAACTAGGATTAAACCAGGACTAAATCAGGAATAAACTAGGACTAAACCAGGACTAAACCAGGTCTAAACTAGGACTAAACCAGGACTACATCAGGAATAAACTAGGACTAAACCAGGACTAAACCAGGTCTAAACTAGGACTAAACCAGGACTAAATCAGGAATAAACTAGGACTAAACCAGGACTAAACCAGGTCTAAACTAGGACTAAACCAGGACTAAACCAGGTCTAAACCAGGACTAAATCAGGAATAAACCGAGACAAAACAGGACTAAACCAGGAGAAAATCACGACTAAACCAGGTCTAAGTCAGGTCTAAACCAGGACTAAACCAAGTCTGAATGAAATTTGAGTCAGGTTTAAACCAGGTCTAAACCAGGTCTAAACCAGATCTAAACCAGATTTAAACCATGACTAAAAGAGGTCTAAACCAGATAAATAAATAAATAAATAAATAAGAAATTAAAAGGGAGTCTAAAAAGTTTTTCAGGCAACTGTAGAAGCTTGTCAGAGATATTGGTAATAAAAAAAATGTTTTTGTTAGATTGTTAACGTCACATGGATTTAACACCATTACAGTCCATTACAGAGGACATGTTACAACATTATGAATAAAAATAAAATTAACAAAATTTAAATGCTAAGGTGTTCCTTTACCTCTAAATAGAAAATAAAAAAAAATAAATAAATTGAAATACACTTTTTTCTTCAGGTCCCAGGAGGATATAGCATACATGTATATATAGTTTTTTCATTGCAATAAAAACATAAAAATATAAAATGTAATAAAAACATAAATCTTCAAAATGATTCTAGTGAAGGTGTATGACTTTTAAAAACACAGTAGAGCATTTCCTGTATTATCTGCAGGTGTGTGAATGAAACACAACAGAACTCCAGGTGTGTTTGTGATTATAACGTAGATCAGAAAATAGCACACATACGAAAACCACACATCACCAAACACATTTTACATAGCTGGATAAATGCTTTTTGGACATATATATATTCGTTTTAAGTCGTTGTAGAAAATATTTTCCTTGACATTTAAAAGAGTATTTTTTATGTGTGTGGATCGATATCAGGCTTACCTCTCTCTCCCCTGAGCCCTGATCGATAAAAGACGGGTCAACACACACTTCCCTGGCATGAGCAGAAAACATGTGGATATACTGTACAATAAGGCCACACAAACAGAATACAGTGCAGTGGTCATTATAGAAATGACCTCTCCATGTAACAGGCAAAATCCTCCAGCTAGTTACTCTTAGACTTAGACAAACTTTACTCATCCACAATGGAAATCACACATCACAATATAATATCCTCCTGGGACCCGAAGAAAAAGTGTATTTCAGGTTTTTTTTGTTTTGTTTTTTATGATTTTCTATTTGGAGGTAAATGAACACCTTAGCATTTACATTTTGTTAATTTTATTTTTATGCATAATGTTGTAACGTGTTCTCTGTAATGGACTGTAACAGTGTTAAATCCATGTTAACAACCTAACAAAAATATATATTTTTTGATGACCAATATCTCTGACAAGCTTCTACAGTCACCTCAAAAAGACTCCCTTTTAATTTCTTATTTATTCATTATATTATTATTTATGTATTGATCTGGTTTAGACCTGGTTTAGATCTAGTTTAAACATGACTTAGACCTGGTTTATTCCTGATTTTCTCCTGGTTTAGTCCTGTTTTGTCTCGGCTTATTCCTGATTTAGTCCTGGTTTAGTCCTAGTTGAGACCTGGTTTATTTATTTATTTATGTATTTATTTATCATAGTGCAGCCACAAACTAGACTGTATCTCTAAACACTTAAAAGATAGACTGGTTAACTCAATGTCCTTACCTGGCCAGCCAAATGATATCTCTCTGTATTTGCTATACAGCGAGATACCATTTGGACACCCTCGCTCCACCCTCGCTCCCCCGGTTAACAAAAGACTCCGAGATTCTGATTAGTTCAAAGATGGTGACGTCAGTGCACCCGCTTTTGCCCACAACGTCACTCTTAGGCAGCGGAAGTTCCTCCTCAGTTTTGAATCAAGATGGCGCTTCATGTAGTCTGCAATGATCATGGTCTATGTACTTCCCTATGTTTTCTTTTTTTTTTTTTTAGCTATTGCTGCATCATAACATTGTACATTTAAAGGAAAAGTAACGTTATTTTGCAATCTGAGCCTTCTTTCGGTAATAAAACAAGTCGTTTGACTCACCCATATCACGTTCGTGTCATTTGGAGCTGTTTGAAGAAAGTTATGTTGTAGCGTATCCGTTAACATGAGTATTCGGGGCATTACTTTGCGGTCTCCAAATAACACAAACTTTAGCACTTTTCAAATCATAGAAGCCCGATGTCTTAAAGGGATATGCCACCCCCAGGTCAAATTTGGGCATCTCCCCACAGTCCAGAGACTAAAATAAGTGGTGGAAAGCGTTTTCCTGCTCACCCAGCCATTGTCCGAGCCTGTCGCCACTGACCGCCGCGGTATCTGCAGCTCCTCCGCCTTAGACTGGAGTCTAACGTCGCCAGGGAAAGAATGAATCACGCACCACGTTGTGCAACAGGGGAACTCCCTTCCCGGTGCGTAACTGGGATTCCCCTGGCAGCGTGGTGCGTGATACGACTGTATTCTTCCGCACTGGAAAATAGTTCCCACCCAAAATGACCAAGGCAAGCTCTCCGTGTTGATTTGCACATTTATTTGCACTCGATATGAATGCGCACTACACATAAAGTAATTGGGAAACGCATCGAGCAAATGAATTCCTTTTGGCCGAAATCTTTCTCTGGCGACGTTAGACTCCAGTCTAAGGCGGAGGAGCTGCAGATACCGCGGCGGTCAGTGGCGACAGACTCGGACAATGGCTGGGTGAGCAGGAAAACGCTTTCCACCACTTATTTTAGTCTCTGGACTGTGGGGAGATGCCCAAATTTGCCCTGGGGGTGGCATATCCCTTTACTGTAAGATTTCGTTTGAAGCAAAAGTGGCCTGTAATCCGAGATTTATCCATAGTTTTCAGCTTTGCGTTTCATGTTTGGGTCCCGGGAGCAGTCCGCACATGCGCACTGGCGTCCTCATCTACTCGAAACTATGGCTAAATCTCGGATTACAGGCCACTTTTGCTTCAAACGAAGTCTTACATTAAGACATCGGGCTTCTATGATTTGAAAAGTGCTAAAGTTTGTGTTATTTGGACACCGCAAAGTAATGCCCCGAGCATATGATACGAGCCCCATGTTAACGGATACGGGATCATTAGTAGAACAGAACGGCTCAACATAAGTTCTGCGATACTGCTCCAATTGACAGAAAAATGCTATGGGTGAGTAAAACTACTTGTTTTATTGCCGAAAGAAGGCTCAGATTGTAAAAAAAACGTTAATTTGCCTTTAAGTGAAGAGACTTGTAATTCGGTATATTGTGATGGTCCGTGATATTATTGTGAGACCTTTGACGTAAAGATGTCACAATATTTCGATTATTTTGACATCCCTAGAAATAAGTAATAAAAATATCTCAACAATATACAAGATGTGATAAGGAAAACAGGGTGAGTTGTTGTGCAGTTGTAGGGAGTATTATTGGGTACGTAAGTATTAGTTGTAGTACAGTGTAGTGAGTATTATCTGGTACATACTATAAGTGTGAATTGTTGTACAGTTGTAGGGAGTATTATCTGTACAGTTGTATGGAGTATGGTATAAATGTAGTCCTGACCAGTGGTGGTAGAAATACTCAAAATTTTGTTACTTAAATGTACTTCGTGTAACTTTTCTGGTGGAAGGTCATCTGCTCGTCTCCGTGGAAATGCCATTGCTGAAATGTCCCATAGTATGGCATTAAACATCTCTCCAAGTTACAAGTAATTTCTGTGTCTTTTATGATTCTGAAGGTGTATGGAATTTAAAATCACAGTAGAGCATTTCCTGTATTAAAGGTCCCATGGTATGAAATTGTCACTTTCTGAGGTTTTTGAACGTTAATGTGAGCTCCCCTACCCTGTTTAGCCCCCCCCATGGCTAAAAGTTGCGAAATGTCTAAACTGAGCATTTGCGATCCTTTTCTGGGTTTGAAAAAACACAGCTCAAACGGGCGATTCTGAACAAGGCGACTTTGTTACGTAACACCGACAAAAGAAATGCAAATGCAGTTCCACCACCGTCTTGATGTCCACCCCCTGTCTCTGGAAATCACGCCCAGAGAGTTTGGACTGCGGAGGAGCTACGCAATGCGAAATGCGTTTTTTTATTTGCCTGGAGGCACATGCAAGTGTTTCTAGGCTCGGAAGTCCTTTATCTGAGCCTCTGGACCTCTGAAACAGCAGTGGTTTAATTTTATTTTCTGTGAAAATGTGTTTTTTTCATTGAAATGCCTCTCCTTTCTGCCTTCGCGGTTAAAACGCGGAAGTGGGGAGACAGCGCTCCAGCGGCACAGAGGAGCGGGTGGGGTGGGGTGGGGGTGGGGGGGCCCACCCGCTCCTCTAACCCTATCTGTGTCCTTCTCATTTGCATTCAAGCAACAAGGCCCAGAATGAGTTGTTCAGACAGAGAGATTATGACTCTGACTGTGTACATGTGCCTTTCTCATGCACTGAATGTTGATTTTGAAGAAGGATTCATTTACAGTATTAGGGAACCATTAAGGAGCCATATAAAAGCATCAAGAAGTACCATGTCATGGGATCTTTAAAGGTCCCATGACATGGGTTTCTTCAAAATCAAGACTCAGTGCATGAGAAACAGAGATAAGATGAGAAAGAGTAATTTTTCTCTCTCTGAACACTCCATAATGGACGTTGTTGCTTGAATGCAAATGAGGAGAAAAGAGCTGGCCTATAGTAGAGGGTGGGGGCGTGGCCAAACTCTCCGCTCTCTGCTCTGAGCCCTCAGCTGATCCATTTCCTTGTTTTTGCACGGGGGGAGAGATTTGAAGCGTTCCATTGACAAATAAACACATTTCCACAGAAAATAAAATTAAACCACTGCTGTTCAAAGGTCCAGAGGCTCAGATAAAGGACTTCCGAGCCTAGAAACACTCGGACGTGCCTCCAGGCAAATAAAAAAAACGCATTTCGCATTGCCTAGCGCATTCGCAGTCCAAACTCTCTGGGCGTGATTTACAGAGACGCTGAGTACAGACAGACGGGGGTGGAACTGCATTTGCATTTCTTTTTTCGATCTGACGTCAATAAGGTGCCTTGTTCAAAATCGCCCGTTTGAGCTCCGATTTTTTGTAACGCAGAAAAGGATCGCAAATGCTCAGTTTAGACATTTCGCAACTTTTAACCATGGGGGGGGCTAAACAGGGTAGGGGAGCTCACATTAACGTTCAAAAACCTCAGAAAGTGAAAATTTCATGCCATGGGACCTTTAACACATCACACATTTTGTCTGAGAGAAAAACCCAGCCTAAACATGCAGGGTTTGTGTGTTAAACGTGTGTGAATGAAACAAAACACAACTCGGTGTGTTTGCGATGAGGAAACAACATTATTGTAACACCGATCAGAAATATGAGCCTTTTAAACAGCGAAATCAGATGTGTTTTTTCCATGTAAACAGCCACGTTCCAATTCTAAACATCATCCGCTCTCTGACAGCAGTACAGATGTATTCAGGTTCAATAACAGAGCGAGAAATGCAGCGTATCCATTTGTACTGCTCATTTTGTGTAATTGAAAAACAAATAGGTGAGTGTGTATCTCGGAGGGAGGCCAGGCTCTGTGCGAAGAGTACAGATGATTCACTGCATCTGTGAATGAGCAGAGAGCAGCTTTCACTTTAATGGTTTTACTGCAATTTTCTCTGAGCAAAACAACAAATACCACATGTGTCATAGAGGTGGGATTCACATGACATCACATTATTTTTAAAGAGGGGGTATTTTTTACTTCTATGGGGTATTAACTGCTAACACATAACATATTGAGATCATCATGTTACCTTTTATTGTTTTGAAAATGCTATATTTGCCAAAAACAAAGTCACATGTTTTCTCCTTTTTTGATGTTCTGAGTCCCCCCTCCCTTTGCTCCCCCCACTAAGTCACCCCTTCAGAGCAGCACAATCACAACACAATCAGCGTGCATCCCGCTAATGAAAATACTGCACATCACATAAGTTGTTGTGTACAGTTTTTTATCATACTTTTGCATATTTATGGAGATTATGAGGATATTATTTTAAAGGGATAGTGCGTGATAGTGCATTAACACTGGCTTACCGCTGACCGCGTCATCTGAGCCGGGCTATTTTCTCTCGAGTCGTATCACTGCGCGCATATTACTTATTATTAGCCTGTTCACTGGTAAACATCCTCTTACAGCGGATGTCGCTGTACTGCATCCGCCATAAACATCCGCTTACAAGTGAACAGGCTAATAAAATACACGCGCAGTGATACGACTTGAGAGATAAAAGCACCAATGCGAATTAGGCTGCTGAATTTGTTTGTGACGCAAATATATCGCTTTTTGGACAAATGTTGTTTTGAGAAGAAAAACAAGCTTCATTAAATGTCCCCATGAATTTACCGGACCTACTTCCGTGAGCTCCAGAACCGGAGCAGAACCCGGCTCAGACGACGCAGTCAGTGGTAAGCCAGTGTTAATGCACAACACTGTTAGAGGGGAACCCATACAGAGTCACATAAAAACAAAAAACAAAACACGCACTATCCCTTTAATCTATTTGTGGCTAAATAGTTACATACTATGGCTTTAAGTCTCTGCTTTAAATGGCCTATTTTAAATTGTGCTATTTCACGTTTCCTCATCACAAACATACCTGGAGTTGTGTTTTGTTTCATTCACACATGTTTAATGCACAAACCTGAGTTCTTCTCTAAGACATGAATCTGTTTCACCATGTGATGTCACGTAGTAATACAGGAAGTGCTCTACTGTGTTTTAACTTGGATCCACCTTCACTAGAATCTTTTGGATGATTTCAACCTTGGAATTGCCAATCTCGGCTGATCTTAAGATAAAAAGTAGCTGTTAACTTGAAAACAAGCACTTCATGACATTACAATGTGAAATAGAGCTTTGGAGATGACAAATAAACCAGGATTACACAACTCCAGGTGTTTTCGATGAGGTAACAACATGACTTAAAGCTCACAAGAATCAGTTTTGTGTAATGTGGGACCTTTAAAGATCCCATGACATGGTACTTCTTGATGCTTTTATATGGCTCCTTAATGGTTCCCTAATACTGTAAATGAATCCTTCTTCAAAATCAACACTCAGTGCATGAGAAACAGAGATAAGATGAGAAAGAGTAATTTTTCTCTCTCTGAACAGTCCATTATGGGAGTTGTTGCTTGAATGCAAATGAGGAGAAAAGAGATGGCCTATAGTAGAGGGTGGGGGCGTGGCCAAACTCTCCGCTCTCAGCTCTCCGCTCTGACCCATTTCTGCGTTTTTGCGCGGAGGAAAAGATGAGAAGCGTTCCATTGAAAAATAAACACATTTCCACAGAAAATAAAATTAAACCACTGCTGTTCAAAGGTCCAGAGGCTCAGATAAAGGACTTCCGAGCCTAGAAACACTCGGACGTGCCTCCAGGCAAATAAAAAAACGCATTTCGCATTGCGTAGCTCCTCTGCAGTCCAAACTCTCTGGGCGTGATTTACAGAGATGCAGAGTAGAGACACAGACGGTGGAGCTGCATTTTTCGATCTGACGTCAATAAGGTGCCTTGTTGAGAATCGCCTGTTTGAGCTGTGTTTTTTTCTAACGCAGAAAAGGACCGCAAATGCTCAGTTTAGACATTTCGCAACTTTTAGTCATGGGGTAAACAGGGTAGGGGAGCTCACATTAACGTTCAAAAACCTCAGAAAGTGAAAATTTCATGCTATGGGACCTTTAATATTATTCTATAGGAGCTATATATTGATACACGAGGGCTGTAATGGTCAAAATAGCAGGGCTTCATACATTTTGCATTCCCCTCACAGCTGCTTGTAACCCCTCTGTATTCGGGCCCTGTACATGTTTAGCTCAGCTCTGTTTACTTAATGAATCCTTGTGAGCAGTCTCCACCTGTTTAGGGCCTTAAGTAGTTTGTCTATGTGAGTGTTTACAGTGTGCAGGTTATTCTCCCCTTTAAATACCTTTAATCCATCCGTCTACTGTGTACAGGCAAATTTGACTCTGTAATCTATCTGACATTTAGTGTAAGAGCCAACCTGGTGTATTGTAAATAGTAACGAACCACACAGACACGCTCACATCATGCATTTCAATGGGTTTTTGCCATAGACTGTATATATAAATGGACATACTGTAGCTAACCCAAATATATGTTCCCCCAGCTCTTTCTAATTATCATAAAATTAATATTAAAGATGCATTGTGTAACTTTTTGGTTGAGGGTTCATCACCTGCTATCCATCCATCCATCCATCCATCCATTTTCTTCCACTTATCCGGAGCAGGGGCAACAGTCTAAGCAGGGACTCCCAGACTTCCTGTCTTTCACCTGCTATGGATATGTAATTTCTCCGCCTGGAATGTTCTACAGCAGTGTTTCCCAACCAGGGGTACAAGTACCCTGCACCCTGCAGGAGGTACTCGGCAGTGTTGCTGCTAGGCAGGGGAGAGATTTTTCAGAATTTTTAAATTCTAATTTGAGTAAATTTGAGTTAAAGAAAAGAGAGAAAATGTCTGAGAATTAAATTTTCAAATTAAGGAGAAAAAATTAAGAAATACAATGATTTTCATTTAATAATCCGTTGTGTCACGTTCTACATGTACTCGAGGTATGACAAAAAGGCTTAGGGGGTACACAAGACAAAAAAGGTTGGGAAACACTGTATGACATGAAACAGGTATACCTTACATTTATTCAATTAGAGGTGGTTTTATAATTAAAAATACCTAAGAAATAAAAAAAAAAAAAAAACCTGGCATTCTGACTGTGAGCAGATCTGACTGTAACTTGGTCTGGTTTGGTCTCCATGAAGATAAAAATGTTTACTGTCATACTGTGAAACATTCCAGACAAAGCAACAACATCTCCACAAAGAAAAGCATTTGACAGACCCTTCACCCACCAGAAAAGTTACACAATGCACCTTTAAAAGAGAAGAGTGCAGAATAAAAAGCTCTTGGTCTCATGCCGCTTTATGGAATGCTCTTTTTTTTTTTTTTTTTAATTTAGCACTTTTCCACCTTTAAGGCACTCAAAGCGCTTTACATGGAGGAACCACTCACCCATTCACACACCAGTGAGTCAGTCAGGAAGTCTCAGATTTTAGCTACATAGAACTCAAATGCTGAATGTGATTGACAGGCAGATTAACCAATCAGAGAGAAGCATGGTCAGCTAAAAAAAAAAAAAAAAAACATGGCTTACTCATAAAAAAGAAGAAAAAACATTAAGAAATGAGAATTTTTACAGAATTAACAATCAAAACATCAAACTATTTACCTCTGGTACCTCTGGTATACAGTGGTACCTCACCTAACGAAATTAATTCGTTCCAGAAGTGGTTTCGTAATGTGAATTTTTCGTAAGTTGAGTAGCTATTTCAATGGAAAAGGCTTGATCCGTTCCAAGGTTGTTTTTTTTTATAGTGTAACTTTTTTTTGTCTAGACCAGAACTAAACCAGGTCTAAACCTGGACTGGACCTGGACTAAACCAGGATTATCCCGGGACATGGCAGTGCTGTTGGAGGAGCGCGTTGCTCGTGTCTCCGCACTCCTTGCGCGTTCCGCGCTAGAGCTAAGAGGCCGAGAAAGACGCTCTTTCAGCGGGAATAAGAGCGGGGCGGGGCGGACTCTGGTTCTATGTGACTTCCAGGTCTAGACCAGAACTAAACCAGGTCTAGACCAGGTCTAAACCAGGACCGGATCAGGTCCAGACCCGGACCAAACCGGGACCACACCAGGATTAAATCACCCGCGTGGGCGGGCCGAGCCCCGCGGCCCCGAGGGGGAGGCACGGCCCGGGCGCCGCGGCTCCATCCCGCGCCGTGTCGACGTCGCTTTTTGATCCTTCGATGTCGGCTCTTCCTGTCATTGTGAAGCAGAATTCACCAAGTGTTGGATTGTTCACTCACTAAGGGAACATGAGCGGGGTTTAGACCGTCGTGAGACAGGTTAGTTTTACCATACTGATGATGTGTTGTTGTGTCTCCGCTCCCCTCGCGCGTTCGGCGCTATATTGAGCCGTGTCCCTTCCCCACGCTTCACTATCAACACATTCCACTGAAAATCTATGAAAGTTCGAGTGTTCAAACGAGAGAGAAATGCGAGAAAAGCCCAACTCCAGTCTGAGAAAAGCGTAGAATGTGTGTGGTGAGGCATTAACAGCCCTAAAACATGTAGAACAATTGCAAAATACAAAGTTGTCCTCCCTCGTGGACCTCTCCCACCGCGGGCCTCCTCTGGAACCTAACCCCGTGTGTGTTGATAAAGTGTAATTACGTTTCTGGGCGTGCATCTGAGCGCGCATTAATTGAATTTTTGAGATTTCGCATTTCATAACTTAAAATTTCTTTCGTATCTAGAGACCAAAATTTGATGTGAAGGCGTTTCGTAACTTGGATTTTTCGTATGTAGGGTCTTGTAAGTTGAGGTACCACTGTATTTTGTTCTGAATGTTACAAGAATTTTGGAGAGGAGATATCTTCCTCGTTTGAGAGACGTGCTATAAATTAGCGTCTGTGTTGCAAGTTTAGACGGACGTTTTTCATCCTTTTTGGTTTGGTTCCAGGCCCTTCTGTAATAGTAGGAGTAGTAAGAGGTAGTAAGAAGAGGTAGTAGTAAGAGGTAGGAGTAGTAGAAGTGATAGTAGTAGTAGTAGTAAGAGATAGTAGTAGTAGTAAGAGGTAGTAGTAGTACTACTAAGAGATAGTAGTAAGAGGTAGTAGTAGTACTAGTAGTAGTAGTAGTAAGAGGTAGTAGTAGTACTAGTAGTATTAGTAGTAAGAGATAGTAGTAAAATGTAGTAGTAGTAGTAGTAGTAGTAAGAGATAGTAGTAGTAAGAGATAGTAGTTGTAGTAGTAGTTGTTGTTATAAGTTATAAGTTGTTATATAAATAGTAGTAGTAGTACTAGTAGTAAGAGGAGGTGGTAGTAGTAGTAGTAGTAAAAAGTAGTAGTAGTAGTATTAGTAAGAGATAGTAGTAGCAGTAGTAAGAGGCAGTAGTAGTAGTAATAGTAGTAGTAGTAAGAGGTAGTAGTAGTTGTTGTAGTAGTAGTAGTGGTAGTAGTAGTAGTGGTAAGAGGTACTAGTAGTAGTCGTGGTAGTAGTAGTACTAATTGTAAGAGGTAGTAGTAATAAGAGGTACTAGTAGTAGTAGTAGTAGTAGTAGTAGTAGCAGTAGCAGTAGCAGTAGTAGTAGTAGCAGTAGCAGTAGCAGTAGTAGTAGTAGTAGTAGTAGTAGTAGTAGTAGTAGTAGCAGTAGCAGTAGCAGTAGTAGTAGTAGTAGTAGTAGTAGTAGCAGTAGTAGTAGTAGTAGCAGTAGCAGTAGTAGTAGTAGTAGTAGTAGTAGTAGTAGCAGCAGCAGCAGCAGTAGCAGTAGTAGTAGCAGTAGTAGTCGTAGTAGTAGTAGTAGTAGTAGTAGTAGCAGTAGCAGTAGTAGTAGTAGCAGTAGTAGTAGCAGTAGTAGCAGTAGTAGTAGTAGTAGCAGTAGTAGTCGTAGTCGTAGTAGTAGTAGTAGTAGTAGCAGTAGCAGTAGCAGTAGCAGTAGTAGTAGTAGTAGTAGTAGTAGTAGTAGCAGTAGCAGTAGTAGTAGCAGTAGTAGCAGTAGTAGTAGTAGTAGTAGTAGTAGCAGTAGCAGTAGTAGTCGTAGTCGTAGTCGTAGTGGTAGTGGTAGTAGTAGTAGTCGTAGTCGTAGTAGTAGTAGTAGTAGTAGTAGTAGTAGTAGTAGTAGTAGTAGTAGTAGCAGCAGCAGTAGTAGTAGTAGTAGTAGCAGTAGTAGCAGTAGTAGTAGTAGTAGCAGTAGTAGTAGTAGTAGTAGTAGTGGTAAGAAGTAGGTTTAGGTAGATAACATTTATGGTCTGGAATATACTGAGTGAATGTGGCACTGTACAAAGTCCAAAGTTGAAGTTAATTCAACTCAATACTGTTACTTCTCACATTAAAAATATGAATTACCTTTCCCCTCCAACTAATCCTTTTGCAAGTTTCAACTTTTGACTTTTGATGAGAAAAAAGTCCTAAATGAAACGAACCGCGCATAAACAGGATGTAAAGGCTAAAAGCTACTCTAATTCCCATTAAAAGTGATATAGTGAAATTCTTTTGAGCCTACAGCTCATGATTAAAAAGACGTATGTTTGTGAAAGGTCTGAAATATTCATTCAAATAAATGTGTGTTTGGAGATTAGCAGCAGCCTGGAGACTCCACACAGGCAGGTGTAGCAGGGCTTTCATTTGTGGTTACAGTTTAAGGCAGATTTGTTGTTTTAAGGTGGACTTCTTTAAGAAGAGGTGTATGTTTAAAGCAATAAAGTCCATGAGCAGGTGACACACTCTCCACCAGAAAAGTTCCACAATACATCTTTAATTGAGAGCTCTATCCATGGTCCAGATCACACATTTTGAACCATTTCAATTAGGATACAATTATGGTAAGACTAAAAATGCATCATGTAACTTTTCTGGTGGGGGGCTAAGCTTTCCATGGACTTTTCCAACGCATTAATCTAATGTACTGATTCAACTATATGTTTTTTATTGCTTAATTGAAAAAAAAAAAAAAAAAGATTTATTCTCAAAGATGATCTTGGGCTCGCCTCTCCAAGATCTGACCTGTAAATATATATACCACTGCTTACTACTAATACTATTACTACTTCTTCTACTACTACTGCTGCTGCTTACTACTGCTACTAATGCAGCTACTACTAATACTGCTACTACTGCTTCTACTACTACTACCACCACCAGTAAAAAAACAACCCAAAGCCATTTTGAGAATAGTGATTGAGTTTGAGGGATAGAGACCCTCCATTAAAGCTATTTCCAGTTCACTTTGCAGTGTTGACAGGAGCAAACATTCACCTGTCAATCACCTGTCAGACCAACCTCACCCACAGCCCTGAGGCCTCCTAATGACACACTGCCACAGACATACTCTGAATGCATAAAGAGACTGGGCCTGTTTTACACATAAGAGAATCACACATAAAGAATGCTGTTTGGATCAGGTAGTTGTCACTGGTTATGTTTAAATCTGATCATTGTCTGATTTCCCTGAAATGTCATTTAAAGTGCACGTGACAGGTTTTTCGATAACTTGGTTTGGTGGGATGGTACTTGTGGTAACTTCTTGGTGGCAAGGCTCCAGGGGTGGATGAGATCCATCCTGAGTATCTTAAGTCTCTGGATGTTGTGGGGCTGTCTTGGCTGACACTTCTCTGCAACATCATCGAGTCGAGGACAGTACATCTGGATTGGCAGACCGGGGTGGTGGTCCCTCTGTTTAAGAAGGGGACCAGAGGGTATACTATAGCGGGATCACACTCCACAGCCTCCCCGGTAAAGTCTATTCCAGGGTACTGGAGAGGAGAATCCGACCGATGATCAAACCTTGGATCCAGGAGGAGCATTATGGTTTTTGTCCTGGCCGCAGCACACTGGACCAGCTCTATACTTTCCACTGGGTTCTCAAGGGTTCATGCGAGTTTGCCCAACCAGTCCACATGTGCTTTGTGGATCTGGAGAAGGCATTCGACCATGTCCCTCATGCGGTACTGTGGGGAGTGTTTTGGGAGTATGGGGTCCGGGGCTCTTTGCTAAGGGCTGTTTGGTCCCTGTATGACCAGAACAGGAGCTGTTTTCGCATTGCCCGCTGACCTGTTTCCAATGCATGCATGCATGACTCTGCCAGGGCTGCCCTTTGTCACCGGTTCTGTTCATTGTATTTATGGACAGAATTTTTAGGCACAGTCATGGGCCGGAATCCGGTTTGGGGACCACAGGATTTCATCTCTGCTGTTTGCAGATGATGTTGTCCTGATGGCTTCACTGAATCGGGACCTCCACCGTGCACTGGGGCAGTTTGCAGCCAAGTGTGAAGCGGCTGGGATGAGGATCACCTCCTCCAAATCCAAGGCCATGGTTCTCCACCAGAGGTGGCTTGTCCTCTCCGGGTGGGTGGAGAGTCCCTGCCTCAAGTGGAGGAGTTCAAGTATCTCGGGGTCTTGTTCACAAGTGAGGGGATCGAGTGTGAGATTGACAGGAGGATCGGTGCAGCATCGGCAGTGATGCAGTCGCTGTACCGGATCGCTGTGGTGACAAAGCTCTTGATTTACGGATCAATCTACATTCCTGACCTCACCTATGGTCATGACAAGATCGCGGCTACAAGCAGCCAAAATGAGTTTCCTCCACAGAATGGCTGGGCATTCCTTTAGAGATAGGGTAAGGAGCTCAGTCACACAGGAGGAGCTTAGAGTAGAGCCGCTGCTCCTCCACTTCGAGAGGAGCAAGCTGAGGTGGCTCGGGCATCTGTTCTGGATGCCTCCTGGACACCTCTCTCAAGAGGGGTTACAGGCATGTCTCACCGGTTGGAGGCCCCGGGAAGACACAGGACTCGCTGGAGAGACTATGTCTCTCGGCTGGCCTGAAAACACCTTGGGGTCCCCCCGTAGGAGCTGGAGGAAATGTCTGGGGGTGAAGGAAGTCTGGGAGTCCCTGCTTAGACTGTTGCCCCTGCGACCCAGCCCCGGATAAGCGGAAGAAAATGGATGGATGGATGGTACCTGTGGTGAATTTTTATCATAGTTTTACATCAGTTTAGGTGCAGTTTGTGGAAAAAAGTTCAGAAAAAAAGTACAAAAATACAGGAAGTTCTTGTAACAGTAACAGAATTCCATTAGGCTATATGCCATCAGCATGTTAAAATTACCAACAACATGCACATATTTTTTTTTATTTAATCATAACGGTTTTGAATTTTTGGCCCTTGTTAACACCACTATGGTTGCTAGGTAACAGTTATCAAATCACTTTTGTAGGTCATCTGCTGACCTTGTCCTACCTTGTCCTATTTTAGGAACTAAAATAACATGAACTTCTCCAAAAAAACAAAAAAAAACAAAAAACAAAAACTAAACATTTATAGTTAAATCTTGTTTCATGTTGTGAACAAACATAACCGTCCAATCAGATGTTTATTTCAGTGTCTTGTTGAAAGAAAGGTTACCCATTATTTAGAATAAAACCACATTTCTCTCACCTTAAGTTCATAGTTGCATAGTGCATCTTTAAACTGAGCCTTTACAAATATACCTTCAGTTGTTATATTTATTTGTGCAGCACTTTAGAAACATACACGTTCTGATAATCCTTTCAATCACATTTTTGTCCTTGTGACATTTCAAACTCGTCTTTATTTCGAACATTTCTTCAGCCTCTCCTTCAGCGCGTTCACTCTGATCTGTGTAATCATCTGTCTCCTGATTGAACAACACTCAGAGTGTGATTTCTCCTGATCAAGGTCATATCCACACACATTTTACACTTTTACTACAGTGGTACCTCACCTTACAAATGACCCAACAAACGAAAATTTCAAGTTACGAAACGCCTTCACGGTAAATTTTAATCTCTAGATACGAAAGAAAATTCAAGTTACGAAACGCGAAATCTCAAAAATTCAAATAATGCGCGCTCAGCCACACACATTATATGCTTTTCTCAGACTGGATTTAAACTTTTCTCACATTTGTCTCTGTTTAAACACTCAAACTTTCATAGATTTTCAACAAAATTATTAATAGTGAAGTGTGGGGGGGAGAAGACTCCGCTCTGACACGTGTGCGCAGCATGACCCGGCACGGGGCTGACAGCAGGTCTAGACCAAGGTCTAAACCTGGACTGGACCAGAACTAAACCTGGACTAAACCAGGACTAAACCAGGACTAAACCAGGACTAGACCAGGACTAAACCAGGACTAAACCAGGACTAAACCAGGACTAGACCAGGTGAATTAAAGCGCCGTGTGCGGGTCTATTTCCTGGTTTCTCACGAGTCACAGCTGAGGCGAGCAGGAAATAGACCAGGAAATAGACCCGCACGCGGCGCTTTAATCCACTTGGTCTAGTCCTGGTTTAGTCCTGGTTTAGTCCTGGTTTAGTCCTGGTCCAGTCCAGGTTTAGATCTTGGTCTAGTCCTGCTGTCAGCTCATGCTGAGGGTCATGCTGCGCACACGTGTCCGCGCAGTTTTCTCCCCCCTCCTGCTTCCCCCCACACTTCAATATTGATACGTTTTGTTGAAAATCTATGAAAGTTTGAGTGTTTAAACGAGAGACAAACGTGAGAAAAGTTTAAATCCAGTCTGAGAAACCAATCAGGACAGAACACATTGTTACACTATAAAAAAAAGTTACACTATAAAAAAAAAAAAATTGGATCGGGGCCTTGGAACGAATCAGGCTTTTTCCATTGAAATAGCTACTCAACTTACGAATTTTTCACGTTACGAAACCACTTCTGGAACGAATTAATTTCGTAAGGTGAGGTACCACTGTATTTGTTTATGTTTTTTTAGTAGTTCAGTTGGTCTAGTGTTTGTCCACAGGTGTAATTCCAGCTCCCACAGATGAATTCGTATCACTGTGTGCCTATTAGTATTATTAGCCTGTTCACTTGTAAACATCGCCACTTACAAGTGAACAGGCTAATAATAATAGGCGCGCAATGATACAAATTGAAAAAAAAAAAAAAAACTATCCCTTTAACATGTCAGAGATTATCCATCCATAAAGGTGCACTGTGGAACTTTTTCACCAGAGGTCTGTCACCTGCTTGTGTCTATGGATATGTCATTGCTCCAGCTGGAATGCTCCACAGTACGACATTAAACAGCTCATCTTTACATTTATCCAGTTACAGGTGGCTTTATTGCTGAAGAATTCATTCTCTGACTGTGAGCGGGGTTGCTTCTCCACAGATCTAACCTGTAACTTGATTTGGTTTGGTCTCTGGATGGTTGAAAGGTTTAATACCATACTGTTAATGCCATACTGTGAACGATTCCAGACAAAGAAATATCATCCCTGAAGAAAAGCATTTGACAGACCCCCCACCTGAAATGTTATACAGTGCACCTTTAACTCGCTTTTCCTGTTTGCCGCATTGTCCCTCTTTTCTGTTTGTTATTCACATTACTCACACTGTTTGAAACTGGAGCTGCTGGTCTTGCTCCAGAGCACTGGGTTTATTTTCCGTGTTCTGATTGAAATATAAACTTTGAAGCCACCCATGTGGAAATTCTAACCAATTTGAAACCATTATTTTAGTGCAG
The DNA here is from genome assembly GCA_036785185.1 of Paratrypauchen microcephalus. Taxonomy (NCBI): domain Eukaryota; kingdom Metazoa; phylum Chordata; class Actinopteri; order Gobiiformes; family Gobiidae; genus Paratrypauchen; species Paratrypauchen microcephalus. The sequence continues at coordinate 552,625 of JAVJIX010000313.1, read as the reverse complement.
ATTCAGGAGATCTGTGTAATTCTCTGTGCTCTCTGGGGGTTGAAGCCACGTTTTGATTTGAAACCAAACCAGAATCACTCAAAGCTGAGGTCAGACCAGGGCTTTGACCCACAGGCTTATTTCTGTGGTTCAATGTGGATTTGACCTCAGAAGAATGAATGAGACCAAAAGAGAGAGGAGATTATGTTCATACCACATTGAATGTCTATAAGTTTGTTATCAAAATGAAAGGAAAAGAATGGCCTGGTGTTTACAATGAAGGCCGTTATGTGATCAAATGGAAGGACAAAGAAAGGGAGAGAGAGCAAGAGAGAGAGAGAGAGAGAGAGAGAGAGAGAAAGAATGAAAGAGAGAGTGTGTGTGTGTGTATGAGAGAGAGAGAGAGGGAGAAAGAGAGAGCGAGAGAGAGAGAGAAAGAATGAAAGAGTGTGTGTGTGTATGAGAGAGAGAGAAAGAATGAAAGAGTGTGTGTGTGTATGAGAGAGAGAGAGAGAGAAAGAATGAAAGAGTGTTTGTGTGTGTGTGTATAAGAGAGAGAGAGAGAAAGAATGAAATAGAGAGTGTGTGTGTGTAAGAGAGAGAGAGAAAGAATGAAAGAGAGAGTGTGTGTGTGTGTGTGTATGTATAAGAGAGAGAGAGAGAAAGAATGAAAGAGAGAGTGTGTGTGTGTGTAAGAGAGAGAGTGTGAGAGAGAGAAAGAAAGAATGAAAGAGAGAGTGTGTTTGTGAGTGTGTGTGTGTGTGTGTGTGAGTGAGTGAGAGAGTGTGTGTATGTGAGAGAGAGAGAGAGAGAGAGAGAGAGAGAGAAAGAATGAAAGAGTGTGTGCGTAAGAGAGAGAGAGATAAAGAAAGAAAGAAAGAAAGAAAGAAAGAGAGAATGAAAGAGAGAGAGTGTGTGTGTATGTGTGTAAGAGGGAGAGAGTGAGAGAGAGACAGAGAAAGAAAGAATGAAAGAGAGAGAGAGAGGAGAGAGCAGAAATGGTGGTGATGATCAGAAATCCCCATCTGCTCCAGCATAAGAGGAAGAACAAAAAAAAACAGAGTCCAAAATGAAACAGGACAGATGGAACGCAGATGGAGGGACGCGGAACTGATGTTAGTCTGAAATAACATGAACAAAATGAAGTACAGGTCTGGCCATATATATTTATAAAAAAAAAAATTAAAGTTATTTTTACTGCACCCTGGAGAAGGTTAAACTTTAGTTGACATTTGATTGCCCAGTATTTATTTATTTATTGATATATTTATTTATTTTGTGCACCCTTTTTTGTGGATTTGGAGTGTGGAGAGTAGTAGGGTATAGTTTTTGTTGTTGGGTTTTTTGTTCTGAAAAAAATCTAAATAGATTAAAAAACAAAAAACAAAAAAAAGCCTATATTATGCAATTTATTTTAATAATGTCACAGGTGTGAGCATATTGAGAAAGAAATCAGATTACTTTCATCAGATGTAACTGCATACAGGACATTACAGATTGAAATTAAAATTTAATATGGGAACAAAAAAAATCTGCACAAAATCCCATTTTGGCATCCCGATCCAAAAAGTCAATGAAATGGCAATTGGAACAAAAAGGAGCTCTCTAAGTTGTTCTCATGGCTAAAATCAACAAATCTCACAATGTGTTACAAATTGTGAAGGGAATTAGGGGTTTAGGGGCTGGGTTAGGGCTACAGTTAGGGGTTAAGGTAAGATTAGGTAAGGGGTTAGGAGTTAGGGTTAGGAGAGGGTTATCTTAGGGGTTAGGTTAGAGTTAGGTTAGGGTAAAGGTTAATTTAGGAGACGTCCCCTTGCCCATAGGAAGACGCGTTGTCTGGCCCATAGACTGGCTGGTCAGTGTGGAGGAGGTGTTGTATGGCCCGTAGGAGGAGAAGGCCTTGTCTGGCCCATATGAGGAGGCGTCAAAAGGCTCATAGGAGGAGAAGGCCTTGTCTGGCCCATATGAGAAGGCGTCGTATGGCTCATAGGAGGAGAAGCCATTGTCTAGCCCATATGAGGAGGCGTTGTATAGCTCATAGGAGAAGAAGGCGTTGCCTGGACCATATGAGAAGGCGTCGTATAGCTCATAGGAGGAGAAGCCATTGTCTAGCCCATATGAGGAGGCGTCGTACAGCTCATAGGAGGAGAAGCCGTTGTCTAGCCCATATAAGGAGGCGTCGTATAGCTCATAGGAGGAGAAGGCGTTGTCTGGCCCATATGAGGAGCCGTCGTATGGCTCATAGGAGGAGAAGCCGTTGTCTGGCCCAAAGGAGGAGAAGGCATCATCTGCCCCATAGGTGGCCCACATGATGTCTTCTTCATCCCTATTTGTGGCAGATTCCAGCTCAATATTCTTTTCTCCCTCCCTTTGAACATTTGGGCTGAATGAGTCCACGACATTCACGTCTGCAGACAATGAGTCCACGACGCTCACCTCGGAAGACAATGAGTCCACGACATTCACCTCTGGAGACAATGAGTCCACGACGCTCACCTCGGAAGACAATGAGTCCACGACGTACACCTCGGAAGACAATGAGTCCACGACGTACACCTCGGAAGACAATGAGTCCACGACGTTCACCTCGGAAGACAATGAGTCCACGACGTACACCTCGGAAGACAATGAGTCCACGACGCTCATATCGGAAGACAATGAGTCCACGACGTTCACCTCGGAAGACAATGAGTCCACGACGTTCACCTCGGAAGACAATGAGTGCATGACGTTCACCTCGGAAGACAATGAGTCCACAAAGTTCACCTCTGGAGACAATGAGTCCACGAAGTTCACCTCAGAAGACAATGAGTGCACAGCGTTCACCTCGGAAGACAATGAGTCCATGACGTTCACCTCTGGAGACAATGAGTCCACGATGTTCACCTCGGAAGACAATGAGTCCACGATGTTCACCTCTGGAGACAATGAGTCCACGAAGTTCACCTCTGGAGACAATGAGTCCACGAAGTTCACCTCTGGAGACAATGAGTCCACGAAGTTCACCTCTGGAGACAATGAGTCCACGATTTTCACCTTGGAAGACAATGAGTCCATGACGTTCACCTCAGAAGGCAATGAGTCCACGATGTTCACCTCGGAAGACAATGAGTCCACGACGCTCACCTCTGGAGACAATGAGTCCACGAAGTTCACCTCTGGAGACAATGAGTCCACAACATTCACCTCGGAAGACAATGAGTCCACGAAGTTCACGTATGGAGACTCTTCACAGACATCTCCAGATCTTTGCACTGACCTGTAAGAGAAACAAAGGTGTTCATTTGAAATACAGTGGAAAGAGTGGATTTCATTTCAAGCTTTTTTGCATGTCATTTGTCATTTGTCTATATGTTGTCTGGTGGCAGCAGTAGCTCAATTCAAAATATTTTAAGGTGAGGGTTGGTGTTGCGCTATAACTTAATTTGAGCAGCTGACCCATCTGCATTGCAAAGATCTATCCAAATGTGTTTTCCCTAGTTTTAATCACAATGTAAAATACTTAGATACTCTATAGATCAAAATCCATCATACTTAGTATATAGACGACTAGTTCCCAGTCTGGACGGTCAGGTCATTAAAATGATTGATACAAAGTAAATGGTTAAAAAAAAAAAAACCTCACATATGATTGAAAACTGGGTATAGAAATTTAAAACACTCCAAATAATATTCACTGATCTGAAATAAATACTAGTTAGGGAAGATTTTTATCATGTGGTACATTAAAGGGGAGGTCCAGTTTTGGGTTGGTGACGTGCACGGTGAGCTTCAAGACAACAAGGCTGTGAATCATTCATATAAACCAATCGAAACAACTGAATTCAAAGTTCTCCTTTTTTGCTTGCATACCTGTGCACTGTAGACTGTGTTTATAAATAGACATACGTAGCTAATCCGCTAGCTACCGCATTCCAAATATGAGCATGGAGGCGCTTCCGGCTCCACTGACTCTCGCTCCAATTGGTTTTACATTGAAAAATTGTCACTAGTGATGGGTGGATCGATACCAAAGTATCGATATATCGATCCTGATGGGGTATTGAATATGCATCGATCCTGGTATTAAAATATCGATACCAAGTCATGTTTTCTTACTGACTTAACTTTCAGTTTATTTAGTTCAAATTCATATGTGTTTTGTTCAATATTCAACCATTGCCAGTTGTCAGGCACTACTTTTCCTTCCGCGTTCTCACCAAATGTGGGGTAGTACGTCATCCCGCGACAGACTCACTGCTGTGAGATTTCAGTCAAAGCGGCGCGGGGCTGCGGGAGCCATGGGAGACCACAAGAGAAGTGTGGTGTGGAGTTACTTCCACACCGTGGACGACAATGTTGCGAAGTGCAGTGTGTGCCAAAAAATGATCCGATATTGTGGCAATACCACAAATTTTAAATAAACACTTCATAAATCATAAACCTCAGCATGACGAAATGCTACTGACTAAACGATGACAGGAGGCTAGTCAGGCAGCTCCCTCCAGCACAGCAGCAACAGCAGTACGACAGAGGTCAGTTGCTGAGGCGTTTGAGAGAGGGAGAATCCAGGTAACCATCAACCATGTAGAAGACTAAGAGTAGTGTATGTGAGAGGAGAATGTATGTATGTGAGAGTGAGAATAGTGATACTTCATTTGTCGTCTTTTTTCATAGGCTGCAAGTGCCCAACTTACAATAGATTTATTTATTTTATTTTATTTATTTATTTATTTGATATGGACAATGCACATTAATGAACATAAGTATAAAACAAATGTAAATATGCAGAATTTTAGCTACAAAGCTAGTTTTCATCCGCAGTCCCTAGGCAGGCAAATACACTCAACAAAAATATAAACGCAACACTTTTGTTTTTGCTCCCATTTTTCATGAGATGGACGTAAAGATCTAAAATTCATTCCAGATACACAATATTACCATTTCTCTCAAACATTGTTCACAAATCTGTCTAAATGTGTGATAGTGAGCACTTCTGCTTTGCTGAGACAATCCATCCCACCTCACAGGTGCGCCACATCAAGATTCTGATCTGACATCATGATTAGTGCACAGGTGTACCTTAGACTGCCCACAATAAAAGGCCACCCTGAAAAGTTTTTTTTTTTTTTTTTTGCTTTATTGGGGGTCTGGGGACTCAGAACCAGTCAGTATCTGGTGTGACCTCCATTTGCCTCATGCAGTGCAACACATCTTCTTCGCATAGAGTTTATCAGATTGTCAGTTGTGGCCTGTGGAATGTTGGTCCACTCCTCTTCAATGGCTGTGCGAAGTTGCTGGATATTAGGGGGATCTGGTACACGCTGTCGTATACGCCGGTCAAGCACATCCCAAACATGCTCAATGGGTGACATGTCTGGTGAGTATGCTGGCCATGCAAGAACTGGGACATTTTCAGCTTCCAAGAATTGTGTACAGATCCTTGCAACATGGGGCCGTGCATTATCTTGCTGAAACATGAGGTGATGTTCATGGATGTATGGCACAACAATGGGCCTCAGGATCTCAACACGGTATCTCTGTGCATTCAAAATGCCATCAATAAAATGCACCTGTGTTCTTCGTCCATAACAGATGCCTGCCCATACCACCACCACCATGGGCCACTCGATCCACAACACTGACATCAGCAAAGTGCTCACCCACACGACACCACACACGCTGTCTGCCATCTGCCCTGAACAATGTAAACCGAGATTCATCCGTGAAGAGAACACCTCTCCAACGTGCCAGACGCCATCGAATGTGAGCATTTGCCCACTCAAGTCTGTTACGGTGACGATCTGGAATCAGGTTAAGACCCCGATGAGGACGACGAGCATGCAGTTGAGCTTCCCTGAGACGGTTTATGACAGTTTGTGCAGAAATTGTTTGGTTATGCAAACCAATTGTTTCAGCAGCTGTCCGAGTGGCTGGTCTCAGACGATCTTGGAGGTGAACCTGCTGGATGTGGAGGTCCTGGGCTGGTGTGGTTACACGTGGTCTGCAGTTGTGAGGCCGGTTGGATGTACTGCCATATTCTCTGAAACGCCTTTGGAGACGGCTTATGGTGGAGAAATGAACATTCAATGCACGAGCAACAGATCTGGTTGACATTCCTGCTGTCAGCATGCCAATTGCACACTCCCTCAATGCTTGTGACATCTGTGGCATTTTGCTGTGAGACAAAACTGCACATTTCACAGTGGCCTTTTATTGTGGGCAGTATAAGGTACACCTGTGCACTAATCATGATGTCAGATCAGCATCTTGATGTGGCACACCTGTGAGGTGGGATGGATTATCTCAGCAAAGCAGAAGTGCTCACTATCACACATTTAGACAGATTTGTGAACAATGTTTGAGAGAAATGGTAATATTGTGTATCTGGAATTAATTTTAGATCTTTAAGTGAAAAATGGGAGCAAAAACAAAAGTGTTGCGTTTATATTTTTGTTGAGTGTACATAAAAATACAACGTGCAAGCAGCACAAACAAAAGTCTAGTTGTCACATTTGATGTCTGCATTGCCATTTTCATTTCATCAAAGATTTTTTTTCAGATATCTGGTGTTAGAATGTGTGGAGCTAAGCCCCCTGGTGGAGCTTTGCAAAGCCAAGGTATCTAGTTAGAGCCAGGTTAGTGTTCTTCTGTAGTATTAAAAATGTATGAGAGTATCGGTATCGGTATCGCGATTCTAACCCTGGTAATACTTGGTATCGTATCGAAACAAAAATAACTGATATCGCCCATCCCTAATTGTCACCACTCTCTCTGTAACTGCTGCAGTGAGCCTCGTCATTGTGTTCTTAAAATCTTTGTATTAACCCACTCTACATGATCCCGGTGTTTTTGATATTTTCTCCGTAAATAAGTTCCTATTCCTAATACGGGACTCTGCTCCAAATGTGTTCCTATAACTCTAGCTCATGGGTCACTTGACACTCACTTAGTCCACTTCTTTTTCAGTCCATGGTGTGTGCAACATGTGACTTGCAAATAAATAATTGACTCACGGTTTCTTCATTTTTAAAACCCAAAGTTATGATTTTTTTTTTTTTATGATTTTTTTTAATGATTTCCCTAAAGCTACAGGTGCCCTGGGGCAGACTGATAGAGATGTGGCATCCCACTTATACAGCAAGCTCACAGACAGGGTGTTGAAGTGTCTTGCCTAAGGACACAAGCACATAAGCTGTACATACCTGACAACCAAAAGGGAAGCAACTCTTCTGGTCTGTTTCCGTGCAGATTCTTGCTCCTCTCGCCTCTTCTGCAGGCCTCTGCAGGAGATGGAGGAGGTGGAGGAGATGGAGGAGGTGAACAGCTGCTCCTGCTGGTAAAGATCTAAGGCCTGGAGCTGGATCTTTTTACTCTCCAAACTATAGGAAAGAGTTTAAGTTAAAATACACATTAGTAGTAGGCCTAGTAGTAGCAGTAATATAGAAAGTATATGTTACCGTGTATGTTTATGTAAGAAGTATTATTGTATCAGTGATTCTCAAATTATGAAACTTCAGTATCTGTCAAGCTGTCTAGAAAATTAAGAAATCGAACCTTAATGCAACTGGTAAAAAAAACAAAACATTTTTTGAATCAATATCTTCTCTTTGTCTTTTTTTTTACCATATCTTTATCACTAACTTTAACATTTCTCAAAATCAGAGTGAAATACTTTTTACTCTTAAGGTACATTTTTTAAAAGCTTAAGTGTTTGATACTTTAAAGGGATATTCCAGGATTTTTGACATGGGGGCTCATTTCCGAGTTAGCCAGAGTGCTGCAGAGATGTGGAGACACTTTTTAGCGAATTTCATGCAGTCCTTCCAGCTGCAGAGTTTTCAGTTGCTAGGCTAGTGCAAGTCAATGGTAAATGGTAGCCGGATTTAAATCAGGCTTACCCACTCCATAGTGCACCCAAAACAAGTCAATTATAATGGCAGACTGTTGATGTAAATATATGTTGATTGAGTAATTTTTGAAATAAAAACTGACTGCCAATAGCATCATTCCATATCTGAGGGACTAGCTTCGCAGCAGCAGCGGAATTTTACTTTACTCTAGTTGGTTGTGAAGTGACCAATCACGTAAACAGAGAAGCGAGAAAAGTCGTAGTAGGGAAGACCACAGAGTGAAGAGGTGAATTTTAAAGGAACTACCGGGCAAAATGGTTTTTCAGTGTGCATTTAGAAAATGTACAAATAAAGCCCGCAGGTGGGCACCACAAAGTTTTCACAGTTTTCCGGTGCACGATCGAGAAAGGACGCGACTGTGGCTTGTAGCTGCTGGCTTAGACATCAACACACCGGTGGAGACGCTACATAAACAGAAGATTTGCAGTGATCATTTCGGACCAGACGACTACACCAAATCCCTTGGAAAGCCTAGTCTGACAACCACTGCAATACCATCTGTCTTTCCAAGCGCAAGATCCCGTGATGAAGAACAGGTTTGTACCTTTTTTACCCAAGCTTGCTCCTGTCGTTATGTTTGCCTGCTGGTCGATTGATGAAGACTGTGCTAGAGCTTTTGCTTCACTCTTGTAGTCTACCCGGCTGACAGAAAAGGCATGCACGCTCATAAAGTTGTTGCTAGCCCGTGAACATTCATGTAAAGGTAACGCTATGTGTTGTAGCTTGGCAGAGTGTAATAATAGCTCACAAGCTCACATGCGCATGCAATGCAATGCAAATTTATGTCGTTTCACAGTGACGCGATTTACAGAAGAGATGTTTACACTGTTGAGCACGGAACTGAAAAGACAGCCCCGCATTGATCGTTCATTCCAACGAACAATGCAACAACCCGGTTTTCTGTAGCTGTAGCGGGGACTAACTCACCGACACTCTCTCGCGTTCTGCCCTTTCAACATCCATCTCTCTCAACTCTTCGTCTGTATATTCCAAGCATCGGGGAGACCTCCAAACGTGGCCATGTCTGGATTGTAGAACAGGGCAGGCTACTGTACTCTACGGCTAACGATGACAGCTGAAGGTAAACAAATATCAGCTGGAAACCTAACTGCAAGGTGATATCACTCCGCCCATGCCTAGCTAGATCGGGAAAAAAACGCACTGTTGCATAAGGACATAAATCCTTTAAAGTATAAGGTTGATTATATTTCTAAAATTGTTCCATTAACACAGACATTTACATCGACAGTCTGGCATTATAGTTGACTTGTTTTGGGTGGGAGTGGAGTGGGTAAGCCTGATTAAAATCAGGCTACCATTTACCATTGACTTGCACTAGCCTAGCAACTGAAAACTCTGCAGCTGGAAGGACTGCATGAAATTAGCTAAAAAGTGTCTCCACATCTCTGCAGCACTCTGGCTAACTCGGAAATGAGCCCCCATGTCAAAAATCCTGGAATATCCCTTTAAAGGTGCATTGTGTAACTTTTCTGGTGGAGGGTCCATCGAATACTTTTCTCCATGGAAATGTTATTGCTTTGTCGGGAATGTTTCACAGTATGGCATTAAACCTTTCAATCTTCAACCAAACAACCTTCAACCCCAGCCAAAAATGTACATCCTAGTATAGTGCACCTTTAAGTAACAAAACTGAATACTTCTTCCACCATGTGTAGAAGTAATAGCACATAACAGTCGCAGTAGTGCTAGAAGATAAAGCAATCATTGGAGAGATACTTACTAATATTTGTTTTTAGTCAGGTGGGTCAGGGTGATGAAGGGGTGGTCCAGGACCGCCTCTGGACTGATCCGGGTTTGTGGGTCTAAGTCCAGCATGCGTTTGACCAGGTGTACGAAAACAAAACGATCAAAGTCCTCTGCTTCACACCTCTCCTTCACGTCTCTGTAAGGATCCATCTGAGGAGACAGATTTAGTAGACAGAATCTCATTTGGTGTAGTAGTAAGCCATCACTTTCTATAAAATCATGAATTTACAGAATTTACAGGGTCCGTCACCTTCTTGTGTCTATGGATTTGCCTGGAATGTTCCACAGTATGACATTAAAAGCTCTACTTTACATTATTCAATTACAGGCGGTTTTATAGCTCCAAAATAGTGGGGAGCGGGGTCGCCTTTCCACAGATCTGACCTGTAAGCTTGGTCTGGTTTGGTGTCCATGAAGATAGAAAGATTTAATGCCACACTGTGAGACATTCCAGACAAAGGAATAAGCAGCAACATTTCCATGGAGACAAGGAAGTGGTGGACAGCCCATTAAAAAGGTTACACAGTGCATCTTTAAGGACTTTTTACAAACTCACAGAAATGTTTAGTATTAAATCAGATTTTCTCTTACCGTGTAAATACTGTCCAGTGATGGAACAGCGCATGGAATCTGCCGCTGTTCCACATTAACCTAAAAACACACAAAAAAAAGCAGATGACATATTGTTGATAGTGAAAGATTGTGCATAAAACATTTCATAAAACATTTGGTTTCAATTTTCTGAGATACTCTAAATTACTTTGATAAAAGTTATTCACAAGTGCATTGTGTAACTTTTCTGGTTGGGGGTCCATCAAATGTTATTGCTTTCTCTGAAATATTTCACAGTGTGAGATTAAACCTTTCTATCTTCATGGAGAGTAAACCAGATCAAAGTACAGGTCAGATCTGTGGGGAGGTGACCCTGTTCACAGTCCGAATGTTTTTTGGGGTATTTTTGAGCTACAAAACTACCTGTAATTTAAGAAATGTGAGGTAGAGCTCTTTTAATATCACACTGTGACAAGCATTTGACGGGCCAAACACCAGAAAAGTTACACAATGCACCTTTAAGGACAATAGCCCATCCATCCATCCATCCATCCATTTTCTTCTGCTTATCCGGGGCCGGGTCGCGGGGGCAACAGTCTAAGCAGGGACTCCCAGACTTCCTTCACCCCAGACACTCCTCCGGGGGGGACTCCAAGGTGTTCCCAGGCCAACCGGGAGACATAGTCCCTCCAGTGTGTCCTGGGTCTTCCCCGGGGCCTCCTTCCGGTGGGACATGCCCGGAACAGGAGGCATCCGGAACAGATGCCCGAGTCACCTCAGCTGGCTCCTCTCAATGTGGAGAAGCAGCGGCTCTACTCCGAGCTCCTCCCGTGTGACTGAGCTCTTCACCCTATCTCTAAGGGTGCGCCCAGCCACTCAGCGGAGGAAACTCATTTCGGCCGCTTGTATCCGCGATCTCGTCCTTTCGGTCATTACCCCCGTCCGAGGCCATCTGAACCATGGCCTCGGATTTGGAAGACCTGATCCTCATCACAGCTGCTTCACACTTGGCTGCAAACCGCCCCAGTGCACATCGGAGGTCCCGGTTCGATGAAGCCATCAGGACAACATCATCTGCAAACAGCAGAGATGAGATCCTGTGGTTCTCAAACCGGATCCCCTCTGGCCCCTGACTGCGCCTAGAAATTCTGTCCATAAATATAATGAACAGAACCGGTGACAAAGGGCAGCCCTGGCAGAGTCCAACATGCACCGGAGTCGGACGACTTACTACCGGCAATGCGAACACAGCTCCTGCTCCGGTCATACAGGGACCGAACAGCCCTTAGCAAAGGGACTCGAACCCCATACTCCCAGAGCACTCTGCACATGACCCCATGAGGGACACGGTCGAATGCCTTCTCCCGATCCACAAAGCACATGTGGACTGGTTGGGCAAACTCTCATGAACCCTCGAGCACCCGATGGAGAGTATAGAGCTGGTCCAGTGTTCCACGGCCGGGACGAAAACCACACTGCTCCTCCTGAATCCGAGGTTCGACTATTGGTCGAATTCTCCTCTCCAGCACCCTGGAATAGACCTTACCGGGAAGGCTGAGGAGTGTGATTCCCCGATAGAACACACCATCCGGTCCCCCTTCTTAAACAGAGGGACCACCACCCCGGTCTGCCAGTCCAGAGGTACTGTCCCCGACCGCCACGTGATGTTGCAGAGACGTGTCAGCCAAGACAGCCCTACAACATCCAGAGACTTGAGATACTCAGGGCGGGTCTCATCCACCCCCGGGGCCTTGCCACCGAGGAGCTTTCCAACCACCTCAGTGACTTCTGCGACTGCCCAGGCTGCAGCACGCTTGGCCCGCCGGTACCCGTCGGCTGTCTCCGGAGTCCCACGAGCCAACAAGGCCCAATAAGACTCCTTCTTCAGCCTGACGGCATCCCTTACTTCCGGTGTCCACCACCGGGTTCGGGGATTGCCGCCGCGACAGGCACCACAGACCTTACGACCACAGCTAAGGTAGGCCGCATTGACAATAGAACCGAGAACAAAGCCCACTCGGACTCTATGTCCCCAGCCTCCCCCGGAATCCGGGAGAAGCTCTCCCGGAGGTGCAAGTTGAAGGTGCCCCTGACAGAGGGATCTGCCAGACGTTCCCAACAGACCTTCACTATGCGCTTGGGCCTGCCAGGTCTTTCCGACTTCCTCCCCTGCCAGCGGACCCAACTCACAACCAGGTGGTGATCGGTTGACAGCTCTGCCCCTCTCTTTACCCAAGTGTCCAAGACACGCGCCTGGAGGTCAGATGACACGACAACAAAGTCGATCATCAACCTCCGTCCTAGGGTGTCCTGGTGCCACGTGCACTGGTGGACACCCTTGTACTTGAACATGGTGTTCGTTATGGACAAACTGTGGCTAGCACAGAAGTCCAATAAGAGAACACTGCTCGGGTTCAGATCAGGGAGGCCGTTCCTCCTAATCACCCCTCTCCAGGTGTCACTGTCGCTGCCCACGTGGGCGTTGAAGTCCCCCAGGAGAACAACGGAGTCCCCGGTCGGTGCACTGTCCAGTATCCCTCCCAGGCACTCCAAGAAGGCTGGGTACTCTGCACTGCTGTTCGGCCCGTAGGCTGACACAACAGTGAGAGACCTGTCCTAGACCAAGGCCTGGCCACCAGGCGCTCGTTGATGAGCACCCACCCCAGGCCTGGCTCTAGGGTGGGGCCCCGGTGATGCCAATCCGGGCGACGTAACTGGCATTGATCTCTTATTCGTCATAATGGGCTTGTGAACCGCTCTCGGTCTGACCAGTCCCCCAGGACCTGTTTGCCTTGGGTGACCCTACCAGGGGCATAAAGCCCCCGACAACATGGCTCCCGGGATCATTCGGGCACTCAAACCCCTCCACCACGTTAAGGTGGTGGCTCAAGGAGGGGAGGCCAATAGCCCATACTCTAAAAAGTCCAAATCTGTGTGTCTATCTGTAGTCCTGGTGCAGTACCGCAGTGTCAGAAAGTAGTGAGTGAGTGTATCGTACCATGTGGGTCCAGTCTGCAGATCCTTCAGAGAGGTAGAAGTAATTTTTTGTGCATTGGCCAGAGTCCAGGACGTGTTTGGGAGGCTGACCCAGAGTCTGGACTATCATTTGGATCTGTGGATGCAACACAGGACAATGGGTTAGAACAATAGACAATGAGTCTTTAAAGGTCTCCATGTAGATGTTATCGCTCTGCCTGTAATGTTTCACAGTATGGCATTAAATGTATCTGTATCCATGAAGACAACGAGACAAGTTACAAGTCAGATCTGTAGACTGGAGAGCCTGGTCATAGTAGGTATTTTCAGTGTTACTGTGAAACATTTGCAGGCAAGCCAGCACATTTCCATGGAGACAGGCAGAAAAGTTGCACAATGCACCTTTAAATTATCCTGAAATGTATCAAATCATATGTTAAACCTGGTGGCAACTAAGGTTTATTCATACTAGCTGTAGTAGCTTAAGTAGTAGCATGAATAGTAGTAGCAGTAGTAGTAATAGTAGTGTAGTAGTAGTAGTCGTAGTAGTAGTAGTGGTCGTAGCAGCAGTAATAGTTGTAGCATTAGTAGTAGTAGTAGTAATAATAGCAGTAACTGAAGTTGTAGTAGCGGTATTAGTAGCGTTAGTAGGAGTAGTAGTCGTGCAGAGGTGTTGAATAGAATAAAACTCACCAGATCCTTTCTGTTGTCGGCCCGGAAGAGGATTTTACCGAGGAACATCTCGGCGATGGTGCAACCCACGGACCACATGTCAATCGTCTCACTGAAAGAAGCTCCCACCACCACCTCTGGAGCCCTGAGCACAAACACCAACCAGAAATTATACTAATTTTCACTTCACTGGGGTCCTGCTTTGATCTTAATGTTGTTTGGTCCTGGTTTAGTCTGGGTTTAGACCAGGTTTAATCCAGATTAATGTCTGAATTGTATCCCAATTTGAAACAAAATTTGGATGTACATGCAGCCAATGAGTAGGGACTTGGTACTGTGGTACTTGAGTAATACTATTTAGAAGTAACTTGGCCTAGATTAAGTTTAGTTTAGTCTTAATTTGAAGGGACAATGTACAGAAACATTAAACTCATATAAAACAGATGTTCCACAAAAGATTAGCACTAAAAAGCTAGTTTCCATGTGCAGTCCTTTAAGTTATGTGGAATTTTAGCTACTCTTCCCACAGTAAGTAAAAGTCTGTGCATTCAACAGTTTTATTTAAAGCTTAAAGCAACTAGCATGCTATCAGCGCATTTCCTGTCTATCTCACATACATGTAGCAAAGCGTCCCCATGATTTGTCCAGGCTGGGCGTCGCTCACAGAACGGGTCAGTCCAAAGTCGATGAGTTTGATCTTCAGGGGCTGTCGCACGTGTTCAATCATCATCACATTTTCAGGCTTCAAGTCACAGTGGATCATTCCAACGCTCTTCAAGAAGAGTAGTGCTTGAATCATCTAAAAGACACAAGAGTTCACTTTAAGACATGGTGTAACATTTCTGGTGAAAGGTCTGTCAAATGCTTTCCTCTAAGGAGATGTTATTGCTTTGTCTGGAATGTTTCACAGTATGGCATTAAAGCACGGTGGCTGAGTGGTTAGCGCTCATGCTTCACAGCAAGAAGGTTCTGGGTTCGATCCCCGGGTCGCCCAGACCTTTCTGTCTGTGTTCTGTGTGAAGTTTGCATGCATGGTCTGGGTTCGATCCCCGGGTCGCCTGGGCCTTTCTGTGTGGAGTTTGCATGTTCTCCCCGTGTCTGGATGGGTTTCCTCTGGGCACTCCGGTTTCCCCCACCAACCCAAAACATGCACCATAGGTAAATCCTCCAGCTTAGGTCCTGACCAAGCCGAAGCAAGAAGATCATGGAGATGGTCCCCGGGCGCAGTAATGTGCTGCTCACTGCTCCTAATAACAGGATGGGTTAAAATGCAGAAATGGAATTTCCCCACTGTGGGACTAATAAAGGCATAGCTTTCTTTCTATCTTCATTCTACCTTCTACATATTTTTGAGCTATAAAACTACCTATAATTTAATAATTGCAAGGACCTCTTTAATGTCATACTGTGGAACATTCCAGACACAGAAATGACTACTTAAGTAATATACATTTAACAGTGTGTCTGATACTATTGTACTGCGAACCATGTATTTTTGTAGCCCTAGTTGATATAATTACACATATCGATTAAACAAACTATTTAAACTAAACTAGCCTTGTTTTGTTTTTTCAATGTGGTTTTTAACTACAAATTACTACCATATTTAGAAATCTTTCCAGGTTTTTTTCAGTGAATATGAATAAGAACACCAATATACAGTGCATCCACAGTAATACAGCACATAATTGTGGCCATACCTACTTGTCAATGCCTGATCTTGTCAGATCTCAGAAGCTGAGCAAGGCAGGGCCTGGGTAGTACTTGGATGGGAGTCCACTGGGAATTCCAGGTGACACAGTGGGGCGGCAGTTGCAAAAAACTGTTGTTGTGTCCTTAGGCAAGACACTTCACCCACATTGATTAGTATGAAAGTGGAGTGTATGTGAGTGTCGGAGGGGCCGATGGTAAGCTACAAAATGTAACTTAGCATCACCAAGTGTGGGGAGAATGAACAATGAACTGTAAAGCGCTTTGGGTGTCATGAAAGATGCTATGAATTATTATTAATTATTATTATAAACTGCAAATATAAAGAACATTATTATTATTAGTCCAGAGTCTTACCTGTGTGAGTATGGGCCTTATGTGTTTGAGAGGCAGACTTTTAAATGGAGCATTGGACAGAAACTGCAGGAGACTGATGTCCAGCCTCTCAAACGCATGGCAGAAATTCCCCTGAAACGGAAAAGAATCTATCCACTGTACAATGTGGTAGGATTCAGAGCCACTCTCCTTCAGCTGGCGCAGGATCTGGGCCTGTAGGGGGCGCACAAAGGCAGGGCAGACACAAGTTTAGAACTTTGTCATTCATTTAGTAATATTTTTATATAATGGACACACACACATTCAAACACATTCATAACATACCCCATACAACTGTACTATTTATGTGTACTTGTACAAATGCATTTATATAATGTCCCTTACTATTTTTGCTACTTATTTTGAATGTATTATCACCATTTATATTTTTTCTCTTTGTTATTCAAATATGTTGTGATGTGTGAGCTGCTGTGTTCAAGTAATTTCCCTCGTGGATCAATAAAGTTTGTCTAAGTCTTAGGTAAGGTGGGTTAAGTGTATTGCCCAATGCCACTACAGTATGCATCTCTAGGAGCTGGAATTGCACGACCAACCTTCAGGTCAGTGGACAAACGCTCCACTAACTGAGCTACTTTTACCCAATAATAGTTGAATAAACTTAACTCAGATAGGTTTTATTATAATAAGTCCAAGTATATGTTATTGGCAGATGAAACATTATTATGTAATCAATTTAATTAATGCAACCACTGAAGTCATAATTTTGTAATGAGTGATTTCATATTTCCACACACATCTCTTACCTCCTCCTGTCCGGCATCGCTGTTGTTGTGCTTTTGTTTGAGGACTTTGAGCGCCACCATCTGGCCGCTGGTGTTATTGCGGCTGAGGGTGACCACTCCGAAGTTCCCAGAGCCCAGGATCTTCTCCACCTGGTAGGACGAGGAGTTGGAGGAGATGCAGTCACCAACCCTCACAGAGTATGATGGGACCATGTTTCAAGAGTACTGCAAGAAAGAAGTACTGCAAGATGAAATACATAGAATTAGTGGAGCGTGCATTAGATTGTAAACAATGTACTATTATACACAGCAAATAATAGTATACATGGCTTCAAGGTGCATTATGTAACTTTTTGATTTGGCGTCGGTCACCTGCTTGTTTCTATGGAAATGTCATTGTGCTGCCTGGGATGTTCCACAGTATGGCATTAAACAGATCTACCTAGATTCAATTACAGGTGGGTTTTATAGGTCAAAAATACTCAAAAAACAGGCATTCTGACTGTGAGTGGGGCTGCCTCTCCACAGATCTGACCTGTAACTTGGTCAGGTTTGGTTTCCATGAAGATAAAAAGGTTAAAGGCCATACTGTGTAACATTCCAGCCAAAGCAATAACAACTCCATGAGGAAAAAGTATGTGACGGACCCTCCACTAGAAAAGTTACACAATGCACCTTTAAAGTACTACATAATTTCTCTGGTGAAGTTTTTCCAAGGAGATGTTATTGATTTGCCTGAAATATTCTGAAGTATGGCAGTAAACAGTAACATCATCAAGACCAAGTCACAGGTCAGATCTGTGAAGAGGTAACACGCTCACACTGAGTTTTACAAGGTGTTTTTGAGCAATAAAACATCTGTAATTGATTAAATGATACATACGTTTAATGCCATACAGCCCCTCCACCAGTAAAGTTACATAGTGCTGGTTTAAATTCAGAAACATAACCATGGAGTTTGTTTGTTTGGACATTATTCATGGTGAAAACAGGAAATTGGTTGGTTTAATAATCAGGGGTGCTCACAATTTTTCAGCATGTGAGCTACTTATGACCAAGTCAAAATGATCTACCTACTACAAAAATGCAAATTATTTATTTATTTATAAACATATTGACAATTCTTTACATGCACAATGCCTGTTGATGTACCTTGCATAACTTCATGTACATTCTGTACATTTTTTGTCATTACATTACTCTGATACGTGATCTTCTAATCAGAGCGCATTGAGGAGGGAGCCTGTGTGCGCTATGAGCAGGGAAGAGCGAGAGCATGACAAGGAGACGAGAGGCGCGCTGACGTGAGGTGGACAGACAGGAAGGATGTTTTAAAAGTTTAACCTGCTCTGTGATACACACTGGGACACAAGGGTACACGCTTTAGCGGACAAGCTGCGTGCGTTGGTGGTGCGTGTGGTGACTTCCCGCCCAGTGTCCGCAGCTCCAGTCGAGCGCACAGGCTGCAGTGAGAAGCCCCTGCACGGTCCCGCACACGTATTGGGCACCCCTGGTTTAATTGGTCTATTCCTGGTTTATTCATATTTTAGTCCTGGCTTCACCTTACCTGGCCAGCCAAATGATATCTCTCTGTATTTGCTATACAGCGAGATACCATTTGGACACCCTCGCTCCACCCTCGCTCCCCCGGTTAACAACGGACTCCGCGATTCTGATTCGTTCAAAGATGGTGACGTCAGTGCACCCGCCTTTGCCCGCATCGTCACTCTTAGGCAGCGGAAGTTCCTCCTCAGTTTTGAATCAAGATGGCGCATTGGAGAACTGAACGTCCCTTCCATTCAGCTGTAAAATTGGTCTTAAATGACCTAAAACACATCGATTCCTTAAAACCACAGCAGCTGACAGCTCTAGAGGCCTTTCTTTTCTTTCTTTTCTTTTGTTTGATTGGTTCACGTCGCTGTCCGTTAACTGTTCTCTGATTGGTTCACTTAGCGGTCTGTCTACGCGCAACGGCAGCGCATTCTGGACCAAGCATTACCAGACTCGCCGCTGGTACAGCCATCGCTGTCATGGATTCTTCCAGGCAAGGCTTCACCTTTTTTTAGTCCTGGTCTAGTCCTAGTTTAGTCCTGGTTTACTCCTAGTTTAGTCCTGGTTTAGTCCTGGTTTAATCCTGGTTTTGTCATATTTTTGTCTCAAAACACAATTCTGTTTATTTTCAAATTGAGCATTGAAATTGTGAATTTTCAAGGATCACATTTTAGGATCACATTTTAGTCCTGATTTAGGCCTGGGCTGGTCCTGGACTAGTCCAGGGTTTAGTCTCAGTTCACATCCTAGTTTTGTGTGTTGTGTAAAGTAAAATATCTTGTCTACAGCTCTACACATGAGCTGTTTCTAAAGTGTAACTACCCCATGCCTGGAAAAACACCATCTCCTACCTCAAGTAAAGCTCTGCACTTCTGATCAGTGTAATTTGGAAAAAATAAATAACTACTTGTTCACAATGTGGCTTTACCTGGTCCAGTAGATGCTTAGAAGATCTGGACAAGTTTGGATGCAAAGTTTAGCGAAAATAACCACAATTTGAAGAGCAACAGTAGAGCTGTGTGCACTTGTGAGCTGAGATTTGTCAAATGTCTACAGATCATCTCCTGACCCTTTATATAAACTCTGTACATCACCCTGGAGAGGTACAGAGGTGTGAATTTTCAAATTGTGATTTGAAAATAAACTGCTTAAAATGGCTCTTGTCTTGTAAATAATGGCAAAATAAGTTTCTAGTCAGGCAGAAATAAAACATAATTTAAATTAGTGCTGTCAGGCGATTAAAAAAAAATCTAATTCATTACAGGATTTATAATCAATTTATCTAATTAATCACATTTTAATCTCATGAGAGAGAGAGAGAGCAAGATAGAGAGGGAGAGAGATTGAGAGGGAGTGATAGAGACTGACATCAAAGATAAAGATGAAAGATCAAAGTCAGCTTTATTGTCAATTCTGCCATATGTGTTCAACATACAGTGAATCGAAATTTCGTTTCTCTCTGGCCAAGTAGTGCAAAAGACAGTGTACAAAATACAATATAACCCTTTCTTACATTTTTGTACCAGAGCTGCCAAATTTCAATCAGACATGTATTTTTACATTATCAGACATACCCCATACTTTTTTTTTTCAAATAAAGTTCCTAAATTGGGGGTTTTAGGGGTGTCACATATGTTGCCACCATGCAGCTAATGCATGGTGTCACAATGTCAAAAATGTCAAAAAATGCTAAATATTTATTGTTCCCTGAAGTAACACTGACATTCTGTGAACTTCACCAACAATTTTGTCAACTTTCAGCAGTGTTTGATTGTTTAGCCAAAGCAAACAGATAGATTGCACTAAATATTATATATAATATAATAACATGTATAACATAAAATATATAATATAATATACTGCAATAAAATGTACCCCTAAACTTTTGTACTATAGCTGCTTCATCACTGTATGTGTGGTTTGAAAGATTATTACTATATCATTACTTTAATACAGTACACAAAAACTTACATGCATACTGGTCACATGTGTATATTATGTGGCATGTATAAGGTCAGTACTATATGCATAGTGACCACATATGTGGCCAGTCGATAAAATACCTCCTGGTTTGTTTATTTTTCTTTGAAAATCACCAAATACTACTTCTACATGTTCTAAAACAAATATTTTATTAAACTGATATAGACTTTCCCTTCATTTTCCTCTCCATGGAGGAATTATTGCAATTGACAAGTGGCTGCATGCATGTGGCCAGCATCCTTTTAGGGGTTTTCCCTCCATTTGACTCAGTTAAACTTAGGCAACATTATGCGGTTACAATGCAAGAAAGGTATAAAGACAAAACAAAACAAAAACTATCTAAGACAAAAATCTAAAATCTAGAATCTAAAATCTGAAAGCAGTGCAACAGAATAAATAAATACCTATTTACAAATGTCCAAAATGTGCAGTGTGCATCAAAAATGTGCAATGAAAGATACAGCAGTGAAATGGTAATGTGCAATAGAATGTGCATTGAAAGTAAAGATAAAAATAAATGTGCAACAGTAGTAATTCCAGTGCAATAACAATAGTAACAACAGTACAACAGTAGTAAAATTCCAGTAGTAAATGTGCAACAGTGCAACAGTAGTCCTTAGGAGCAGTTTTTAGTGTGTCTAGAGTGATATACTACTCCTTAAATACCTGTACCTTGGTATTTCATTACATATTTCATTACTTTTTTTATTATTATATTGGTTATTTTGCTATGCTATTAGTACTTCCTGACTATAAGTAAATTTTGTAGTTGTTGTGCCACAGTCATAGTCATGATGGGGGAGGGCTTAGCTTGAGATGAGAGACGAAAGTTGGAGAGGCTTTTTCTGGATTTTCTGGGATCTGCTACGGCTGCTTTCAAATAGAGATAACTTTTTAAAATATGGTCAGATTTTCACATGTAAGACATCATTGGAAAGCTTAGAACCTGTACTTTTCAGGATGACTTGGTATTGGTTTTCCTGCGGTTGGACACATATGTCTTTCTTTGGAATACAGGTTACAATACGGGGGGGGGGAGAGTTCAGCTTCCTGACAGCCTGGTGGATGAAGCTGTTTGACAGTCTGGTGGAGTGGGCCCGGAGACTCTGGTACCTTCTCCCCGAGGGCAGGAGGCTGAAGAGGCTGTGGCTCAGGTCACCCACAATGCTGGACGCTCTGTGGGTGAGGTGGATGTTAAAAAAGTCCAGGAGGGAGGGGAGAGAGGCACCAGTGATCTTCCCAGCTGCATTCACTATGCGCTGCAGGGCTTTCCTGTTCTGTTCAGTGCAGCTGTGTGGTGTTCTGACCACCACACAGTGATGCAGCTGGTCAGAACACTCTCAATGGTGGTGGTTTAGAAGCAGGAGGGAACGACAGCCTGGCTCAGGGAAGCAATAAACATGTCTGTGAAGAAAACCTTGAGCTCCTCTGCACAGTCCTTCAACACACGACCAGGGATGTTGTCCGGGCCTGCAGCCTTGTGGGTGTTGATCCTGGAGAATGTTCTCTTCACACTGGCTGCAGACACACACAGGGGCTGGTCGTGGGGAGGTGGTGGAGGTTTCTGTGGCCGGGTGTCGTTTGTGCCTCAAACCGTGCAAAAAAGCTGTTGAGGTCGTTGAGCAGGGTGATGTTGCTGTCACAGGTCTGTGGCGAGGGTTTGTATTAGAGCTGGGCAATATGGGCTAAAAATAAAATCTCTGATTTAAAAAAAAAAAATCTGATTTCCGATTTTAATCGATTTTTCTCTGCCCTACTCAAAAACAAATAACAGATGACAAATTGCTCAAAACAATGCAACGTTTTTATAAAACAAATACATTACACCTGCATCAATTAAGCTGTTATTGTTTTTAAAAAAAAAATCACAGTTATATAAATATCTTTCTTTTATAAAGAAGCATTTTATGGAGCTAAATTATTCCCTGATTGTGGGAAAGATGGACTGGAGTGGGTAGTGTTGTGTTTTAGTTTTAGTTTTTCCTCGAGTGATGCAGAAAAGAGGGAGCCACTGTCTGTGTTCATGTATGTTAGCTTGTGCAGTCTGTATACAGCTGTGGCAACACAAGAAAAATATTTGCAGCTTGGTAGCACATACTTCGGATCCAAAACTTTCACCATGTTAATGAATCCGGGCTTTTCCACAGTATATATGGGCACCATGTCTTTTATAATATACATCATGTTTTTGGTAAAACATACAACAGTGTGTGTGATTGCCTTCCGTCGTGGGCCGTGCTTATCATACTGCAAACAGTTCAAAAATGTTTTAGGAACTGGACGGTGGTTATTTTCATTCCGTTCGGACCTGCACTTCTCCCATTCCGCTGCGTTCAACAGCTTTTGAACAGACCTTACAGCGAGCACTCGTTTGTTCTAAGTCCAACACAAGACAACCGAACCAGTTCCATATAAGAGATGTAGCAACACCTTTGTTTGGTACAAGCTCTGGCTTTCCCTCACTCGCTAGCCGCGCTAGCTCGTACAATGTTTGGGTACGCCCTACTAACTTACCCGTGTAAAACGTGGCCGCTCATTAGTTCCGCTCGCATGTAAAAAATAACTAAAAAATCGATTTTCATAAAAACACATCGTCCTCAAAAGATCAAGATCAAAGTCAGCTTTATTGTCAATTCTGCCATATGTGTTCAACATACAGTGAATCTGGCCAAGTAGTGCAAAAAAGACAAAACACAACAAAAACTATCTAAGACAGAGATCTAAGGTTAAACTAAAGTCTAAGATCTAAAATCTTAAAACAGTGCAACATAATAAATAAATACTGAACTGTAACTGTAGTCCTGACTGTAAAGTCGAATTAATCAATTTAATCGATAAATCGCGCAGGTCTAGTTTGTAGCCCGTGATATTCTGGATGCCCTGTCACAGACTCCGTGTGTCCCTGCTGTCTTTAAAATGTCCGGTTATTTTCTGTGTGTAATTGTGTTTAGCTTTCCTGATGCTACGGGACAGGTTGGTTCTTGCTGCCTTCAGATGTATGACATCCCCGGCTCTGAAGGAAGCGATTGAGAGGGACAGGCAACCCACTTTGCAATTGAGTTTGTCAGTTTTTCTGTGGTCGCTTTGCTCATTCGTTTCCCAAATTCTGCGAGTGTGGTTTGGTGGTTTGTTGAAGTGCACTCACACTCGCTCTATCACCGGTAACAGTGGAACAATGGTCCGGACGTGTTTAGTGTTCAAATGATCCATCAGGCTGGAGCAGCTTCGGTGATCAGAAAATTCTTTTTTTTACAAAATCTACAAATCACCACGTTGCTGCTGATAGTCCTGTCTTCGTTCTTTTTATAAATAAACTTGCCATTCAAAGGCCCTGGCAACGATTCGCTCGCCGCATGCCAAATTTAAAATGCATGTGCATTGAATTGCCACTCATAATTAATTGCATTCATTTTTATAATGCATTAATTTGCAGTGTAATTAATAGTGCTGTCAGGCGATTTAAAAATTGTATCTAATTAATTCCAGGATTTGTTATTAATTAATCTAATTAATCGCATATTAATTAACTTTTTAGGTGGTTTATTGTGCTCTGCCACAGTGCAAAAAAGGTGTCAAATGTGCGTGAAAAAATATTTACAGTAGTACAGTGAAAAGACTGCAGACTTCCCTTTTAAGTCTAAGCCTTTCAGTCTTTCGCTTGCTCACTCTCTCTGTGCACGTTACCTCCACTGTAACCAAGACTGCTGGCAGACTTGCAGAGTGCACCTATATCCATTCCCCCTTCCACATTACATAACATTCATTCGAAAGCTCATTCACACTATTCCACTATTAAATGGCGAATATTTCTGGTGCCAAAAGGTGAGCACGTACAGTAGCTTTCATGCAACGTCAGTAAATAATATACAAAGCTTCAAATATATATATGCTATAGGACCACGGACTGGAATGTGCTCTGCTCACCCCATGGGGAAAACACTGACAGCATGACTGTAGCACAGATTACATTAACTTCTGTGAGGATAAAGCTGTCCCCACACACACTGTTCGCTGTTACCCCAACAACAAGCCCTGGATCACCAGCAAGCTGAAGGCTCTACTCAATAAGAAGAAGCAGGCGAGTTGAGAAGGGTGCAGCAACCGCTAAAAGTCCAACTGAGGCGGGGTCAGGAGGCTTATGGGAGGGAGTTGGAGGCTAAACTCAAACAAAATAATACTAGAGAGGTCTGGAGGGAAATCAAAGCTATTTCTGGTCTCTCCAGACCCAAACAGCAAGAAAATAGCCCAGACAGGTCAAATGTACTTAATTTACATTTTAATCGCTTTTTCTCAACCTCCATCTCTACCCCTCCCAGACACCTAATCCACATCTTTATACAGACCATTCAACAGCCCATCACTTCTGCTCCCACGCCTGCCCCCACCTCCACGGAGAAACCCAGCTCTATCTTCTTGTCACCTGGGCAGGTGAGAAGGCAGCTTGAGAAAGTGCGCCAGAACAAGTCTCCAGGACCTGACAAAATCAACCCCTGTGTGCTAAGAACTTGTACAGCCCAGCTCACTGGGGTCCTGCACTTTCTCTTCGCACTCTGAAAGCTTGAGTCTGAAGAGTCTGAAGCTTGAAAAGGGTATCGGTGCTTTGGAAGACCTCCTGCATTGTGCCAGTGCCCAAGAAGCCTATCCCATCTGGACTCAATGACTTCAGACCAGTTGCGCTGACATCTCATGTCATGAAAGTGTTTGAGAGACTTGTTCTGGATGAGCTCAGACCCCTGGTGGCACCATCCCTGGACCCTCTCCAATTTGCATATCAGGCCCACATGAGTGTGGAGAACGCGATAATCTATCTTCTGCAGCGGGCTCACTCACACCTGGATAGTGTTAAGGGCTCTGTGAGAATATTGTTCTTTGATTTCTCCAGCGCCTTTAACACAATCCAGCCCTCTCTGATAGGTGAGAAACTGCTCAGGATGGGTGTCAGCTCCTCGAATGTCTCCTGGATTGCTGACTACCTGTCAGGCAGGCCTCAGTACGTGCGACTGGGGACCACTCTGTCTGACAATGTGGTCACTAATGTAGGATCCCCTCAGGGTACAGTCCTGTCTCCATTCCTGTTCACTCTGAACACCTCTGATTTCCAGTACAGCTCAGAGTCCTGCCATTTGCAGAAGTTCTCTGATGACTCTGCAGTGGTTGGGTGTATCAGGGATGGACAGGAGATGGAGTACAGGACACTGACTGCAAATTTTGTGGAGTGGTCCCAGGCAAACCATCTGCTCCTGAACTTGGACAAGATCAAGGAACTGGTAATTGACTTCAGGAGGATGAGGTCACCTGTGGAGCCTATTAACAGAAGGTTAAGGTGGAGATCGTGGACTGCTACAAGTACCTTGATCCGCAAAGCTGGTCACATGATTGGCTGTGAGCTGGAGACATTTGTCATAGTGAGGGACAAGAGGGCACTGGACAAACTGCTCTCCATCATGGACACTCCTTCTCACCCACTGTACCAGACCATAGAGGGACAGAGGAGCTCATTCTCCAACAGGCTACAGGGTATTGTGAAAATTTCACAATATGTCTTCAAAGCTTTTAATCTTGTATTTTTTATTGTTCAAAAAAAGCACGCACTGAAAAAAGCACGCATTCTTACAGTGACCAGAAATGTGGGAATGGACAAGTTGGGAGAAATGTTCTTAAAGGATCCATATTAGGCTATTTTCTGGTCTATGTTCTAATATTGTTTCCTCATCACAAACACACCGTGGTTGTATTTTGTTTCCTTCACACATGTTTAACACACAAACCCTGCAGATTCTTCTCTCCAACAGAAAACACTGTTCCACCTTGTGATGTCATGTGGTAATACAGGAACTGCTCTACTGTGTTTTTAAACTCTAATAATAATAATAATAATAAATAATAATACATTTTATTTGTTAGGCGCCTTTCAAGGCTCTCAAGGTCGCCGTACATCAAGATATTAAATACATTAATTAAATAATACAGTACTGTACATAATAAATCAAGATAAAACAAAATAAAAACAGTGTAAAAATACATTTAAAAAAAAAGATTAAAAGACAGTGCAGTTATGGTCAGAGTGGTCAGAGTGAGAAGGCCTCTCTAAACAGATGAGTTTTGAGTTTAGATTTGAAGTGTGAGAGTGAGTGTGTGTCGCGGAGAGCATGGGGGAGGGAGTTCCAGAGCTGGGGAGCAGAGCGGCTGAAGGCTCTGCTTCCCATAGTGACGAGACGGGCAGGAGGGACAGTGAGGTGCAGGGAGGAGGAGGAGCGGAGGGAGCGGGCAGGTGTGGAGATGTGGATGAGGTTAGACAGGTATGGAGGGGCGAGGTTGTGGATGGCTTTGTAAGTGAGGAGTATGATTTTGTAGTGTATGCGGTGTGTGATGGGGAGCCAGTGGAGCTGTTGCAGGACAGGTGTGATGTGGTGATGGGAGGGTGTGTGTGTGATAATGCGGGCGGCTGAGTTTTGGACCAGTTGGAGTTTATGGAGTGATTTTTGTGGGAGACCGAACAGGAGAGAGTTACAGTAGTCTATACGGGAAGTGACCAGGCTATGGATGAGGATGGCGGTGTTGTGTGGGGTGAGTGAGGGACGGAGGCGGCGGATGTTTCTGAGGTGGAAGTAGGCGGACCGGGTGGTGCTGTTGATATGGGAGGTGAAGGAAAGTGTGCTGTCGAGGATGACACCCAGACTCTTTACCTGAGGGGAGGGGGAGATAGAGGAGCCGTCGACGGATATATTAAAAGGATTTATTTTGCTTAGGGTGGATTTGGTGCCGAAGTTCTGTTTTATTGCCGTTAAGTTTGAGGAAGTTTGAGGTGAACCAGGTTTGTATTTCTGTGAGACAGTTTGTCAGAGAAGAGGGTGGAAGTGTGGAGTTGGGTTTAGTGGAGATGTAGAGCTGGGTGTCATCCGCGTAGCAGTGAAAGTAGATATGGTGTTTTCTAAAGATGGAACCAAGGGGGAGAAGATAGATTAAAAATAGAAGAGGACCGAGGACAGAACCCTGAGGAACACCTGACGTGACAGGGGAGGGGTGTGAGGTGAATGACTTGAGCTGAATAAACTGGGAGCGGTGTGAGAGGTAGGAGTGGAACCAGGAGAGGGGAGTACCAGAAATGCCAATGGAGGAAAGTCTGTCGAGGAGGATGGAGTGTGAAATGGTGTCAAATGCTGCACTGAGGTCTAGCAGGAGGAGGATGGAGAGTGAACCAGAGTCAGCAGAGACTCTATACACCTTCACTAGAATCATTTTGAAGCAAACAACTATTCCAGGTATGTTTTTGAGGAGTTTCAACATTCTAAAGTGGCTTAAAGCTCACAAGAGTCAATTTTGTGTAATATAGGACCACTATGGTTTATTTCCTAATTCATGTTTATGTTTTGTTTCCTCTCTGCAGCTCACTTTGACCCTCCAGAACATCCTGCTCACTCACTTCTCTGAGGCAGGAGAGGTGTCGGTCATTTTGCTCCTCTGACCAGCAGTTCAGAGGGCATATCCCTCCATGAAGTAAGCCTGTTAATAAAAGAATAGACAGAGCACATTTTGAGCTGCTTTTCTTCTCAAGAGAGGATCGTTTCTTCCTCTTCAGCACATAACATGATCATCCAAGTGATCCAAGTGACATGAATTCAGACAATTGATATTTGTACATATTCACAATATGACCGTACACTTTTTAATCTTAATTTTACACAGGGCTCTCAAGTTTTGAGTGGGGTCGTGTGTGCTCCTCGTAATTTCCGAGGAGCGGGGGGGGGGGGGGGGGGGGGGGGGGGACGACACACACCCGCTAACTGAGATTTTTTTCCGGGGGCGAGGAGGAGGGGGGGGGGTTTCTCTGAAAACACATAAACTGACACAGACCGATTTTCTGGGCACCAAAACAAAAAAAACAAAAAAAAAAGCGTGAGAAATGCCATGTGAGCGTGTGAATTGCGTGTGTCACACTCTCAATGCGTGAGACTTGAGAGCCCTGTTTTACATGAAATGAATTACTGTTGTTATCTCCTTTTATTTCTAACTTATTATAACTTGTACAGACATGTATATTTTAACCATAAACCCATGAAATACTAGGTCAATTAAATTACTATGCTCAATAAAAGATTAATTCAGCAAGTGTCCATAAGAGGGCGCTGGTCACTCTATGCTTAACATGACCGCCATGTGCTTATAACACATTAACAATAGCATTTCTGGTACTTGGTAATAATCTCAAAATGTGCACCTTTAATGTGACATAAAACCCAGTAAATGCACCACTTAAGTGGTTTGTTGCACCATAGACTGGTTTAGGTTAGCTTTAGCCACGTTGTACTTTCCTTACACTTGACGGCTAGCTTAGCAGGTTAGCTTACAACACAGATACAATTTCCTCAGAAACCCTTTCCAAACTTTGTTCCACTTTTTCCTACAGTACAAAGGGTAACCTTTGATATCTTATAACTTTGACCATTGACATAAAACATGTGATTTTAGTGTTACCAACCTGTTAATAAAAGAATAGACAGAGCATGTCATGGGCTGCTTTACTTCTCAACAGAGGATTGTTTCTTCCTCTGCAGCGCTCAGTCTAGTCTCTACCAATGTTGCGACATACGCCATCTAATGGTCAGTGAAGGAATTGCACTTTAACTCATAAGAGATTGCAGAACCACATGAATTGTTAGCAATTAAATACAAATAAAATACTCAAAAGGGGTGTCTGTTTTCTATTTGGCATTTTTCCAGCCTCTACACTCTCCCCCACTTAAAATAAATGTCTCTCGACATTTCCCTTCCCAGGAAGACTTAACTTACAAGATTGTACCATTTATAACCATAAGGTTGGGGTTGGAAGGGGTATGGAAATGGGATAAATTTCTGAGGTGTTGGCACATTTATGGGGACTAAGAGGGATCTTACATCTGCATTCCAAGGTTGAAATGATGGTTGAAGTCTCTCTATGGGCCTTACTCTCCTTTGTGTCCATTATTCCCATCCATTTCCATTTGTCCATGTTCCTTCTGGTCCATCCATTTGTTCCTCGACAACCTGTTGTGTGGGTACGTGTTCCTGTCTCAGGTGGGCAAAACTCTCTGGCTGTGGCATTAAGCCTGTTTTGAGGGGTTTGCTCTAGCCTGACAGGTACTGGTTGCTGAGTGTTTTGGTTAGGTTCTGGCTGCTGGCGGTTTAATCCATACACTGGAGACTGGCTCCGGAGGTTGTAACGATATGTGTATTCTTCTTCGTCCTCCGAGCATTCACATTCTGTTTTGTCTTTGTCTGGATTTGTCTCTGTTCTTTTGGGTCTGTTTTGTTGTTTTGTCTTCTTGACTATGAAAAGATCTTATAAGGTAAATCATTTACAGGCAACAACAGGTTTCTGTGTAACATGTGCATAACTTTATTGCCTCTCTCTGCTTTTACTTTATAGGCCTCTCTCCTACTCTCTTGACTACGCAATGTACTGCTGACTGCCAGTAAGCACACAATTTCCCTGGACCGCCTCTTTCAGAAAGATTTGTCACCTGGTTGGAGTGCGACACCTCTTATGCGTTTGTCTTACTGCTTTTTTCTTTATTTGATGACTTTTGACTATTATCTGCTGCTATTTTGTAAGCTACACGCATCCTATCAGCCCACTTTTTAGCATAGGTCTGATGGTTGTGTGTTTCTGTTTCGTTTTTGTGGTCAAAAAGTAGGTCAACTGGCAACCTTGGTGCTCTGCCATATAAGATAATACTGCCCTGTCTATTTTTAGGATGTCTGCTTCTTCTTCAGTTTTCAATCAATTTAATTGATTTCTGACCTGCTCCCTTGCCCCACACCCTTCCCTCTTGTCGCCAAAGAAAAAGACACTGTATGTTACCTATCCAATTGTTTTCTGTCATTACATGTTGTGTATAATTGTATTGATTGTATTGCAGCTTTTCTACTCTGCGTCTCCCAGTCGGCAGCGCGCACAAGCGCAGCGGCCCCTCCTCTAGCCACTTTATACTGTCCTGCCTGGTTAGTGGGGAAACTAAATTTCGAATTCACTCTATGTACATGTACATATGATTGTTTTTCGACAATAAAGCAACTATGACCTATGACCTATGACTATGACCTACCTAAGAGGAAGAATGGTGAATATTCTGTAGACTCGTGCCTTGTGCAGCTGTACGCATGCACTATTTGAGGTAGACCAATTTTTTTTCTCCTCCTGTAGAGTACAGAGCATTTGGAGTAGCGTATAATTCAGGCGCACCACCGGGTTGCACTGCGGAGTGCAACGTGAGTGAGTGATGCCAGACAGTTCTTGTAGCCTTTGGAAAGTGGAAGTGCTGTCAGGCAATTAAAAAATTAATCTAATTAATTACAGGATTTGTAATTAATTAATCTTATTAATCACATTGTAATCTTCTGTGTGTGTTTGTGTGTGAGAGAGAGAGAGGCAATCCAAATTCTGCAAGCGTGGTTTGGCGAAGTGCGTTCACGCTCGCACTATCACCAGTAACAATGGAACTTGTCCGGACGTGTTTAGCGTTCAAATGATCCATCAGGCTGGAGCAGCTTTGGTGATAGGAAAATTATTTTTTACAAAAGCTACAAATCACCGCGTTCTTGTTGATCGCCCCATGTTCTTTCTTTTTACAAATAAACTTGCCGTTCAATGGCACTAGCAACGATTTGCTCGCCTCACAACCCTGAGTTGAGTCCATGTCAGTTTCCACCAGGCTTTATTTGTTTGATTAGCGACTCAGGTGGAAGTGACGCGTCTCTGGCAAGTAGCCTACATTTAAAATGCGTGCACATTGAATTTCCTATTATAATGAATTGCTTTAATTTTTTATAACGTGTTAATTTGCAGTGTAATTAATTAATCAATCGTGCTCTAAACTGACAGCCCTAGCAAAGACTGTTTTCACACGCTCACCTGCCATCATGATGTAATTTCTCACGCTGAAATGTGGTATAAAGCTTGGAAAATCTTTTCTGCAGTTGTTTTACCTAACTTTATTTCTTGTAGGGTGCCATTTTACTTGCGCAAAACAAGTAAAATGGTCAACAGGCACTAAGATATACACGTACCCCCTCTCCCTGGCTCAAGGTGTAAGATGGAGACTAACTCAAAAGGAGAACTATTTGTGATAGTTCCCATAGGAGCTCTCTGAGGAATATTTTGGCATTTTTGTTTGATGCACTGACATTTCTTAGTTACATAGTTTTCAATGTCTTGTTGAATATACAGCCAATAAAAACACTCACGGGCCAAATGAATCACGTTGTCATCCCCAACATGACCCATATCATTGTGCAAACTCTTAAACCACTAGAGACCTTGAATCTTAAGGGAGGACAAGCTGCTTATTGCCTTGCGTTTTTTCTGTACAATAGTCCATTGTCAACTTCAAACGTGTCCACTTGTACAAAAGTCTCCTTGTTTGTTTACTCATTGTCTGTTTTTCTTTCTCGTTTGGTGTCCATCCTTTGAGTTTGAGTGAAATCACTTCTTTGATCTTCCTGTTGTTTCATGTCTTTGGGTGTCATGCTCAAAACACTATCTGTGGGCACATTGTTTTCTTTTCAGTTATCACACTGCTATCCAAGGCACATCGTTGTTTTGGGCTGCCTTATTATCATGCCACACTGCAGACACAACTTCAGGCAAAACTGTTTCTGAGTACTCATCCATTTGCTGGTCAAGATCTAATGAGTGTCTGGACAACATGCCAGCATCTGCTTTCCTTTTCCCTGCTCTCTACTTGATATCAAAATGAAAGTCGGCTAACTCCCCCCCGGCTAACTTTATCAGAATGAAAGTGGTAATTTTTCTCGGCAGGTGTAAGAGTTCGCATAGCCAATCACTTTGAGTCTGTTTTCTTGTTTTTGGTATAAAACCGCTCCCAAGCCACTGTTTGACGCATCAGTGTGTAAAACAAAAAGGACAAAATCAGGATAGACTAGAATGGGCAGATTTATTAGAATACCCACAAACTTTGACACAATCTACTGATTTGTCCAGATTATTGGTGTGTGGGAAGGCTACTAATTTTTGTCTGTTTTCTTTGTTTTCACTGTTTGTGTTCTTCGAGCTCTGGAGGAGTTCAAACAAGGGCCGCGCCAGTTGTGAGAAGTCTTGGATAAATGAGCAATAATAATTCTGGAATCCCAATAGTGTCCTGAGCTCTCTGACTGTGCGAGGTTTGTTATCTTTCAGAGCGATTACAGCTTCCAAGTCTTTTGGGTCTATCTGTACCCCTTCGCCTGAGACTAGCCTACCAAGGTAACGAATTTGCTTTTTGAATAGTTCACACTTGGCTGGGCAAAGTTTTATGCCATGCTGTCTCATTCTACTGAGGACTTGTCTAAGACCGTCTACATGTTCATCAAAGGTTTTATAACGCAACACTTGTCTCTAAGCCCTTCTAGCACCCCCTCCATGCAATGCGACTGGTGCGTTAGTTAAAACAAACGGGATTCGCACCCACTCGCACAGACCCCAGGAGTTTCCTCCAAGACTATTCAAGAGATCCTGTATCCGTGGCAACGGATGTCTGTCGGGTACAGTTTTTCGGTTGAGCTCACAAAAATCCACACAAATCCAAAAATCCAGAGTATTGTCCTTTTTACACACGCACACTACTGGTGATGAATGAGCGGACACCGATTTCCTAATCCAGCCCCTGTTTAAAAGGTTTTGAACATACTCCTTTACTTCATTGTACAGTTGCCTGGGAAAGGAGTTGTAACTTTTTTGCACAGGGGTGTGGGTCACTGATGTTGATTTTTAATTGCAGTCTGGGAATACATCCAATACCTTCCTCACAAGCAAACACATCATACTGTTCGTAGAGCATTTGGCGGATGACTTCCTGATCAGTCTCTCAGAGATGGTCTAAGTTAAAGGAATAGTCATGTTTTTACAATCTGAACCTTATTTCGGTAATAAAACAATGTGAGTAACTCACCCATAGCACTTTGGTGTCATTTGGAGCATGTCCAGAGATTTTTTAGTTGAGCGATCTGTAACGTGAGTGGTCGGGGCACGACGTTGCGGTGACCAAATAACTCAAACTTTAGCTCTTTACAAATTACAGAAGCTCAGTGTGTCAGTGTAAACTTTCGCTTGAGTCATAAATGGCCTGTAATCCGATACCATCCCTGGTTTCGATTAGATGACGTCGCCATGGACAGTGCGCACGCGTGCAAGCATTCACAGCTGATTTGCGATAACACTGCGCTCTCACGTTTTTTGTTTTGAGCGAGATGTGGCTGAAGATTCGGACTTGGAGACTGAAGAGGACTTATTTGAGTATGATGGCCGTGCCTATCGTTTTGAGCCTGAGTATACGGATGAAGAGATCTTAGAAAGAAGGAAGGGGAGACAGTTTGAGGAGCAGTGCACCAGAGAACAGCGAGCAATGGCCCGTCTACGAAAAGACAGTACCTGGAGGTGTTTATGTGGACATTGTATGTCGATGGCAACAGAGGAAGAATGCCTTTGTCTCGAGTGGGATTTGCGGCCAGGAGATGAACGTCTGGGTGATGATAACAGAAATCTGTGTATGTCAATTCTGGAGGATATTCATGCCATGATGAACCATAGTGTAATAGAAACATTTTTTCGTGTTCCGAAGTTGAGTTGGAGAAGCCAGCCATAGCCTACCTCTGTTTGTTCTCCTGCAGCCATTGGTATCGCAGTACTTCTCAGAATCGTGCGCTGAATCCGCTGCCCTTCATTCTTTTTCTTTGCTGGTAAAAAAATCGTCCGGACTGAAGTGGGTACTGCAAACACAATGGTTTAAACGTCTTACAGCTTTCCCTTTCATGTTTGGGTGCATTCTCAAAGCAACTAGCCACAGCTTCAATAACTCCGGATTGTAATGAGGAAGTCTGTGAAAACTCAACTTCGTCCAAGTTGTCATTTTGTTTTCACAGCCAGGATAAATGCATGTTCGCACCATTTTCTCAAGCGGAGATGTTTATTTCTTCTTAGCTTCTTTCTGACCGAGAGTTGAGAGCGCAGTGTTATCACAAATCAGCTGTGAATGCATGCGCGCTGTCCAGGGTGACGTCATCTATTCGAAACCATGGATGGTATAGGATTACAGGCCATTTTTGACTCAAGCCAAAGTTTACACTGACACATTGAGCTTCTGTAATTTGAAAAGAGCTAAAGATTTTATTTGGTCACCGCAACGTCGTTCCCCGACCATTCACGTTACGGATATTGCTCAACAAAAAAATCTCCGGAAATGCTCCGAATGACACCAAAATGCTATGGGTGAGTTCCTCACGTTGTTTTATTACGGAAATAAGGTGCAGATTGTAAAAAACGTTACTATTCCTTTAACATTTGGATGCCATCTGGAGGAGCAGCATTTAAAGTGACTTTTCATTTTGACTGTCATATGACACTTGAGTTGCATAACAAAATGTTTGATTGGTTTGTTTGACATTTTCAGGACTAATGTTTATAGGTTTGTGTTCAGAAACCTCTTCAATAAGCCATAACACAGTCTTTGGATGTAGGAAAATGTCATGTACATCATTAAGTACAGGGGGTACATCAATAAGAGCTGGGAACAACTCCAATCCATTCCATAAGTTACATTTGACAGCTGGTTCAAATAACATTTGACCTCCACTAGGAAATGCTCTGATGTGACATTTGATCATACAGATTTGGTTACTGTGGACAGTGATTCCTTTTTTTCCTACTCTGACTACCAGTCTTTCCGATTCATTTCCAATGGACTTTGTGTGGACGGCAGAGATAAGTGATTCAACATTACACTTGTGGACTTTAAAGGGATATGCCACCCCCAGGTCAAATTTGGGCATCTCCCCACAGTCCAGAGACTAAAATAAGTGGTGGAAAGCGTTTTCCTGCTCACCCAGCCATTGTCCGAGTCTGTCGCCACTGACCGCCGCGGTAACTGGTGCTCCTCCGCCTTAGACTGGAGTCTAACATCGCCAGAGAAAGATTTCGGCCAAAAGGAATTAATTTGCTCGATGCGTTTCCCAATTACTTTGTGTGTAGTGCGCATTCATATCGAGTGCAAATAAATGTGCAAATCAACACGGAGAGCTTGCCTTGGTCATTTTGGATGGGAACTATTTTCCAGTGCGTAAGAATACAGCCGTATCACGCAGTACGCTGCCAGGGGAATCCCAGTTACGCACCGGGAAGGGAGTTCCCCCCTGTTCCTTTTGGCCGAAATCTTTCTCTGGCGACGTTAGACTCCAGTCTAAGGCGGAGGAGCTGCAGATACCGCGGCGGTCAGTGGCGACAGACTCGGACAATGGCTGGGTGAGCAGGAAAACGCTTTCCACCACTTATTTTAGTCTCTGGACTGTGGGGAGATGCCCAAATTTGACCTGGGGATGGCATATCCCTTTAAGGGTCTCCGTAAGTCCGCTAGGCTAATATTGTCACTTTTATCACTGTTTCCTATTATTATCTCTTGTATGACATTAAAGCCCAGGAGAGGAGCGCTTACACTTTGTTGGCTGACAAGCATAGGGACATCAAGGGATGAACCATAATGTGAAATGGTAATCTCAAGTAGAACTTCTACCCTCCCTTCAAAGGGAACATCGTTCCCATTTGCTGCAGTGACTTTGAGTGGATGGTCTGAGAGTAAGAGTGGCTGTATTTTCACATTTGGCAGAGCTGTTTGTACCCATGACTTTTCCACAATGCTAACCTGTGCTCCACTGTCTAATAACATCTGTAGTGGTACTCCATTTAACCGACAACTGATCATACATCTACCACCAATAAGTTGTGCCATATGTTTTCTGTTGTTTACCTTGTGTGATTTCTGGGACATAGCAGTAATTGTTTGTTCGGCTCTCAGTTTTTCAGTGTTGTGGGACTAGGGCTGGGCGATATTGCTGAAATCTGTATCACAATATAAGTGTTTCATATCAGTTGATACCAATAATTATTGAAACATTGTATGACCTATTTAAAATAAGGACCAGGAGGGAAAAACACTGAAGTTTTTTTATTTATTTTTTTAAACTTAAAGGCAAATTAACGTTTTTTTACAATCTGAGCCTTCTTTCGGCAATAAAACAAGTAGTTTTACTCACCCATAGCATTTTTCTGTCAATTGGAGCAGTATCGCAGAACTTATGTTGAGCCGTTCTGTTCTAGTAATGATCCCGTATCTTTTAACATGGTGCTGTATCATTTGCTCGGGGCATTACTTTGCGGTGTCCAAATAACACAAACTTTAGCACTTTTCAAATCATAGAAGCCCGATGTCTTAATGTAAGAAATCGTTTGAAGCAAAAGTGGCCTGTAATCCGAGATTTAGCCATAGTTTCGAGTAGATGAGGACGCCAGTGCGCATGCGCGGACTGCTCCTCCAAACATGAAACGCAAAGCTGAAAACTATGGATAAATCTCGGATTACAGGCCACTTTTGCTTCAAACGATTTCTTACATTAAGACATCGGGCTTCTATGATTTGAAAAGTGCTAAAGTTTGTGTTATTTGGAGACCGCAAAGTAATGCCTCTTGAAAACAAATGCTAATGGTTACGCTACAACATAACTTTCTTCAAACAGCTCCAAATGACACGAACGTGATATGGGTGAGTCAAACGACTTGTTTTATTACCGAAAGAAGGCTCAGATTGTAAAATAACGTTACTTTGCCTTTAACCTTCCTCTGACAGGCAATAAACATTCAGGGAAAAGGAATGTCAACACACACACAATTATCAATAATAAAGTGCTAATAAAGTGTTATAAAACCAAGTGTTAAATGTAAACGTAACCTGATAACGTATATTTTTTACTGCAAGTTTAGTGCAAAAAAAGGTCACCCTCTGGTGAATAACATTTAAAAAAATAAATAAATACAAATATGCAGTGCTTTATAAACAAAAGAAATCAAAGTAAAACTGAGGTAGACTTAGGCTTTACATTTGAACTATTCAAGTATATTTTCACTCAAGGTTTAATAAAATAAAAATATACAGTCTTTTGTAAACATAGAATAAATAAAATTAACACTGAGGCAGACTCAGACTTTACATCTGTAACATCTGAACTATTCAAGTAGCCTATATTTTCACTCAAGGTTTTGTGCAAGGAACACCAGCTGGTTTAACTTCTCTGGTTTTAAAGCTGCCCTGGTGCATGTAACAACGTTACCCCCAGTACTAAAAATTCTCTCTGAGGGGGTACTGGTAGCTGGGATGCACAAGTACTTTTTTGCAATCTGGGGAAGTTGTGTTCATGGAGCCTCCACCAGTCCAGGGGTTCAGACTCACTGTCTACATCAAGGCTCCTCAGGCACCTTTCCAGCTCACTCTCCTCTCTGTTCATCAGTGAGAGGCAACTCAACCTCTTCTTGACTCTGCTTTTTAAAGAAGCTCCAATGACGTTGCTTGTTCATGCCCAGTGATAGAGGTGGTGCAGCCGCAGCTCCGCCTCCTGCACCTTCATCTGCTGCTCCCTCAGAAGGCCCTGCCTGTGACTGGCCTTGGCCTTCATTCGCTACCTCAGACACTGCTCTCATTTGAATAACCCCTAGCTTCTCTGGTCTGAACTTTAAACCTGGGGTCCCTCAAGGTAGCCATGTCAAGGAGATCCTCTGTGTCAGAGCCGCATACTTCTCATCAAGATAGGCCATTATTTTTGTCTTCATCTCTTTTGTGAGCTCAGTGTCACCCTCATTTACTTTCCGCTCCAATTTAACAGCAAATTGGAGCGGAACAGGTGGAGCACAGGTTTCACATAAGATATGGTCACATATGACTCACCGGAAAGGGAGTCTGTGAACTCCAGGAGAGGAGCCAAGGCCGCATTCATAGACTCAAGGACATTGATGTCCTGCCAAGTTGGGATCAGGTGTTTTTGTCAGCAGACACAACTTCAGTAATGGCCTTTTGTTGCTCTTGGACCCTTGCCACCTTTGAAGAGTCCATTCTTTTTCTTCCATGAGCAAGAAAAGGTAGAGACCACTTTCTTACAAACACCTACAGCCCTGTCTACTCTTCTGTCCTTTCCTGCAGCACATGTAGAAAAACAATGACAGCATAAATTACAGATAATAGATGATTTTGTGCTGACTCCAGGACAGCAGTGCCTCTTTCAAACCTTCTGCAATGATTTCTCCTGAATGGTCATCAGGGAAATATGCTGCTTCAAGGCATCTGTTTTTTAGGTTCCATTCCTCGTCTATGAAATAATGTATGGTTCTAACGTACGGCTTGACCACAGGTCAGAGGTTGTGGCAAAGTACTTGGCTGACAATATTTCCTGTTGCACAGATTCTTTGCACATCAGGTAAAGTTTGGGAATGGCAATCTTTGAAAAGTACTTTCGCCCTGAAGTACATACCGTGGGTTGAGCATGTAGAGTACATTTTTAAAACAGCGCTTCTCTGTTATATTGAGAGGAAGCATGTCCTTGGCTATGTAACATGCCACTCTCTGAGTTATGTCTTTATGGCGTTTAGATGCCTTGCATAATTTGCAGACATTTGTCTGAATACAATCAGATTTATAAAATCCCCAAATCTCCCATACTGGCGAGCTGACCTTTCTTTTTTTCCTTTCTTTTTTTTTTATCCACAATTTCCTGCTTGTTGCGGCGGCACTCACCTTTTCTTCACCATGCTGTTTCTGGTAAAAACACGACCACGAGACAACGAGCTGGTGCAATCAAACGCAATACTGTTACATGATTGGCTATCAGCGTGTGTGTCCCCGTACGTTGATAGGCTCCAGAGGACCTTTGCTCATGCAACCAAACTTGCTTCCCAACAAAGAAAAAGCGGAGCTAAACCAGAGAGGGCTCTGGCTAAACTGGCTAAACTGCCGGATGAACGTTATTGGGCTGTGCAGTGTAAAGAATTTTGGAATTATCATAAGTTGGCGGATGATGGACGGGCGCGGTTTTGAAAATTACTGAAAAAACGTGCGTGCTAATGGATAGCAGACGGATGACTTTTTTTCATGCAGTTGCGGATGGAAAAAAAGCCCATCCGCGCATCTCTAACGCATACAAAATGAAATAATCAGGTAGGTCTACTGTAAACCACTCACACCCAAAATGTAATTCATGAGGCATATTTCAACTTTTGATATTTTGTTATTTTTAACACATGAAGTTGTGCTAAGCTTGGTGTCCATCCATCCATCCATTTTCTTCCGCTTATCCGGGGCTGGGTCGCAGGGGCAACAGTCTAAGCAGGGACTTCCAGACTTCCTTCACCCCGGACACTTCCTCCAGCTCCTCCGGGGGGACTCCAAGGCGTTCCCAGGCCAGCTGGGAGACATAGTC
The DNA here is from genome assembly GCA_036785185.1 of Paratrypauchen microcephalus. Taxonomy (NCBI): domain Eukaryota; kingdom Metazoa; phylum Chordata; class Actinopteri; order Gobiiformes; family Gobiidae; genus Paratrypauchen; species Paratrypauchen microcephalus. The sequence continues at coordinate 513,159 of JAVJIX010000313.1, read as the reverse complement.
CCTCCAGCGTGTCCTGGGTCTTCCCCGGGGCCTCCTCCCGGTGGGACATGCCCGGAACATCTCCCGAGAGAGGCGTCCAGGAGGCATCCGAAATAGATGCCCGAGCCACCTCAGCTGGCTCCTCTCAACGTGGAGAAGCAGCGGCTCTACTAGCCCCCTTCCCTGTGACTGAGCTCCTCACCCTATCTCTAAGGGAGCACCCAGCCACTCTGCCGAGGAAACTCTTTTCCTGTATCTGTGATCTTGTCCTTTTGGTCATTACCCATAGCTCATGGTCATAGGTGACGGGAGGAATGTAGATTGACCGGTAAATTGAGAGCTTTGCCTTTTGGCTCAACTCCCTCTTCACCACAACAGTCCGGTACAGCGACCACATCACTGCCGACGCTGCACTGATCCGCCTGTCAATCTCACGCTCCGTCCTTCCCTCACTCGTGAACTTGAACTCCTCCACTTGAGGCAAGGTGTTTTAATCTGAGTACGTTTTATTGTCATTGTCAGTGAACACAATTTGCTAGTTATGGTTGTTTCTCTTTCAGCTTTCAGTGAATGTGGGGGTGCAGGGTCTGCTCAGAATCAAGTTTGAGGAACCAAACACTGAACATGACATGGTCCAAAACAGTTTTTATCACATACATATGCTTCATAGTCAAAGTGCAGATGTCTGTACCAAAATGAATGAACTAAAACTGATTTATTTTTTGTTTTTCCCCCAAAAGACTTCCCGCATTGATGTCACGCGTGAGTGTACCCTGAAAGCAGAAAGAGTATTTGGTAAGTGAATTTACTGTTTATACTGTGGATATTATGTGTTTAATCACTTGGAAAAATGCATTGAGCGCAGATTGGAAATTCTAGTTTAATCTTTATTTAAATTTAACTAAATTGGACACTTTTGACATGTGTTCATGTTTTTTGACATGTACCACTGGTGGTACAAGGTTCTTATGGATATATTCTATTTTTTAAGTTAAGTCCAGGTCAGGAATAATTATGTTACACTTTTAGATCTGATGGTGTTAAGAAAACGCATGCATTTCTCAAGGTTGTGTCTCTATAATCCCTCAGTTGTTCAGGTAGGATCTGTAGCAACTGAACAAAAGTTTTTTGAGTGAAGATGTTTCGCAGCTCTTCCAAGCAAGTTCTTCAGTTCTGGTCAGACGCTGGTGAACACTGCCTTATACCTGAAGGGAGGAGCTAAGACAGTGTCCACCAGCAATTGAATTTGAAATGCTGTTGAATTTCTCACTTTTAATTGTTTTAACAAAACATCTTAACAACATCTGAACGCGAAAATATTTGCGGAATATTTAAAAGGTGAATTTTCTATTTTGATAAATTAAAAAATCAGCAATTGAACTTAAGAATATAAATAATTCAATCATGTTTTTTTTCAGAGTTAAAAACACTGAGAGCGCATTGAGAGTGAATACAGGATGTTCTTAATATTTCTAGGATAAAGTTACTTGTCCACCAACTGCTGAACGCATTTTCTGAAGTCCTTTTCGAGTATGATTTTGAATCTCTGACCACCTGTGGTGGCAAGACTGTAGATGAAAGGGAATGAAATGATATCTGTACATTTTAAATTCAATAGCTTTTCCTCTGTCACTTCCAGGATGTGAATGTGATGGAAACTGGAGACCTGGAGCAGGTGTATATGGGAGTGTACAAAATCAGACACGAAGGAGTGAGGCCGGATGACAACATGGAGGATGTTGGTATCATCACTGAACAGTGCACTGTTCTCCAGGACCTGCAAGATGTGCCGACTGGATGTGCTCTTCTGTTTGGACTCCTGTACTGCCTGAATCCCAGCTACCCAAAGAAAGAAACTTTGCTAGAGAAAGTCCTCATGGGTTTGGATGGCAAAAATCTATCAAACAAGGTACAAGTTCTCAAAAACAAACTGTAAGTCTTCTTCCACATAAATAGACTCTCAGGTATCACTTGCCTCACATTTAATGGTGCAGTTATAATTCTCTAGATTTCTCCTATTACCAGATTTACTCATCGCTGCCTGAACCATTTAAATTTTGAAAGGGCATTCTGGATTGTGTTCTTGGATTATTTCTACAGTGCTCAATAAGTTTTAACAAATGGTAATGCCCTTTCTGTTCAGTTTGAAATGCGTTGAAAATTTGAGTGGAAGCACTCGATACAGTGTAGTGAGTGTAGTTGCTTGCAAAAATTGTTCCAAATTGTTCGAAACACAGTCCATAATGAGACCAAACTTATTTTTACAAACATAAAGGGACATAACTTCTAGAAGTCAACAATGACTTCTAGACTCTTATCTTTATATAATTAGATATTATATAAAGATAAGAATATGTCCTAAGAGAAATCAAGTGGTCTGTTGCAAAAATGTGTTAGATGCTGTGCTTTTCCATTTGAGTTTTGGAAAGGTTTCATAGATGTGTTACTTCATTAATAGCACATATTCTAGCTTGATTTATTTGCATTGACATTTTTAATTATGCTATTGTGCACTTGCTACATGGGCCTTAAAGCCCCAGTGTGTAGGATTCGTGGCACATAGGTGAATGGTGCTATTGCACTTTCTGTTTTAGCTACGGCAGACCTCGAGGGTCACCCGGGCGCTACTGTATAAATAAAACGTGGCCCCGTTTTTTGTTTTTTTTTCTCATGAAAACACACATTCCCGATCATGTACCATGACACTCTACACATCAAATGAAACCTTACAGTCTCCTCTTTTTGAATATGCAATTCATTTCCCTGCAAAACAATCACTCCCTGAGCACATGGGGCTTTTATACAGAAAAGCACAAAACGAGGTTAGCTTACCTTAGAATGCTTTGCACAGGTCAAACTCTGTATTTCACCATAAACTTGCTCTCAATTTGTCTGTAAGGATCCAGCGAATAAAATCCAGTAAAACAATTTAGTCCAAAACACGTGTTAGATCCATTACGACGTCTGATCCGGCAGCATGCTTGTCGTTGTTTACCCAAAACCACGAGCCTTGGCGAAGGCGAAGGCGGAGCCCAAATGTCCTTCTGCGGCTCTCGTATTCAAAATGGCTGCCTCTGCATGGGGAAGATCCCCCTTTTATGTGACTATATCTAAGTCCAAAAGAATACTTTGATTTCATGATGGAAGTGAAAAGGCTTGGAAAACAATGTATTTTTGAATGGGTATCTTCAATTTCAGTAATTAACGGGTAAAAATCTTACACACTGTCCCTTTAAGGAACTGTTGACAAACTTGTTACAGTATATTTGCAATAAAACTATAGAAGTAACCTATTTTGTATTTATATTCCAACCTAACATAGTTAATTTAATATTGATTAAAAAATTGTTATATTCTTTATATAAGATTAATAGTTTAAATTAACATACCAATGTTGAAATTCAAAAGTAATATTGTTAATTGGTAAAAGAGAGCTTTGAGTAGTCTTGAAGCAACATTTTTACTTTGGATTTAATTAACATTATTACTTTGAATTTAGTAATAACCAGTTGTTGCAGTTAACTGACAAAGTCTTTAACATTAAAGCAACAGTCTCATGTGGAATCAGTTGACTTTTTTTTTTTTTTTAAATTAAATCCAACATTTAATTTCTTAGAGTGTACGTAATCCTGACTTTCACATTAAACCTTCTTATGGTTAAAACACATTTATCCGAAAATAAAGAAGTTGGTCTGACTTTACTTTTAAAGTTCTTAAATAATAATATGAAATAATCTTTAGTATTGTATTCATAGGGTCATATTGGTTAGAACCAACGCCTGAGGAAAGACTGTCCCATTTACCCTCAGCTTGTATCTCCTGCCTCTCCTCTGCTCCTCTTTCATCTGCTCCTCTGTCCTTTCTCCTCTGTTCCTCTCGTCTCTCCTCTGACCCTCTCTCTTTTCTCCTCTCCCCTCTGATTCTTCCTCCTCTGTCCTCTCTCCTCACCCATTTTCTGCAGAATTGAGGAGAGGAATCAAGGAGGAGGAAGCGAGGAAATAGAAATGAGATGTGGCCCCTGTGTCGCTCAGCTGTTCCACTGAGGTTCCACTGAGCCGGCCTCTGGGGAGCGCTTCTTTTATGTGCCTGTAATTATCCTGTACCTGATGACCACTCTGCGTTTAAATGCCATTGAGTCTAATGTAAGCTCTTAGCCAAAGCACTGGGGACATGCTAATATGCTAATATGCTAACCACCCCAGAGTTATGAGATATAAGTTATATTCACATGACATCACAACATTAGAATCCCTATAATTTAAACTTAATGCTTTTCTTCATGGAGATGTTATTGCTTTGTCTGGAATGTTTTACAGTACAGTATTAAAGGAAAATTAACGTTTTTTTACAATCTGAGTGTCAATTGGAGCAGTATCGCAGAACTTATGTTGAGCCGTTCTGTTCTACTAATGATCCCGTATCCGTTAGCGTGAGTGCTCGGGGCATTACTTTGCGGTGTCCAAATAACACAAACTTTAGCACTTTTCAAATCACAGAAGATCGCTGTGTCAGGGTAGACTTTTAGTAGATTCCAAAACGGCCTGAAACCCGATATCGCAACAGAAAAGTAAAGTTCAGAGCGGTGTTAGCTTCTTTCGGACTAGCGGTGTTTACAAAACAGCTGAGTTCACGCATGCGCACTGTCCTCTCTGATGACGTCATCAAATGAAACTATAGCTGGATATTGGGTTTCAGGCCGTTTTGGAATCCACTGAAAGTCTACCCTGACACAGCGACCTTCTGTGATTTGAAAAGTGCTAAAGTTTGTGTTATTTGGAGAGCGCAAAGTAATTCCCCGAGCACTCACGCTAACGGATACGGGATCATTAGTAGAACAGAACGGCTCCAACATAACTTCTGCGATACTGCTCCAATTGACACCAAATTGCTATGGGTGAGTAAAACTACTTGTTTTATTGCCGAAAGAAGGCTCAGATTGTAAAAAAAAAAAAACGTTACTTTTCCTTTAAACCTTTTTATCTTTATGGAGACCGAGCCAGGCCAATTTACAGGTAAGATCTGTGAAGAGGCAACCCTGCTCACAGTCAGAATACTTGTTTTTCTTCAATGTAAGGTAGAGCTATTTCACATCATACTGTGGAACATGCCAGACAGAGCAATGACATATCCATAGAAACAAGTTGGTAACAGACCCTCAACCAAAAAGTTACATAGTGCACCTTTAACTGTCAGACTGCTGATATGATTTTGTACAATGATCAATGCTAGTCATGTTCATCTCCATAGCAACCATGTGTCATCCATAGCAACCATGTGTCATCTCCATAGTAATAATAACAATGTCCAATATTATTTAGTGTCACTTTACCTGCTACTTATTTCTTTAACCACCACTGTCCATCACTGCACTGTACACAATCATCAGAGTCACTTTATTGTAGTGATATTATATATTACTGAACTGGAGTCACTTTAACTGCTGTTTGTTCACTGCTCAGAACCAAAGACATTTATTGTCCAGCGTTCTTGTGCCTTTTAACCTTAGTGTTGTGTTTTTTTTAGTTGATTGTACATACTTATTTTTATTTATCTTAATTTTGATGCATGCTCATATTTTCCTACTGTTTCTGAAACTTGTGTTGTGACACTGCAATTTCCCGATTGTGGGACAAATAAAGGATTATCTTATCATATCTTATCTTATCTAATCTTATTTTATCTTATGTTGTGGCCATACCAGCTTGTCAAAGCTTGATCTCGTCAGATCTCAGAAGCTAAGCAAGGCAGGGCCTGGTTAGTACTTGGATGGGAGACCACTGGGAATTCCAGGTGCCACAGTGGGGTGCCAGTCGCAAAAACTGTTGTTGTGTCCTCAGGTAAGACACTTCACCTACATGGACTACTATGAAAGCGGAGTGTGCGTGAGTGTTGGTGGTGGTCGGAGGGGCTGATGGCGCAGAATGACAGCCCCTCTTCTGTCAGTCTGCCCCAGGGCAGCTGTGGCTACGAAAAGTAGCTTACCACCACCAAGTGTGGAGTGAATGAACAATGAACTGGGTGTCATGAAAGGCGCTATATACATGCTATGAATTATTATGTTGACCTGGCATATGATTAGTAGTTACAGGGCATGTCCACGTGAAAACAAAAACTGGCACAAAGTTCGTCTTCTGAGTCAGTATGAATAAAAAAGTGAATTTATTAACAATTATTGTCAGTTGAAAAGACTTTGAGCCAAAAGATAAATACGGCAATTTTGTCGTGGCATGGCCAACATTTAAAGATGGTATTGCTTTGCCTTTAATTCCACAGTATGGCATTAAATTAAGCTATGGAGACAAGCATGAGACAAGCAAGGCAATCCCGTTTATGGCAACAATGCCTGTTTATGAAGGTTTTTTTGAGTAATAAAAACAAATGTAATTGAATAAATGCAAGACAAATGTTTAAAGCCATACTTTGGAAAAATCAAAGCAAAGCAATAACATCTCTATGGAGCACATGGGGAATCCACCTCCAGAAGAGTTATTATACTGTACCTTTAAAGATCCCATGACATGGTACTTCTTGATGCTTTTATATGGCTCCTTAATGGTTCCCTAATACTGTAAATGAATCCTTCTTCAAAATCAACACTCGCACTGAGTGTTGAGAAACAGAGTATTTTTTTCTCTCTCTGGAACACTCCATAATGGGCATTGTTGCTTGAATGCAAATGAGGAGAAAAGAGCTGGCCAATAGTAGAGGGTGGGGCGTGGCCAAACTCTCCCTCTCGCTCTGAGCTCTCAGCTGATCCATTTCCTTGTTTTTGCACGGGGGGAGAGATTTGAAGCGTTCCATTGAAAAATAAACACATTTCCACAGAAAATCAAATTAAACCACTGCTGTTCAAAGGTCCAGAGGCTCAGATAAAGGACTTCCGAGCCTAGAAACACTCGGACGTGCCTCCAGGCAAATAAAAAAATGCATTTCGCATTGCCTAGCGCATTCGCGGTCCAAACTCTCTGGGCGTGATTTACAGAGACGCTGAGCAGAGACAGACGGGGGTGGAACTGCATTTGCATTTCTTTTTTCGATCTGACGTCAATAAGGTGCCTTGTTCAAAATCGCCCATTTGAGCTCCGATTTTTTGTAACGCAGAAAAGGATCGCAAATGCTGATTTTAGACATTTCGCAACTTTTAACCATGGGGGGGGGGGGCTAAACAGGGTAGGGGAGCTCACATTAACGTTCAAAAACCTCAGAAAGTGAAAATTTCATGCCATGGGACCTTTAAAGCTACTCACCTGGCCCCTCCCCTTTCCCCTCCCCTGGCCTTTCTTCTTAATACTTTTTTCCATGAAGATGTCTTTGTCTGGAATGTTTCTCAGTAAGGTATTAAACCTTTCTATCTTCATGGAGACCAAACCAGACCAAGTTACAGGTCGGTTTTGTTTTAATTTGATTTCATATAATTCCAAAATGGGTTAAGCCATTGCTGAAACATGTCTTCTCTTGTGTATTCCCTTTTTTCGCTATGGTGAAACAAGTCTGACAATTAATGCATGGAAATGGGCAAACTCCTAAATAAACCCTATCAGATATTACACCAGAAAGGCAATTATAACGTAAACAATAATTATGTTTATCATCTGAAACATTCGGATTCAGCTCAGAGCATTTCACATGAACAAAACATCCGTCTTATTTGCACAAAGCTCATGTTTCATGTTCTACACAAAGCATTTTCCCTGCGCTCTGCTGTGAATACATTACACACAGTTTATATGGAAACAAAGCACTTTAATTACATTGTTAGACACAGACAGACTGTAGAAGGAAATGTCTCTTCAAAAACATACCTGGAATTGTGTTGTTTAATTTGTTCATACTTAAAGGTCCTATATTACGCAAAATTGACTCTTGGAAGCTTTAAGCCACACATGTTTGAGTAATCTGTTTTTATTATTCTGTCTACATTGAGAAGCTGAAAATACTCTGTTGCACTTTGCAATGTCATGAAGTGGTAGTTTTCAAGTTAACAGCTACCTTTTACTTTTAATTCAGTAGAGATTGGTAATATCGGTGAGCTGAAATGATCCAAATGATTCTAGTGAAGGTTTGTGAGTTTAAAACACAGAGCACCACATGACATCACGAGGTGGATCAAAGTGTTTTCTGTTTGAGAGAAAAACTCTCTATGCAGGGTTTGTGTAGATGTGAAAGAAATAGCTTAATATGGGCCCTTAAATAACATTAACAAATCTGTGTGCTTATTGCTCAGAAATACCTTGAAAAACATGAATTCACTGTTACTTGGCCTGGTGGTATCACATCTCCACAGAAATAGATAGAATAGATGTTTATGCCATCATATGGAACATTCTGGGCAAATAATTAACATACGGTGACAAGACAGCGGCTGGTCCTACACCAGAAAGTTACTTAGTACATATGGTACAAATGGTAAAGTAAGTAAAAAGTACTTTTTATTTGATTTTAGGGGTAATTTTCATCATGTTTGTGGCAACATCCTGACTAAAGATTTGGAGTTCAGGGTTCAGTTTTCAGCAAACAAAATTAAACACACACCATAATTTCCGGACTATTGAACACATCTGAAAATAAGCTGCATCAACTAAATTTTAAAAGGGAAAAAAAAATGTAAATACATTGTTAGAGCCATTTTCTATGTTATATCTACGTTGCTATGCTGTACTTTGATGTACTTTGATCTTTTTGATCTTCCACTTTAATCTTTAATCCTTGATCTAACTTCAGTCGAATTGAAGGGTAAGCCAAGACGACTAGGTAGTTGGCTAGAAGCCTCGGGCTCAGAAGCTACACAGTCTTTTGACCGTCATGTAGCACGTAGGGAAGTCACGTAGGACGTTACGTAGCATATAAGGACGTCATGTAAGATGTCATGAGGCATTGTAGGGACATCACGTAGGGAAGTTACAAGCTTTAAAATTCCTTTTTTTTGTTTCTTTTGTTGTTCCTTTTTTCCACTCTGTATGACTTTCACTTTAGTAAAGATAGAAAAGACAAACTTTGGATTCAAGACTCTTTATTTTTGTTACGTGCCGTGTTGGAAAGAACCTTGGAGAGGTTCAAGGCGAGTGAGTCAGCGCGCTGCACTCACATATAGGCCACACTTGTCTACAAGCCGCACTAATGTTCATTTGCATCATAACTTTTATCAGATGGCGATAAACTGTTTTAGTGCACTGACAACATTGCTCGCTAGTGTTGCAGCTTCATGTTTATTTATTATTTATTTATTTATTTATAACGGACAGTGCATATTGACCAACAATTACTGTATAACATGCCAGAATTAGCCAAAAGGCTAGTTTTCATCTGTTGTTTCGTCTGTTTTCTGTTTCTTTCTGCACTCAGGCTGCATGCGCATCCGCTGTGTGGATAAACAAATAATCCGTCCATATTAGCTGCATCGTTGTATAAGCTGCAGGGTTAAAGTGTGAGAAAAAAGTTGCGTCTTAAATTATGGTAATTAAGAAATGTATTGGTATTGCAACTGTTCACCAAAATATGAATCATTTTAAAATCAATATCACTACATTTTAACAAATTATCAACATTTGAAAGAGGTGAATAAAAAAAAAAAGTACTTGGGTTAAGCAGCTAATACTTTTACTAGTAAGTAGGGATGTCAACAATTAATCGACTTATGATTAATTGTCGATCAAGACGTTAGTCGATCAAAATGCATCAATTGCAATTAATCGCTAATCGCGGACACGCGCACCTGCGTGGTCATGAAACAAGACAACCGCGCACCACGCTGCGCCAAGCTTGACTCACAGCCGGCCGCAGGCGCCAACGGCACTGTTCAGCAGCCCGCGCTTACACAGGGGCTCAGTAGCGGGCCTCGCGCGGGCCTCGCGGGTACAACGGGGCTGCTGAGCACGAGATCGAACTGCGGTGCCCGTGCGTAGTCTCAGCCCGAGCCACAAACCAGCCGCAGGAAACCAGCAACGGCACATGGTGGTTTAATCCTGGTTTAGTCCAGGTTTAGTCCAGGCCCAGTCCAAGTTTAGACCTGGTTTAGACCTGGTTTAGTTCTGGTCTAGACCTGGTTTAGTCCACATTTAGTCCTGGTCTAGTCTCTTAGCCAATCAGGATGCAGAACACAATGTTACACTATAAAAAAAGTTACACTATAAAAAAAAAAAAAGGAAAAAATAAATCCGCAAACTGCGATAGAGCGAGGGATTACTGTATTTTGTTATTCAGCATCAATACATTTGTCTGCTTTTTACTAAGGAATACACAAATATTAAGATTAAGATTAAGATTAAGCCTTTATTGGTCTCACACACAATGACACACAGTGACACACGGGAGAAATTTGACTTCTGCATTTGACCCATCCTTTTTTTTCAGGAGCAGTGAGCAGCCATCTTTTTTGGCGCCCGGGGGGCAGTACCGTGAAGGGTCTTGCCCAAGGACCCACACTGGTTAGCTCATTGCCCGGGGGGGATTTGAACCCACAACCCCCGGGGGAAAGTCACTGACTTACCAGTTGAGCTAACCAGCCGGATATGCAATGATATCTGATGTTTTTTAAGAAACAGGTTTTATTAATTAATTTTGACCTGCAAATTTCGAAAATAGTGTCAATTTTTCTCTAACACGTATGGTTTTCCAGGTATTTGACAGAATCTTGAGTTCGCACATGACATATCGGTAATGTGTTCAAGCAGGGTAAGTTTGATGAGTTGCTGACTTTTGTTGTAGTTTTACCTGCACTATTAGCACTAATAGTGGTTGTAGTTTAAATTGCAGGGCTCTCAAGTTTTGAGCGGGATCATGCGTGAGATGCCTGATATGATACTGCTGCCACCACTTCACATTAAACTCGGCCTGATGAAACAATTTGTCAAGGCTTTGGACAAACACGGTAGTTGCTTTCAGTTTCTGTTGACCAAATTTCCAAGTATCAGTTATGAGAAGATTAAACGGAGTTTTTGATGGATCACACATCAGAGCACTTGTGAACGACAGCGATTTTGAAACGACAATGGGAGAAACAGAAAAACATGCGTGGACTTGCTTCAAGGCTGTCGTAAGCCAGTTTCTGGGCAACAACAAGTCACCAAATTACCACCAAATTGTGGATGATATGCAGTGTTGGGGAGTAACGGATTACATGTAACGGCGTTACGGTAAAAGGATACAAAATAAAAGTAACTGTAATCCGTTACAGTACAAGAAAAAAACGATGTAATCAGATTACAGGTACATTCATTGAGAATGGGGATTACTTAACAGGATTACAATTTGTGCTGCTGCGTGGTGTTCCGCCATTTCTGCGAGCGGTGTCGGCTGGTTCCTACTGCCTGCCGCGCTCCCGTGTTTCCCCTCCGCACCGTAGTGTCGTAAACTCCTCTCGGTAGAGCTCCCGTATCCTCACCGTGCTGTAGCGTGGTGTTCCGCCATTTCTGCGAGCGGTGTCGGCTGGTCCCTCCTGCCTGCCGCGCTCCCGTGTTTCCCCTCCGCACCGTAGTGTCGTAAACTCCTCTCGGTAGAGCTCCCGTATCCTCACCGTGCAGTCTACAGCTCTTAAGGTAAGCACTGCTACCCTCCACCACTGATAAGATGTAACTTGGCCCAATGCCACCCAGTCGGAAACCAAACGCTTCAGGCCAGTTCTGATTGGTTGGAGGGAGGCCCAGAACTAAGGCAGTCAAAAGTTAGTAAATTTGTGCATTTAGGGCAAACTGCTCATCGTTTCTGCGGTATGGTTTTGGCTTTTCGTCGGCATCCATTACGTAATGACGACAGTCGAGTCGTAGGCCGTTTCCCAATTCACCGACGGCACGCTTGTTAGCGTCCTTGGAACGGGATATGCGACATATCCGGCGCGACAAGGGCCGTTCCATTCGTTTTTTTCCCCCTGCACCGTCAAGACGAGCTCTGAACGGCGCCGTCGTTTCCATGGAAATCGGGGCGTGGACCAAGCGTGCAAACATGCACGCTCCGCACACTTAAAAGCCCCAGCATGCACAGCGCGGGACTACAAAGACCGACTCGCCAGCGACATCCACAAGTGAGAGTTGCGACGTCACTATAAAATATACGTACTGGTTCTCCTCACCTACAACTATGCTACATGAAACTCTTCATAAACTACACTAAACATGTGTGACAGTAGCCGTAACGGCATAGATCACGGCACCTGTATTACCGTTCACATGCTTTTCCCCTTACACTTCTATATTTCCTTTGCTGTTGTAATGCTGGATATTCTACAGTGTCGCCATGTCCAGCGTTTACTCTAAGCTGCGCACTGCTCGCACATTCTCAGCGCACAAGAAAACTTGTGCAGCGCACTGTAAATCAGGGATGAAAGAGCTTTTTATTCAGCCGCGGGGCATTTTTTTTTATATCTGCAAAGTGCGAGCCGCGCGGGGGGTGCATTTCGGATGTGGAGTTAGTGTGTTTGCTCAGAAACATTAAAAATTAGGGGGAACATTGGCCATGTCCCAATTCCAAGTATTACTAGTCGCAATAGTATAATATTTTTGTCTTTAGGGAACAAGGAGCAGACCACCCAGCTCATTGAGCTGAGGCGGGACCTGTTCAATTTCGCAGGCGGCCATGTGAGAAACGTAGTGCACTAAGGACAGAGCGAGTGTGCGCCGTCTCGACGACAGACCGACGGCATCTGAGTCTAAAATGTGATCTAGTGGTAAAGTCTTTGCCTGATATCAAGAGACCCGTGTCCAATCCAATGTGTGAAACCTGACAGCATTGCTGGTCTAAAACAGTGATTGTGTAATTTTACAAGCAAGGGTGTCATTGTAAATGTATGAAGTACCGTAATGCAGTTAGCTGGCAGTCAGTGGCTAGAACACTTGACATTGGGAAACTGTGTGAAACCTAAACATGCGCCATAGGTAAAATCCTCCAGCTTAGGGCCTGACCAAAGCATAAATAACAAAACAAATCATGGGGATGGTCCCCGGGTCAAATATAGAAACAACTTCTCCTGTGCGAGATCAATAAAGGTCAATCTTCTAATCCTTGACCACTGTAAGGCGCTTTGTGCTACAATTTTGTATGAAAAGCGCCTTATAAATGTTTGATTGATTGTTTGATTGATTGAAAATCTTACAAGTCTGGTGCAGGCATCTCTTCTTGTGGACCTCCTGTGATTGCCTGTCAGCAATTCCCTCCCAGTTTAGTACTCTTTTAAGGTTCACACTGTCAGTTCTCACAAATAAAATGTTGAACATGGGTTTAATGCTCATTTAAACTTAAGTAATCCAAAAGTAATCCAAAAGTAATCAGTTACATTACTTTGTAAAAGTAATCCAAAAAGTTACAGTACAATTACATTTTAATCAAGGTAACTTGTAACTGTAACGGATTACATTTATAAAGTAACTTACCCAACACTGATGATATGTTATCTGCATTTCAAGCACTTGGATGCAGGATGAGTTTGAAGGTTCATTTCCTGTTTTCACATCTGAATTACTTTCCAGACAATCTGGGTGATTACAGCGAAGAAATGGGAGAACGGTTTCACCAAGACATCAAAACTATGGAGACTCGTTATCAGGGACGATGGGATGTCAGTATGATGGCAGACTACTGCTGGACACTAAAAAGAGATTCACCAGCGTAGAACATGCAAGAAAGTCTAAGAAAAGACGATTTTGTCCATACAGACAATTATAAAATTGAAGTCGAGACCGTTGCTCCTTTAAACTGTGATTAACTGGTGATCTGGAACAACTGAAGTCTGATAGAATCGTTTGTTTATTGTTGTTATATCAGAACATGGTAACATAATGTTATTTGTAAGATTAGGGATCTGAGAATTTAATTTTTCAATTAACAAAGTGCGAGACATGTAAGTGATTTGCGACCGTAATTCTTATAAACCGACTAAACTTATTATGTAATTTGTTAAAAATTCTGACGTGATGCCAAATTCCTTTTATATATTTGAAGTCAGCATGTTAAAGTTATGTGAAATAACTTTTAGAAGTAGAGACATCTGAAAAATATTTTTCAAATGCATAGCGGTGAGGAATATACAATATAATAATACTATGATATATTTTTGACTCAGTGTTACCTATACTATAGCTTATATTCTTAAAGACCCTATTGAAACAGTAAAATTCAAGTGAAAAACGCCGCTTATCAATTAATCGTAAGTCGATCGATAAGGTCTGTCGACTTTAGATTAATGAATTAATCGATAATTTGCATCCCTACTAGTAAGTAGACTTTACTTAGATTTTTACGTAGATTTTTTTCAAGTGATACTTTTACTTGAGTTTGTACTATTTTGATTATTTGAAAATATAACGACCAAAACAGTCAGCTAACAACCTCTCAAAAATACAATCATTCCAACTTCATGACCTTCTCTAAACTTAATGGAACTTTTTTTTAAATTAATAACCATGGAAACAAAATCCAAAACTCATTTCAAGAACAAAAAATACATTTCCACAAAGTCTGTCTGTCAAAAAAGTCCCAATGAAACCATAATGACAATAAGGATTTCCAACAAGGTGCACATATTTGCACCAGAAACCAGAAGTGATTATGGGGATTTTTTTGCAGTAACTCAAATAATTTATACATGAACAGGAAAAATGTTAGAACTCTGTAGAGGAATTTGTAAATGTTTCAGAAGACACCGGAGTTTTGTAAAATTTCCAACAATAATGAATTTGGAAGGAGTATAAAAGATTTGGAAACTGCAGGGTGGTAAGCGCAACATGCAAATTTAGCAAGTAATCAAAATAAATAGATTTTAATTTGGTTCAGTACTTTGTTTACATCCAATTATTCTCAATTTGGGAAGAAAGTATGCTTGTATGTCTCACAAAATAAAAAAAATCGTCTGGATTAACCAAGCAAATAGAAGAACAAAAATAATTACTGTCTATTCAACCAATTATTGAGCCCATTGAATTGTATGACAATCACACTGCATCCTGCTAATGAAACTACTGCATTTGCATCAGGTTTGTCAAGTTGTGTGTACAGGTTTTTTATCTTGTTTTTGTATATATATATGTTTTGTATAATTGTCATGTGGGAGCATGGGTGATGTAGGCTTGTGGGCGGACTCAGAGCTCAGAGTTCTGTATCAATTGAAGACACTACCCAGATACACAGCCACTGATATTTAAGTTATCCTCTTTTTTTTGGTACATTTTCACTGAAGTATGTCGAATATATTGCAATGCATCGCAATAATTCAAGTATCGTGATGCATCGTGATAGTATCGCATTGTGGCATATGAATCGTGATTCGAATTGAATCGTGACTTCTTTGCCAATACCCACCCCTAATACTAACCCTCATCTAAACCAAACCAGGACTACACTAGGACTGAAACAGAACTAAACCAGGACTAAACCAAGAATAAACCTGGACTAAACCAGGACTAAGACAGGTCTAAACCAGGATTAAACCAGTACTAATCCAGGTAATCCTGGTTTAGTGTACTAATCCAGGTAATCCTGGTTTAGTACTGGAATAAACCATAGCCAAACCAGGAGTAAACCAAGACTAAACTAGGCCTAAACCATGGACAAACCAGGACTAAACCATGGTCAAACCAGGTCTAAACCAGGGCCAAACCAGGACTGAATAGAAACTAATCCAGGACTAATGTTGCATAATGCTTCCTCTTTAGTGAACTTCAGTGCAATTTCCCACAATCAGCAAAATTGCTGAGTGCCGGAGTGCATGCAGAGGAGGTGCAAACCCTCATCAGACCTGCCCCACAGGGTCCCGGGGGTCTGAACAAGGTGGCTTAATTTACACACAGAGAGAGACGGTCCTGTCACAATCCTCTTGTCCACACATCTTAAATGAGCCTGTGAAGGAGCGGCAGATGGATCATTACAATTGGACATTAATTACACGGTGAAGCAGCGTGTGAAGTATAAGTGGATTTTTCACACTCTGAGCTGTCTTCTTGGAAAGGTTTAAAATGGCAGTAATCATTTGTTGCCAGATGATGTCCCTCTCTCAGAAAAAAATACCCTTCTCCAAAGGTTAGTCCACAGATCTCTGATCTTGGCAGTATTTGCATTTACATTAAAGAACACATACGTATGCAATCTTGTGGCAGACCTATTATGCAAAATCGACTTTTCAGAGGTTTTAATCATGCTATACAGTGGTACCTTACCTTATGAAAGACCCAACAAACAAACAAAGTTACGAAAAGTTACGAAAAGCCTTCACGTTAAATTTTGGTCTCTAGATACGAAAGAAAATTCGTATCTAGATTTTGCGTTACGAAACGCGAAATCTCAAAAATTCAAATAATGCGCGCTCAGCCACACACATTATACGCTTTTCTCAGACTGGATTTAAACTTTTCTCACATTTGTCTCTCGTTTAAACACTCAAACCTTCATAGATTTTCAACAAAATGTATTAATAGTGAAGTGTGGGGGGAAGGGGGAGGGGGGAGAAGTGTGCGCGCGGACACGTGTGTGATAGCGCAGCATGACCCGGCGCGGGGCTGCGAGCACGAGACCCGTGCTCAAACCGTGACTTCTCTAGACCAGGTGTAAACCAGATCTAAGCCAGGATTAAACCAGGATTAAACCACCGCGGCTCTTGCCTGCGTTCGTTTATGCGCTCGGACTGCGTGCGGTCCCGAGGGGAGGCACATCCCTCCCCTCCTGGCTGCTCGCCTCAGCCGTGACTCGTGAGGTACACCGGTGCTGCTGCTAATAGCAGAGCTAGCACGAAACCAGGAAATAGACCCGCACGCGGCGCTTTAATCCTGGTGTCCAGTCCTGGTTTAGTCCAGGTTTAGTCCTGGTTCAGTCCAGGTATAGACCTTGTTTAGACCTGGTTTAGTCCACGTTTAGTCCTGGGTCTACAGTCTCTTAGCCAATCAGGACCCAGAACACAGTGTTACACTATAAAAAAAAAAGTTACACTATAAAAAAAAAAAACTTGGAACGGGGCCTTGGAACGAATCTGGCTTTTTCCATTGAAATAGCTACTCAACTTACGAAAAATTCACGTTACGAAACCACTTCTGGAACGAATTAATTTCGTAAGGTGAGGTACCACTGTAGTTATTTCCCCTCACTATTTGCTCACATGAAGTTCTATTTCGAATGATTCGTGCATGTTTGAGCAATCTTTAATCAAAATATTTTGTCGTCTTGTTGGTCAATCTCCGTTTTCACCGCCACTGACATATGCCCACTGGTCTGTACTTTGTTCTCCTTTTTTTCCTTAATTGGTAATACACCTAAGCAGCACTGCATAGTCATTTTGGTACAAATGAAAGAATAAAAGTGCTACTCACTACATTGATCTGTAGCTACCCATCAGAGGGACCGTCAGCTCCCTTTGGGCACCACAGTTTTCTAACACAGAAGTCAGTGGACTCAGTGTTTCTTTTAATAAACACAGTTTGACCACAGATCGAGGTAATGGTTCATGGGCTTGAAAACTGTGCAGGAGAAGTCTGGAGTTTTATCTGTGTCACAACTAAACAGGCACGTGATGTGACCTGAGCAAACAAATACATGTTACATTACTAAAGATGAGCCATGTAACCTTTCTGGTGGAAGGCCACACTCTCAGCAGTTCTGACTTGTAACTTGACCTGGTGACCAGATAGTTTAATGCTATACTATGAAGCATTCCAAGCAAAGGAATAAAATCCCAATGGAGACAAATGATTGAACCCCTTCAGAGTGTATGACAATCACAATGCATCCTGCTAATGAAACTACTGCATATCACATCAGGTTTGTCAAGTTGTGTATACAGATTTTTATGTTGCTTTTGTATATTTATGGAGAATTGTCATATGGGAGCACGGGTGAGCTAGGCTTCTGGGCGGAGCATTGGACAGAATTTTATAGCTAACAGAAGGAGGATTCAAATAGTTATTGTTACTGTAAAATGTTATAGCATGGTAGAATGTAACCTTTCTGGTGGAAGGCCATACTTTCAACAGATCTGACTTGTAGCGTGACCTGGTGTCCTGATAGTTTACAGTGGTCCCTCGCTCTATCGCGGTTCACTGTTCGCGGCCTCGCTGTTTCGCGTTTTATTTTTATTTTTATAGTGTAACATTTTTTTATAGTGTAACATTGTGTTCTGCTTCCTGATTGGCTAAGAGACTGTAGACCTTTGCCGATTGATAGATGGGGACGAGGGGGGGACCAGGACTAGACCAGGACTAGACCAGGACTAAACGTGGACTAAACCAGGTCTAGACCAGAACTAAACCAGGTCTAGACCAGGTCTAAACCAGGTCTGAACCTGGACTGGTCCTGGACTAAATCAGGACTAGACCAGGACTAAACGTGGACTAAACCAGGTCTAGACCAGAACTAAACCAGGTCTAAACCAGGTCTAAACCTGGACTGGTCCTGGACTAAACCAGGACTGGACCAGGTCTAGACCTGGACTAAACCGGGACTAGACCAGGTCTAAACCAGGATTAAATCACCCCGTGCGGCTCTTTGCTGGTTTCGTTTGGCTCTTGCGTTCGTTTGTGCGTGTTCGGTTTGTGGCTCGGGCTGCGAGGACCCGGTCCTGAGGGGGAGGCATGGTCCGGGCGCCGCGATTCGATTTCGTGCTCGCAGCCCCAGCCTTGCACCAGTCGTGCTGCTCTGTCACGGATTTGACCACGCCCACTTCTCCAAGGGGTTGGTACGTGTCACGTCCCCGGACGTGGCAGTGCCGTTGGATGAGCCGCTCCCCTCGCGCGTCCGGTGGGGCTCCCGGCGGAGCCCCCACGCTTCACTATTAATACATTTTGTTGAAAATCTATGAAAGTTTGAGTGTTTAAAGGTCCCATGGCATGAAATGTTCACTTTCTGAGGTTTTTGAACGTTAATGTGAACTCCCCTACCCTGTTTAGGGCCCCCCATGGCTAAAAGTTGCAAAAGGTGTAAACTGAGCATTTGCGGTCCTTTTCTGCGTTAGAAAAAAACACAGCTCAAACGGGCGATTCTGAACAAGGCAACTATGTTACGTCACATCGACAAAAGAAATGCAAATGCAGTGCCACCACCGTCTGGATGTCCACCCCCTGTCTCTGGAAATCACGCCCAGAGAGTTTGGACCGCGAAGGAGCTACGCAATGAGAAATGCATTTTTTTTATTTGCCTGGAGGCACGTGCGAGTATTTCTAGGCTCGGAAGTCCTTTACCCGACCCTCTGGACTTCTGAAACAGCAGTGGTTTAATTTTATTTTCTGTGAAAATGTGTTTTTTTTTTCATTGAAATTCCTCTCCTTTCTTCCTCCTTGCTTAAAACACGGAAGTGGGAGACAGCGCACAGCACACCTAACAAGCGGCGTATTTGCCCCCCCGCTCCTCTAACCTATCTGTGTCCTTCTCATTTGCATTCAAGCAACAAGGCCCAGAATGAGTTGTTCAGAGAGAGATATTCTGACTCTGACTGTACATGTGTCTTTCTCATGCACTGAGTCTTGATTTTGAAGAAGGATTCATTTACAGTATTAGGGAACCATTAAGGAGCCATATAAAAGCATCAAGAAGTACCATGTCATGGGACCTTTAAACGAGAGAGAAATGTGACGAAACGTTAATTCCAGTGTTTTAAGGCGTTTACAGCCTTAAAACATGTATAATAATTGTAAAATTGTCCTACTTCGCGGATTTCACTCATTACGGGTTATTTCTGGAACCTAACCCCCGCGATAAACGAGGGACCACTGTAATGCCATACTATGAAACATTCCAAGCAAAGGAATAAAATCCCAATGGATACAAATAGGAGACCAGAAAGCTACAGTACACTAAATACTTTTTCAGCAAAATATGAGTGGATTTCTCCCATCTTGCACCAACTTCCACAGAAACACTAGTATTTTGATTTTAAATATTCAGGACCTCTGGTGATAGAGTCCCTCTGTTTGCTCAGCTCTGATTCACTTTACCATTTTAATCATTCTTAAGCCAGAAACTATTACAGCAGACCCCCTTTCTGATGTTTACTTTGCTACCTCTCATTTCCTCTTGCACCAACCACTGTGGATGGCTCTCCTCCCTCTTCTATACTCGTCTATATATATTGTCCCTCATATATAAGGTCTTCTCTATCTTCCATTTTGATTTGGGTTGGGGCCGGGCTTGTTTGCTTTGGTCTGGTGTCTGCAGGAGCTAGTACAGAGAAATGAAAGGTTGATTTCTGTTTGCGAGTACTGTGTGCCCAAGGAGAGAATGGAAAAATAAAAAGGGGGATTTATTATAGAGAGATAGAAAATAAAATGAAGTTTTAGTACATGAGGTATGGGGCAGTTTGCAAAGTTTAAACATGGGTGTACACTTCCATATCCATGTATTTGTAGTGTATGTATTGCCATGATACAAAAAATTCAAATATTTCAACACAAAGGAACAGATTCAATGCTCGACACCAATTCTGATACCACAATGATAATAAAAACAATCTTTATTTAGACAATAGAATGTGATCTGAATCTGATACAGCTCAAGATCATTCTAAAGACATTCAGGAAAGGTTTGGTTCTGTCCTTTTTTTTTAGTATCAATACCTTCTCAAATTGGTCATGAGCTCTGGGTAATGACCGAAAGGACAAGAGCGCGGATACAAGCGGCAGAAATGAGTTTCCTCCGCATAGTGGCTGGGCGCACCCTTAGAGATAGGGTGAAGAGCTCAGTCACACGGGAGGAGCTTGGAGTAGAGCCGCTGCTTCTTCACGTTGAGAGGAGCCAGCTGAGGTGGCTCGGGCATCTATTTCGGATGGCTCCTGGACGCCTCCCTCGGGAAGTGTTCCGGGCATGTCCCACCGGGAGAAGGCCCCGGGGAAGACCCAGGACACGCTGGAGGGACTATGTCTCCCGGCTGGCCTGGGAACGCCTTGGGGTCCCCCCGGAGGAGCTGGAGGAAGTGTCCGGGGTGAAGGAAGTCTGGGAGTCCCTGCTTAGACTCTTGTCCCCGCGACCCGGCCCTGGATAAGCGGAAGAAAATGGATGGATGGATGGACCGTCTCAAATTAATATCTAGTTTTATAGTATTGATCTGTATCTGAATTTCGAGCATTTTGAAACCCTTGCTATGATAAGTAAAGTAAATCAAAATACGGCAAAGATATATATCCAAACATATTTTTCAGAAATTGGCTCCACAAACTTGCCTTATTAATCTGAGGGCTTTCAGTGCTTTCACGTCTTTGGAGTTGAATAATAGCAGTTTCTACAGCTATTACCAAGAAAGTAATTTCTCTTTAGTTAGTTTATGTTGACAGAGAATATATTGAACTTAGCACCAGTTTTTATTTGGATAGGCCCAGTAAGATATATTAACCATAAACCAGGTCAACAAGTCTGCAATCACTCCACCGGTGAATTGTGACCTGTCCTCAGGCTCAGTTTACACTTATAGTTTTCTGAAAATGCTCCAGGCCTATAATATCTATAATATTCACACCCCTTTTCTTTTCTTTTCTTTTGTCTTTTGTCTTGCAGAAAAAACAGCATTTGTGAAATAAGAGCAAAGTTTAGCTGTAGTGTCTTGATTCAAATCGTCGTTAGCTGGATGCTTATCTCACTGAGGGTTGAGAAGACGAGATTAAAACAGGGCCAATGACAAAACAACAGAACTCAGCTGGCAGGAAAACTTCATCACCAAACCAGTACCTCTCAGAGCTTATCGTGGAGAAGTGCTGATTTAAATAAGGCTTTATACCAGTGTAAGACACATATAACACACATCAGACATTTCATAACAAGAGGAAGAGCAACATGTCAAGACTTTTATTAGAAAAGCAGGTCCAGAATGATTACTCTATATTTTTTATACACAGGGGTACAGTCTGGGAACTGGGAGCCCTCTGTCCCTCCTTGAGCCAGACTCAAATATGGCCGTCCAATAAGAATTGTTTATTCCATTGATGCATTTGAAATGAAGGAGCTCAATGTTCACCCATCATTTTGAACAGAATGACACATAAACATTCATTCATTCACTGTTTTTCAGTCCTATGTAATAGTTCCCCAATTATTCCTTGTAAACAGCGATATTTGTTTTTGTGAAAATGCATTAGCCAATCAGGGAGACACATGGTCTCCCTGATTGGCTAGTGCACCTGTCAATCACGACTCAGATCTTTGTAAAGTTTTAGAGAAGTGTGTGTTCTGGGCCGAGGCAAGTTTTATTTAGCATGGAATCCCCCAAACATAAAATATGCAAACTGTTTGGCAAACTGTTTGGCATTGAGGACAAGCCGACAGAAAGTGCACATCTGTGGACCTGCCAGTCAAATCCAATCAGACTGTTTCTCCTTGTGAAGTGCCTCTGCAGCAGCAGATAAAGGGCAGCACAGATTAGAGTGGAGACATCAGGACGTGAACTTAAAGCGGTTTGAAAAACATTGATTAAACTCTTTTGAATAATGAAAATTACTCATGACGCTCTCTGATGGGATGATGCAGTGAAATTCTCCCTCACTCGCATCAGGCTGTTATGAAAGTTTAAAATGTGCGCTGTGTAACTGTGGAGGATCTGTCATCTTAACCTTGCACAGCAAATTTGATCCTTCTGAAATTTGTGAGTTCACAAATCCACAAGATTGGAAAGCGCCCACTGGTGCCAACTATGACACCAGTTGGTTGGCACACCAATCACAGAGCAGCATTGGGGTTTAGTCCAACAATGTTCATTTGGTCTCCTGCTAATTTATGTTATTAGGTTATTTTTTCAGACCAAGAGTTTGTTTTCATACAGTTTCAGCTGCTCACTAGCGGTCTTCCTCATAGTGGTCACGTGATGCTGCTGTGAAGTGTCCAGTCAGCTGATTTACTCAGGTTTTGGTGCTGTTTTCCTACAGGTGGAGGTCCCGTGGTCACATTTCCACTCGCTTTCAGTGAGAGCCATTCCAGACTGAAAATGTGTACCTCAATTCAAAGTGGCACTATCACCCTGTGTCGTCACTGGTGAATCTCCCTGGTTCAGAAGGGCATGATTGACAGGTGGATTAGTCAGTTTGCAATAAGTTTTTGCTATTGCAGAAATTCCAAAACTTACCAGCTATTATTTGGGGTACTGATTTTCAACTGTGAAAGTAAAAAAATAAGGTATTTACTAGTGCTGTCAGGCGATTTAAAGAATTAATCTAATTAATTACCGGATTTAGATGGTTTATTGTGCTCTCCCACAGTGCAAAAAAGGTGTCAAACGTGTGATTTATAGTGGTACAGTGAAAAGACTGCAGACTTCCCCCTTAAGTCTTTCAGTCTTTCACTCACTCTTTCTCTCCGTGCACGTTACCTCCACAGTAACCAAGACAAGGCTGCTGTACACCCCCATTCACCTCCCACATTACGTAACATTCATTCGAAAGCTCATTTACACCATTCCACTAGCCTATTAAATGGCGAATATTTCTGGTGTACGTGAGCACGTACAGTAGCTTTCATGCAATGTCAATAAATAATATACACAGCTTCAAATATACAGAGAATACAAATAACTGCCCGTGTTACTCATGGCTCACATAACCCCCGGAACCTGCGAAACTGGATTACCGGCGTGGATGTGTCCGGACGATCACACCACGGGAGGAGGGAGGGAGGCGGCGGCACCGCGGGGGTGAGTAAATGATCTGGTTTAGCGATTTGGATGGGCAAAACTAACGCTTCTTAAGTGTGCATCCTTAGTCTAATTTTTAATTTTTATAACGCGTTAATTAGCAGTGTAATTAATTAATCTAATTAATGCGTTAAACTGACAGCCCTAGTATTTACTCCTTAAAGAGGCTGTATTTTACTTCTCTGGGATATTACACATAACATATTTAGATCACTAAGTTACCTTTCATTGTTTTGAAAATGCTATATTCACCAAAAAATGTATTAAAATGTTTTATTAGAGCAAACTCACTCCCCCTTCAGAGCTATATCACAACACAATCAGTGTGCATCCTGGCACACAAAACTATTGCACATGGCATCAGGTTTGTGAAGTTGTGGTATATTGTCTTGTATCCTGCTTTTGTATATTTATGGAGAATTGTTGTTTGGTAGCATGGGTGATGCAGGCATGTGGCTAGATTACTCAAATATGCACAAATGACATATAAAAGCATTTTAGGCATGTTTTTGATGAGGGAACAATGATATAACATGGTGGAAAGCTCCAAAAAGACTCCATCACTTCTAATGACCAAATCACAGCTGACCGTCACGCTGAAGTGTACTATTTAGCACCAACCAGCATGAATGGTCCTAAAAAGCTTCAATGCATTATCAGGGCTCTCAAGTTTTGAGAGGGGTGGTGCGTGAGACTGCGTAGTTTCCGAGGAGCAGGGGGGGGGCGAGTGACTTTGCGAGTGCCTGCATTATCTAACCGATTTTTTGGGCGCAGAAGCGCTGTGCGCTGCGCTTGAATTGTGTAACTAAATTTCAGCGTGAGAAATACCATGTGTGGCGTCGAATTGCGTGTGTCACACTCTCAAAGCATGAGACTTGAGAGCCCTGGCATTATCCTATTGACCTTTAAAGGAAAAGTAACGTTTTTTACAATTTGAGCCTTATTTCGGTAATAAAACAAGTTGTTTTACTCACCCATAGCACTTTTGTGTCATATGGAGCACTTCCAGAGATGTTTTAGATTTGCGTTAGCCTAGCACGACTTCTAGCCATGGCTCGGGGCATATAATATATTCCCCGAGCATGTAATATGCCCCATGCGGGCTCCAAATAACACAAACTTTAGCACTTTTCAAATCATAGAAGCTCGATGTCTTAGTCTACGATTTCGTTTGAGTCAAAAGTGGCCTGTAATCCGAGATTTATCCATAGTTTACAGCTTTGCGTTTCATGTTTGGGTCCCGGGACCTGAGAGCACACTCCGCACTTGTGCACTGGCGTCCTCATCTACTCGAAACTATGGCTAAATCTCGGATTACAGGCCACTTTTGACTCAAACGAAATCGCAGACTAAGACATCGAGCTTCTATGATTTGAAAAGTGCTAAAGTTTGTGTTATTTGGAGACCGCAAACATGTGTCCCGAGAGCTCACATTATGGAGATCGCAAATCTAAAACATCTCTGGAAGTGCTCCATATGACACCAAAGTGCTATGGGTGAGTAAAATAACTTGTTTTATTACCGAAATGAGGCTCAGATTGTAAAAAACGTTAAGAATTGTATGAATTGTATGAAGTATAGACCAAAAGACTGTGTTATCCACTTCCGCACAGATAAATATTTATTTATTATTTATTTATTTTGGGCAGTAAACAATTTACATTATTTTAAAACAATAAATAACAACAACAACAACAACAACAACAACAACAACAACAACATTTGCCCAAAGAGGAGTAGGAAGAAGAAAACTTAAGCTTATCTTCTTTATCAGCCCCACAAATGCACTGGTTTGTTAATAGAGCAGGGGGGTATTCCACGAAAGCTACTAAGCGCAAAGCCCGGCTTTGTTCGTCAGTTGGCGCTAGGTTAAGTGAGAGTTCGGTTCCACGACGCTCGCTAAACTTAGTTCCCGCTGAGTTACTGGGGCAACATGGTCTTAGCAGATAGTCTGGTCGGGGAGAGGCTAAGTTGTGTCTTACTTAGGCCGTGTCGCAGAGAATACGTACCTGACGTAAACAGAGTGTCAAACACACCGTTCCGCACACCTCCCCGCATGAGTATCTGTGTTGTCCGAAAACAAAATCAACAAAAAAACAAATTACCTTACGTTCTCGGTTCTTGACAATTCTCCGGTAATCTAAACATATGCTTTTCAACCGCTGTCTTTACGACATTAACATATAGAAGAATTCCGGCGGGATTTCTGAGAATATCTGTGGTCGAGTGGTTCTGTGCTTTGACTCTCGAATGGGCGGGCCGGGTTCGATTCCCGCTGTTCCCCTATTGATGCCCACGTCAAATTTCAGTTAAATTTTCACGCATTTATATTTGCAACATATTACAGAAATTGAAATGAATTTAACCTACAATTACTGTTATCATCACATAACTTATATCAGTTAGTCCTAACATCACTCCCACGTGACGACATTGCCACTTTATATTTTATGTGACATCTCTATCAAAGAATACAGTTACAGGTAAACCTTTACTTTTAAAACA
The DNA here is from genome assembly GCA_036785185.1 of Paratrypauchen microcephalus. Classification (NCBI taxonomy): domain Eukaryota; kingdom Metazoa; phylum Chordata; class Actinopteri; order Gobiiformes; family Gobiidae; genus Paratrypauchen; species Paratrypauchen microcephalus. The sequence goes on along the minus strand of JAVJIX010000313.1, from coordinate 487,103 downwards.
AAATGTAGCCAAATAACAGGCACACTCCATGATGCAACATTTCAATGATTCAACAAATTTGCTTAAGAGATGCTGTGCAAGCCTTTTTAATGAAATCCTATTTATCAATTTCCATCAATAGGCATAAAACAATAAAAGACATTAGGTATGACATTCTGGTGTGAGGCCACTGCTGGAGGAGTGCTGAGGGTCAGGCAAGGCACTGCTGGAGGACCGCTGAGGGTCAGGCAAGGCACTGCTGGAGGACTGCTGAGGAGGGTCCAAGTGTACGCCATCTTCAGTAACTTGAATATACTCTTCAGGAGAACTCGCAGGAAGGATCTTTGATGGGGTCCCTCCTTCAATTACCTCCACCAGTGGGCGACCCCGGTTTAGGGCCAGTGCCAGCTCCTCTGCAGGTGAAAGATTTTGAGGGGGGCTCCCACCTCCTGTGGCTTGGTAGCTACTGTTCATTTTAAATTAAATTAAGGGACCATTTCAACAGTATTACTAATTTCACTGAATAATAATATTAATATTAGCCTACTTACCACTCTGCAAAATGTTATTATGCTTTGTCTTTACCTGGAAAACACTCCTCTACACATTATTCCTGCTCAAAGACAAGATAACACAATTTAACGTATTAGTTGGAGCAAATACTTTTACATAGTAAAAATAAATTTCAACTGACAAGACTCTTATACAAATATATAATAATTATGCCATCAACTGCCTACCATGAGAATCGAACTCACAATCCCCTGCACCCCAGACGGTAACTTTACCCTTGCGCCACAAATCAAGCGTTGACGTCAAAGGTGAAAAACAGACTTTAAAAACTCAATGTCCCGCACTGTTATAGGACTTAACTTGCGTATTTAAGCGTTCGGCGAGCTTCTGCCACGCCATGTCTCTCGCCTTGGTTATTGCAAATGTGTTGTAGAGTTCCAAAAGCAACTTCTGTTCTGATGCACTGAAATAATCGGCCCGAATCTTCCACATGATCGCGTTTTCGACAGTCGCTTGTTCAGGGCTTCTTACCTTCCCCGTGCACGCGTCTAGGCCCGGCCTGATTAGGCCAGACTGAGCTTAGCTCTGACTAGGCGCAGCTGAAACGCGTTTGTGGAACGGGTTCAAGCTTTTGTCTAAGTTGTGTCTCAGCCAGGCGAGAACTTAGCACTTAGTCGCGGCTAAGTTTAGCCACGTTCGTGGAATACCCCCCTGGACCAGTGCTGTCAGTCAATATTTTGGAAGATGGAAACTCTAATCTAATCTTATCTGTTTTTTGGCTGGTTCACTTTATTTTACCCCTTTTTTCCCCAAGCATTGTAATTATTCACACAGTGAGTTTAGAAGTGCTTCTTGAGACCAGAGCAGAGTTTTGAAGTGACTGTAAAGCTACCACGAAGTAGCATGCTAACCCTGCCCTGGTTATTGATAATTGGGTACAGGACCTTTAAAGGGCCCATATTCCTTTTTTTTTTTTTTTTTTGATCTGTTTTAAAGGAAAATAAATGTTGTTTTTTTTTTTTTTACAATCTGAGCCTTCTTTCGGCAATAAAACAAGTAGTTTTACTCACCCATAGCAGTTTGGTGTCAATTGGAGCAGTATCACAGAACTTATGTTGAGCCGTTCTGTTCTACTAATGATCCCGTATCCGTTAACATGGTGCTCGGGGCATTACTTTGCGGTGTCCAAATAACACAAACTTTAGCACTTTTCAATTCACAGAAGATCGCTGTGTCAGGGTAGACTTTTAGTGGATTCCAAAACGGCCTGAAACCCGATATCCAGCTATAGTTTCATTTGATGACGTCATCAGAGAGGACAGTGCGCATGCGTGAACTCAGCTGTTTTGTAAACACCGCTAGTCCGAAAGAAGCTAACACCGCTCTGAACTTTACTTTTCTGTTGCGATATCGGGTTTCAGGCCGTTTTGGAATCCACTAAAAGTCTACCCTGACACAGCGATCTTCTGTGATTTGAAAAGTGCTAAAGTTTGTGTTATTTGGACACCGCAAATCAGTGCCCCGAGCACTCACGCTAACAGATACGGGATCATTAGTAGAACGGAACAGCTCAACATAAGTTCTGCGATACTGCTCCAATTGACAGCAAACTGCTATGGGTGAGTAAAACTACTTGTTTTATTGCCGAAAGAAGGCTCAGATTGTAAAAAAAACGTTACTTTTCCTTTAATATTGTTTCCTCATCACAAACATACTTGGAGTTGTGTTTTGTTTAATTCATATTTTAAACAGACAAACCCTGCATATTTAGGTTCAGTTGTTCTCTCAAACAGAAAAACACTCCTTGTGATGTCATGTGGAAATACAGGAAGTGCTCCACTGTGTTTTTAAACTCCATACATCTTGACTAGAATCATTTGGATCATTTCAGCCCTGGAATTGCCAGTCTCTGCTGAACAAAAGGTAAACGGTAGATGTTAATTTGAAAACTGCCGCTTCATGACATCACAAGGTGGCAAGATTGCGATACAAGATTACTCAAACATGTGTGAGTGAAACAAAACACAACTCCAGGTATGACTTTGGGAAGTAACAACATTATAATACAGTTTAAAGCTCACAAGAAACCGTTTTCTAAAATATAGGATCCAATGCTGTGTGCTGTTATGGGGCCTTTTTTAAACTCTGCTCTGTTCAGTCTTTTTCAGTCCAAATTCTGTCATTCACTACACCCTCTCTACTGCATTCACTCAGACTGCGTAACCATGACAACGGACACTCTTCCCAGTAATAGGGTACGTGTTGTGGATATAATCTGACTACTGCAGCAATTTGAGAATCCTACAAACAGTGGTGGATAGTGTATTGAAAATTTGTACTTGTACTTGGTTGTAACTTTGGTTGTCAAAAGTATCGAAAATCAGATATTAGTACATTAATCAATACTAAAACTAGTCTGAAAACTAGATATTTGGGCAGAAACAAACCTTTCCTGAATAGCTTTAGAATGATGCTGAGCTGTGTCAGAACAAGTATAGAGCACACAGACTAGTATACACCCATGGACCACTATGGAGCCTACAGGACCACTGAGGGAGTACACAGATATAAGATCACAGGGTAATATTAAAGAAAGTACTACAATCACATTGTATTCTATAAAGAAATATTTAGACAATATATTTTTTAATATCATGGTAACACTCTGTTCCACCTTGTGATGTCATGTGCTATAGGAAGTACTCCGTACACCTTCACTGAACTAAACTAAACTAAACTGAACTAAAGTTAAAGGTCCCATGGCATGACATTTTCACTTTCTGAGGTTTTTGAACGTTAATGTGAGCTCCCCTACCCTGTTTAGGGCCCCCCCCCCATGGTTAAAAGTTGTGAAATGTCTAAACTGAGCATTTGCGATCCTTTTCTGCGTTACAAAAAATCGGAGCTCAAACGGGCGATTTTGAACAAGGCACCTTATTGATGTCAGATCGAAAAAAGAAATGCAAATGCAGTTCCACCCCCGTCTGTCTGTACTCAGCGTCTCTGTAAATCACGCCCAGAGAGTTTGGACTGCGAATGCGCTAGGCAATGCGAAATGCGTTTTTTTATTTGCCTGGAGGCACGTCCGACTGTTTCTAGGCTCGGAAGTCCTTTATCTGAGCCTCTGGACCTTTGAACAGCAGTGGTTTAATTTTATTTTCTGTGGAAATGTGTTTATTTTTCAATGGAACGCTTCAAATTTATCCTCCCGTGCAAAAACACGGAAATGGATCAGCTGAGAGCTGAGAGCGAGAGCGGAGAGTTTGGCCACGCCCCCACCCTCTACTATTGGCCAGCTCTTTTCTCCTCATTTGCATTCAAGCAACAACGCCCATAATGGCCTGTTCAGAGAGAGAAAAAATTACTCTTTCTAATCTTATCTCTGTTTCCCATGCACTGAGTGTTGAATTTGAAGAAGGATTCATTTACAGTATTAGGGAACCATTAAGGAGCCATATAAAAGCATCAAGAAGTACCATGTCATGGGATCTTTAAAAGGTAGCTGTTAACTTGAAAACTACATGAAATGAAACAAAACTCAACTAAAGAACTGTACGTTGGAACATTCTAAGATAAGCAATAGCATCTTCCCCACTAGAAAAGTCACAGTGTAGCTTTAAACTGTCCTTGATCCACAGACTGTGTTCTTTCTGCTTGGTTGTCAACTTTCACAAACTTCTCTAGAGTAATAACTTCAGCTTTTACCCTTGCCCTTCCTTGGTGCCAATTAATTTCCTTTACTCCGGTCCAATCAATGGCTTCCGTTAAACTTTAAGGGGAGTTTGGGGTTGGGGTGAGCAGACCATTCATTAGCCAAATGGAGCACTTTAAAATAGGCCTGAGTCTAATTGTTTCTGTTTGATTTCTCCTGAAGAAGACCTGTAATTAGGAGACGTATCATTGCGATAAATCAGGACTTTAGCCTCTTTAAGTGTCATCAAAGCTCTCAAAATATAGGTGCAAGAGCAGAGCCAGCAGAGAACTTTGGGTGTTATTTCAATCCTTAAAGGTGCATTGTGTAACTTTTCTGGTGGAGGGTTTATCAGAAGCTTTTCTCCATGGAGATGTTATTGTTTTGTCTGGACCAAGTTACTGATCAGATCTGTGGAGAGGTTGTTGGTCCCTTCGATGGACAGCTGCTGATCACGTTAGCAAGTAGCTGATTTTCCTTCATTTGAACCACAATGACTACACGACACTACCGAATCCTGTTTTCATTGAAGTGTTGGAAAATAAATCACGTTCTAATAAATTGTAGACAAATCACAGCAGTCTTATTCTGACCTCAAGAGCTGCTTATACAAAGTACTGTAGTATATCAGTACTGGGGCAAGATACATTTTGCTCAAATACATGGACAAATATTGAATACAAGCCCTTTAAAGTGGGACTAAACACTAAATTAACTTTCTTTTGCAGGTAAACATATTCAGACTGTTTCTTATAGACCCTCCACCAGAAAAGATACATAGTGTTGGCTAACTATAGACACTGCTCTGTCTTGAAGCGCTGTTACTCAAGGTAGACTTTAATCTGTCCCTTATATTAACACAATCTGACCATAAAGAATAGACTTAGCTGGAACTGCAAAGGGTGAGGTGATTTGTGTTCTTTAACAAGCTTCCTAAAAGGTCATAAAATTACAGTCACAAGCTAGCTAGCACTAGCCAACAGTGAAAGTGAAAGTTTGTCACTTTCACCTTTTTTGTTGAGAATCAAACTCCTTAACAGGGTCTTGTCATATTGGCTCCTGAAAATGTGTTGTTTAAAATTTCAGACAATCTTAAAACTTTTTGACAGTGTTTAATAATGTATGCATTGTGTCTGGTCATGGTAACTGGTCAACTTTCTGTCAATACACATACATGTAGAACACCGCCATATGATGTCACTGCAAACATCAATATTACCTTTCTTATTTGTAGCAGTCGTTTTTCGGATTAGTGATTGTTGTGTTGTAAAATCTGAACATGGACGCCTTTAAACTGTCTTTCAAAATGGCAGTTTTCTGCTTTACCTTCGCTCCGTCATAAAGGAGGTTTATCTCTCCATCTCCATCTCTGTTTTAACTGGTTTGTGGCAGTGCTGAGTAGACACTTTCTATAAATGGTTTCCTTATCTCCCTTCTGTCACCACAGGCCCTCTCTATGTCTTTTACTCTACAATTCATTTGGAGTTTTCTCTTCCCATCACATTGTTCCTGTTCCACAGTTAATGGCCAGTGAGACAGTAGTTTGCTGATGATGTTAACTCACAAAGACACCACACTGGAGGATTCCAGTGTTTCTGAAGCTATACAAAGGGTTCCTATCTCAAAATGAAATGAGATCATAAAAAAATAACACCAATAGTGACTATAAAACATTTCATCAAAACATTCCAATTTCAATCACAATTATTAATCAATTGTAAACAGAAAGCTTCATTTTTAAGCGCAACAATTTAGTTTTCTTGACCTTGATGATAATTGGTATTTATAATACAGTGGTCTCTCGTTTATCGTGGGGGTTAGGTTCCAGAAATAACCCGTAATAAGTGAAATCCGCGAAGTAGGGCAACTTTATATTTTACAATTATTATAGATGTTTTAAGGCTGTAAACGCCTCACCACACACATTATACACTTTTCTCAGACTGGTGTTAACATTTTCTCACATTTCTCTCTAGTTTAAACACTCAAACGTTCGTAGATTTTCAACAAAATATATTAATAGGAAGCGGGGGGGGGGGGGGGGTGGAACAATGCAGATCCATGTGCGAAAGCCGAGTGGAAAGCGACCTGGATATCATACACGCGTGCAAGTAAACAAAGGCCACACCTCCTGTCACCCAGGCGCTCTTGTGAAGGACATCATAGACTCTGTCCCTACCACCCTGTGTGACCATCCCAGGTTTAGACCTGGTCTAGTCCTGGTTTAGTCCAGGTTTAGACCTGGTTTTGACGAGGTTTAGACATGGTTTAGTCCTGGCTTAGTCCACATTTAGTCCTGGTCTAGTCCTGGTCTAGTTCCGGTCTAGTCCCGGTCTGGTCCCGGTCTGGTCCCAGTCTGGTCCTCATGTCTTAGTCCCGGTCTGGACATCCTATGGATCCAGTGGCTCATGTCTCCGCTGATACACTATAAAAAATAAATTGGAAAAAAATAAAAATAAAAAATCAGCGAAACAGGGAGGCCGCAAAAAGTGAACCGCGATAGAGCGAGGGACCACTGTATACTGTTACTTCAACAGATTTGACTTGCCCCCCACTCCCTCTCCCCCTCTGCCGACTCCACCCTCCTCCTCTTCACACCTCCCCGGGCCAGTAGCCACATCCCCCTTCCCACTTCACACGGACCCAACCCAGCACCAGCCCTCTCCACCCCCCACCACCACCCCCTGCAGTCCCCCCCACTCCCCCCCTCCATCACACCGGACGAGATGAGGATGGAGCTAAGGCGACTCAGACAGAGGAAATCCACAGGACCTGATGGTATCTGCCCCAGGCTGCTGAGAACCTGTGCAGACCAGCTCTGTGAGGTTCTCTGCCACATCTTCAACCTGAGCCTCAGCCTGGAGAAGGTCCCCGTCCTGTGGAAGACCTCCTGTGTGGTCCCGGTTCCCAAAACAACAAACGCCAGGGAACCGGCCCACTACAGACCTGTTGCCTTGACCTCCCACCTCATGAAGACCATGGAGAGGGTGATCTTCAGTCACCTCCGCTCTGTGGTGAGCCCCACCCTGGACCCGCTGCAGTTTGCCTACAAGCCAAACGTAGGAGTAGAGGACGCCATCATCTACTTGCTGCAGCAGGCGCTCACCCACCTAGAGACCGCTGGGAGTGCTGTGAGAGTCATGTTCTTAGACTTCTCCAGCGCCTTCAACACCATCAGGCCGGCGCTGCTGCGGGGGAAGCTGGAGCACGTGGGAGTCGATGGACATCTCGTTGCCTGGACCATCGACTACCTCACTGACCGTCCACAGTACGTGCGGCTGCGTGGCTGTGAGTCAGAGGTGGTAGTCTGCAGCACTAGGGTTCCCAGGGAACTGTCCTCTCTCTTCCCTTCTACACCTTGGACTTCACATACAACACAGACAGCTGCCATCTCCAGAAGTTCTCTGACGACTCGGCCATTGTGGGCTGTGTGTCTGAGGGGAACGAGCTGGAGTACCGCTCAGTCATCAGAGACTTTGTGGACTGGTATGGGCGCAACTACCTGTGCCTTAACACCAGTAAGACAAAGGAGCTGGTGATCGACTTCAGGAGGAGACCACTACCTCACTCACAGGTGAACATCCTGGGGCAGGACATAGAGACTGTGGACAGTTTCAAGTACCTGGGTGTTCACCTCAACAATAAACTGGACTGGTCCCACAACACCGACACCCTGTACAAGAAGGGCCAAAGTCGCCTCCACCTCCTGAGGAGACTGAGGTCCTTTGGAGTGTGCAGGCCTCTGCTCAAGACTTTTTATGACTCTGTGGTGGCCTCTGGTGGTCTCCTCTACGCTGTCGTCTGCTGGGCCCCGAGCAGCACAGAACAAGCTGGTCAGGAGGGCCAGCTCTGTCCATCATGGACGACATCTCTCACCCTCTGCACCGGACTGTAGAGGAGCTGAGCGGCTCCTTCAGCAGCCGACTGAGGCACCCCCAGTGCAAGAAGGAGCATTACATCCCAACCGCCATCAGACTGTACAACTCCACTGTATAGTCCAAACGTGCAATATCGTTTTTCAATATTCTCCTAGTTACTGTTTCTTATTATTATTACTTGATAACTCCACTGTATGGTCCTAACGTGCAATATCGTTTTTTCCAACATGCAATATCGTTTTTCAATACTCTCCTTGTTACTGTTTTATTATTATTACTTATTCTACTATTACGTATTTTATTATTATTAATACTTATCTATGCCATTCTTGCTGCATGCACTTTTCTTTCTTGTTCAAACTGTCTCTACCTGGAGCTACTGTGACAAGTAAATTTGTCCTGCGTGAGATCAATAAAGTCTTATCTTATCTTATATAAATATAATATCATTGGTATTTATTTATATAATTCTTCACTGTTGTGTAATTTAGACTAATTTGGCCCTTAAAGTTGCACTGTGTAACTTTTTTGATGGAGGGTCTGCCACCTGTCTCCTTGGAGATATTACTTTTTTGGACTTGATTATTTCACAGTATGGAAATAAACTTTATCACAATGGAAACAAGTTACTGGTCAGAACTATGGAGAAGTAAGCCTGCACATAGTAAGAACTCTAGTAAGAAGTTTTTCAAATTTTTTTTTTTCTTTTTTTTTTTTTTTTTTTGAGGTATAAAACACCTGCAAATATGTTTAATGCCATACTATAGAACATTCCAAAAAAACACAACATATAGACAAACAAGTAGAGGAGTCTCCAGCTTATAAGTTGCATAGTGCACCTTTAACATTGTGGTTGCTAGGTAACATACCTCTACATATGTCATATCTGCTCCCCTTGTCCAACGAGGAAGTAAAATTATAAACTTCACCAAAATGACTTTTTTTTTCCTTTTTGCCAAATCTTATCTCAGTCTATTTTTGAGAAATGACATATGCACTTTAAGGATAGAAAAGTGTCACAGAACAAATATTATGCATTATTTGTATTGGTATTAGCATTTAAACATAGCCACGAGTACATTAAAATGTACTAAACTAACTGTACTAAACTAGTACTAACTGTTCTAAATTATAAAAGCAAATTTTGTTTTTATCATTTCCTGTTAGCGTACATTAACTCATTTGACATTTGTGATTAACCATGTTGACTGAGCCACCTAAATGTACATGTTTGTTTACACATTTTTACAAAGGTTTAGTTGCATCTAAGGACATTTAAAAAAAAAAGATTATTACAGTAATTAGACACATTCATTTTGGGCTTTTTTATAACACTAAGAGCCCTGTACTTGATGTCCGTAGATGATGATGGGCGGTCCACTGATGTTGCTGTCAGAGATGTACTCAGAGGCTGTCCATTGAACCACAGCTGAACCAGACATGAGCTGAGTCCCAGGTTGTGCAGACAGTACAAAAGAGCCACAGTGGCTTAGTGGTTAGAGCTCCTGCCTGTAAACCCAGAGGTCAGAGGATCTTTTCCCACCTGCACACATCCAATTGTTGTGTTTTTTGCATTTCACCCACCAAGCCTAGTGTGAATGTGGTGTGTGAGAGTGATGGTGTGGTGGTCGGAGGGGCCAGTGGTGCAAATTGAAATCCACACTTTTGTCAGTCTGCATTATCTTACCAACAACACAATAGTGGAGTGAATGAATAATGCAATTTAAAGTGTCATTTTAGTGGTCCAAAATGCACTGAATCAATGAAAATGATTTATTATTGTTTTTTTAATTATTGTTTATTATTTATTATTTATTATTTATTATTTCTATGGTTCCTGGAAAACATGTTATGAGCATTTCTATTTGAATAGGTCTATGAATCAACAACAAATTTGATTTTATATTATCCTTTATTTATCCCTGTAGGGAAATTATTTCTCTGCATTTGACCCATCCTTCAGGAGCAGTGGGCAGCTCATCTTTAGGCCATACCAGCATGCCACATGGAGATCGAACCCGGAACCTTCTTACTGTGAAGTGTGAATGCTCGCCACTCATGCCAACTGGCCTTTAAAGCGAGGCTTAATCAGGCCGTGTCACAAAGAATACGTACCTGAAGTAAACTGTCAAAAAACAGTTCCGCACACCTCCCGCATGACTATCTGTGTTATCTGAAAACAAGGGTGACAATATCAGCAAAACAAAAACCCTCACATTCTTGGTCAGTTTAGACAAATATCCAGTCATTTAAACCTTGACTTTTAATACAAAATGTAGCCAAATAACAGGCACACTCCATGATGCAACATTTCAATGATTCAACAAATTTGCTTCAGAGATGCTGTGCAAGCCTTTTTCCAATCCAATCCAATCCAATCCAACTTTATTTATAAAGCACTTTAAAAACAACACAGTCGACCAAAGTGCTGGTCACAGGTTAAAACACAAAACATGACACACAGTAACATTAAAAACAGAACATGATAAAAGTCAACTACTCACACTGAGTTAAAAGCCAATCTAAAAAAATGAGTTTTAAGAAGGGATTTAAAAACAGGAAGTGAGTCGGCCTGTCTAACATTCAGTGGAAGTGCATTCCAGAGTCTTGGAGCAACCACTGAAAAGGCCCGATCACCCCGAAGTTTCCTTTTTGTCTTCGGGACAACAAGGAGAACCTGACCTGCAGACCTGAGAGAGCGGGAGGGTGTGTAGGGAACCAGCAGGTCAGACAGATACTGTGGGGCCAGGCCATGGAGACAATTAAAAACAAATAAAAGAATCTTAAAAATCAATGCAAAATTGAACAGGTAGCCAATGGAGAGATTGAAGAATGGTAGTTATGTGATCGAATTTGCGAGAACCAGTTAAAAGACGAGCAGCAGCATTTTGGACAAGCTGAAGACGGGAAAGTAAGGTTTTGTTGAGACCAGAGTATAAGGCGTTGCAATAATCTAACCGTGTGGAGATAAAAGCATGGATTAAAATTTCAAAATTATGACGAGATAAAAGCGATTTTACTTTGGCAAGTTGCCTCAGCTGATAAAAACTGGTCTTTATGACTGCTCTTATTTGGGCATCAAGTTTCAAACCAGAGTCAAGTTTAACACCCAGGTTTGTGACAACAGGGTTTATTGCCTTGGTCAAGGAGCCCAACTCAGGAGGAATAACAGCAGTTGAATCACCAGGAGTAAGCAACACAACTTCAGTTTTATTCTCATTAAAATGGAGAAAATTACAAGCCATCCATGCTTTCACCTCATTAAAACAATCTAAAAGGTCCTTTAACTGCTTCAGAGGCACATAAATTTGGCAGTCATCTGCATAAAAATGGAAAGACACCTTGTATTTACGTAGAATTGACCCCAGAGGTAGTAGGTAAAGGGAAAATAACAAAGGTCCGAGAACTGACCCCTGAGGAACTCCACATGTCAATGGAGCAGAAGACGACACAGCCTCCCCAACTTGAATTTAATGAAATCCTATTTATCAATTTCCATCAATAGGCATAAAACAATAAAAGACATTAGGTATGACATTCTGGTGTGAGGTCACTGCTGGAGGACTGCTGAGGGTCAGGCAAGGCACTGCTGGAGGACTGCTGAGGGTCAGGCAAGACACTGCTGGAGGACTGCTGAGGAGGGTCCAAGTGTACGCCATCTTCAGTAACTAGAACACAAACATACTATTAAAATACACAAATGCTTGGACCACAGCTGAGGCAAGCAGTAGCCTAGAGAATTTGCAGGAAGGATCTTTGATGGGGTCCCTCCTTCAATTACCTCCACCAGTGGGCGACCCCGGTTTAGGGCCAGTGCCAGCTCCTCTGCAGGTGAAAGGTTTTGAGGGGGGCTCCCACCTCCTGTGGCTTGGTAGCTACTGTTCATTTTCAATTAAATTACTGTTTCAACAGTATTACTAATTTCACTGAATAATAATATTAATATTAGCCTACTTACCACTCTGCAAAATGTTTTTATGATTTGTCTTTACCTGCAAAACAGTCCTCTTCACATTATTCCTGCTCAAAGACAAGATAACACAATTTAACATATTAGTTGGCGCAAATACTTTTATACAGTAAAAAGGCTGACAAGACTGCTCTACAAATATGAATTTAAACATTTTATGACATCAACTGCTCTCCTTGAGTATCGAGCTCGGGTCTCCCACATGACAAACCATAGCGAGCCCTCTCCCCCACGGACATACTTAAAAACTCAACATTCAGCACTGTTATAGAACTTAACTTACGCATTTAAGCGGTCGGCGATCTTCTGCCACACCATGTCAATCGCCTTGGTTAAGTGCGTTGCAGAGTTCCAAAAGCAACTTCTGTTCTGATGCGCTGAAATAATTGTCCCGAATCTTCGAACATGATCGCATTTTCGACAGTCTCTTGTTCTGGGCTTCTTACGTCCCCCGTGCACGCGCCTAGGACAGGACTGGATAGGCCTGGCTGAAGCTAGCGCCGCTGAGGCACAGCTGAACTGCATTAGTGGAACGACTTCACGCTTTAGTCTAAGTTGCCGTTACTTCAGGTGAGGCTTAACCACTTAGGCGCCGCTATGTTTAGCAGGTCAAACAGTGTGACAGACTGTGAGAGCGCTAAAGTTCAGCTGTGATGCTGACAGCTTCACGTGAGCTGAGGATAACTCTTCTGAGAAAATGAACATTTGCCCAAACAGGCCTGGAAAAAAAATAAAAATAATCCTAATAATAATAATACAAATGAAATAATATCAGGGAGCCAAACAGATGCTATCCAGAGCCAACCACTATATATATACATACATTATCATTTAAAGTAAAGTAAAAAAAAAAGTGAGTAAATAAATTATCTATCTATTGATCTATCTGTTATGGCTTTGCCAGAAAATATTCTACTGTATGGCATTACACTTGGCTATCTATCTGGTATGTATTAAATTGCATGTGTTTTATGGCTATAATTGTATTTGCCATATTAAAAAATAATAATAATAAAAAATTACCTTGAGTTTCAGCTGTAACTGAGACCAGCATCACAAAGAAAACCCAACTCCTCATCTGTTTCAATTCAAAGAAAAAAATGAAAGTTTGAACATTTAAAACTGTAGCATTATATAACCAGAGGCCAGTTATATTTAATCGAGTAACTTTTAAAAGGAACTGAATACTTTTACTCCTACTTAATAAAGTAAAAAGTGTGAGTCTGCAAGTGACAAAAGCTTTTTGCTGACAATATGAAATTATTCTTTCTTGCACCGCTCCTTTAGGTATGATTTAGTTTTTCTCATTTGTGTATGTCATTTTAAAATGCCAGATACAGTGCATAATTTAATGTTTTGTCCTTCAAATTACAATAATTTCACATTTTAAATCAGATGTTACCTCATGACAGTTACTCTTTAAGTTACTCTTACCTGAGCAGTAGTTTCCCCAAATAATTTTTTACCTGAGTAATTTCTTGGACCACTAACTGCAATACTATTTGAATGTCCTTGCACTGGCTCCCTGTCTCTTATGGTATTGAATTTAAAATCCTTTATTTGTTTTTAAATGCCTCCATGGCCTTGCCCCACACTATCTGTCAGACTATGCCTCTGCACTCTCACAGGTCAGCAGATCATTCTTTGCTTGTGGTCCCAATATCCGAGAGAAAACCTCGAGGGGGTCGCTCCTTCTCTGTCGTGGGTCCAAAACCGTGGATTGCACTGCCCCTGCACCTTTTCACTCTAGTGTGTTTGTTTCATTGTGATTAATATTGACTTTTTCGTGTCTGGTGTGTTTTTGTGTGTCTGTTTTTTTTTGGGGGGGGGGATTTTTGTTGCGTACTGCACTTTGGTCAACTGTGTTGTTTTTAACATGCATTAGAAATAAAGTTTGATTGGACTGAAGTAAAGTTTCTCTTACTTGAATAAAATGTTTGGCTAATCTACCCATCTCTCATTTTTTTCATTTGATAAAACACTTATATGTTTCTCCTTAGAAAGACTTACCTTGAGTGGTTTTCTCTTTAGAGGTAAGATCGGGCCTAAAAAATCCAGCCCGACCCGACTCAGCCCGCAGGTATTAAAGCCCGACCCGGCCCGAGCCCGACCAGTTAACTTGATTTGCAGGCCCGAGCCCGAAGCAAACCCGAAATTTCATATTTTATTTGTGAGGGGCGTTTTTTTGAAACAAATGATAATATAGATGTTTGACGATCATCAATTTTGCTAGTACAGCTGTTTAAATGCCTGCTCAGTGTCGATGTTCCCCCTAATGTTTTATGTGTCTGAGCAAACACACTAACTCCCTGAGCGCTCCTTGGACTCCTGTGCGCGACATCCGACATGCCCCCCCCCGCTACACCCGGAAAGAGCTGCGCGTGCTCGCGGCTTACACCGGTAGAAGTTTAATACGAGACACATACTTTTGTTTCTGAATACTGGACGATTCCCCCGTATTCAGATGACCCCGCGGCTGAAAAAAAAAGCGGAACTCTTTCATCCCTGCGCTGCAGAGGTTTTCTTGTGCGCTGAGAATGTGTGAGCAGTGCACAACTGCACAGGCGCGCAGCGTAGAGGGAACGTCGAGGTGCCAGTCTTTTTGCTCTCGTATGAAAGCAAAGCGCCACATTGACTACATTCAGCGAAGCCAACGCAAGTTTCTGTAGCATTTTCAACAATCAATTTGAAGCTTTTCCACACCTCACTCTTACCGGTGCGTGTTTGTCTTTTCAGTTCTCCTGTCTTTAGTTTATCCTTAACTTCTTGCTCCTCCATATTGGGGATACCAGGTCAAAATAGATGCGGACTTGCGGAGGGGAAGATTATTAAGAGCGGCTCCTGTTTAATAGTTAAATAGCAATTACCTTACAGCGCCTTCTCTGTTTTATCCAAATTATTTATTTTAAAACAAGTATTCCTTAGTTTAGTGTCCACACATCGTTTTATTATACATTTTTATAAACATATATTTATTTATTTTTTAAGTCAGCGAGAGAGAAGCCCGACCCGAAGCAATGATTGACATTTTAGGCCCGAGCCCGACCCGAATTTCGGGTCGGGTCAGTTCGGGCTCGGGCTCGGGCTCGGGCTTAAGATCTTACCTCTATTTCTCTTGCAGCTTGATTGAATAGTAAATACTGTGTGTGGCTCTTGTAATTAGTTTTTTCTTTCCCTGTTGTGTAATCTGGGAATTCTTTATCACATTAAGTAGTTACATAACATCTTGTGATTGACAGATATTGTTGATTTGTTGGTGGTGCAGCAGGTGCAGATGTGCCACCATAGAAAAAGGTTTGGTGCTCACCAGATGTGCTTGAAAAGATGACATACGTAACCAAGACCACTTTAAAGGTGCACTGTGTCACTTTACTTTATATCCAACCTTTTTTTTTCTGGACGTCCTAACATGTTTTCTAACTTTATGGTAAAAACACAGAAATATGAAACATAAAATAGCTCAACATACTGTACCCACGATCTGACAGTTAAATTTCACCGCAGAATTCTGATCTGTCCTCTAGCTGGACTTTAAGCTACTGATACTTTGCAATGATGTCACACTGGGAGATAATGCGTGTATATCTATGGCAGAATGTTCAGCCGTTACTATGGTAACATAATGCACACATTAGCAAATACAGCCTGATAAGTTTTAAGATTGTTTGATTTTAATCAAAAACAAAAAGGCAAGAGAGACTAAATGAAAAACTGATGTCTCATGCTAGCTAGCGTGTGACTGTAATGTTACATGTACAAGAGTTTAACAGCACAAATCAGCTCAACTGTAGTAAGTCAGTTCTTACTTGTGTTAAAGGAGAATTAACGTTTTTTTTTTACAATCTGAGCCTTATTTTGGTAATAAAACAAGTTGTTTTACTCACCCATAGCACTTTGGTGTCATTTGGAGCAGTTTCGTAGATGTTGTGTTGTAGCGGTATCCGTGAACGTGAGTTCTTGGGGCAAATGTTTGAGGTCTCCAAATAACACAAACTTTAGCACTTTTCAAATCACAGAAGATCGTTGTGTCAGCTTAGACTGACACAGCGCCACTTAGACTTAGACTAAGTGGAGTCCAAAGCGGCCTGAAACCTGATATCCAGGTATAGTTTCATTTGGTGACGTCATCATAGAGGACAGCGCGCATGCGTGAAGTCACAGCTGTTTAGCAGATAAACACCGCTAGTCCGAAAGAAGCTAACACTGCTCTGAACTTTTCTGTTGCGAGACATGGCTGAAGATTTGGACTTTGAGATTGAAGAGGAGTTATTTGAGTATGATGGCCGTCCCTATCGTTTTGAGCCTGAGTATACGGAGGAAGAGATATTAGAAGGAAGCGGAGACAGTTTGAGGAGCAGTGCACAAGAGAACAGCGAGCGACAGCCCGTTTACAAAAAGACAGTACCTGGTGGTGTTTATGTGGACATTGTATGTCGATGGCCACAGAGGAAGAATGCCTTTGCTGTCTCAAGTGGGATATCGGGCTTCAGGCCGCTTTTGACTCCACTTAAAGTCTACGCTGACACAGCGATCTTCTGTGATGTGAAAAGTGCTAAAGTTTGCACAAACATTTGCCCCGAGCACTCACGTTCACGGATACCGCTACACCACAACATCTACGAAACTGCTCCATATGACACCAAAGTGCTATAGGTGAGTAAAACAGCTTGTTTTATAACCGGAATAAGGCTCAGATTGTAAAAAAACGTTAATTCTCCTTTAAAACAACAAAAGAATTATAATAATAAAGTATAACTTGAATAACAGAGCTGCAGACAGAGCAGTACCTCTAGTTAGCTTCAGCTGAAATCAATTATAGAAACATGACTATTTGTTATTACAATGCATACAATGATGTCAGTATATGTCAGTTATGGGCCTATATTACGCTATTTTCTGATCTATGTTATAATGTTGTTTCTTACCAAAAAATGCTTGGAGTTGTGTTTTGTTTCATTCACACATGTGTAACACACAAACCCTTTATATTTTGGCTGAGTTCTTCTCACAGACAAAAACACTTTGTTCCACCTTGTGATGTCATGTGCTCCACTGTGTTTTTAAACTATAAACATCTTCACTAGAATCATTTGAGCCCTGGAATATCCAATCTCTACTGAACTAAAGGTAAAGGTATACCTTTATAGCTCATGACATCACAACTTGGAACAGAGCATTTTGAGCTTTGGAAATGTAGACAGACTAATAAAGAGTTACTCAAACATGTGCGAATGAAACAAAACACAACTCCCTGTATGTTTTGAGGTGGTAACAATATTATAAGATGACATGAGGTGCATTTTTCTCCGTGCTTTTCTCCGTGGAGATGTTATTGTTTTGTCTGGAATGTTTCACAGTGTGGCATTAAACCTTTCTATCTTCATGGAGACCAAATCAGACCAAGTTACAGGTCAGATCTGTGGAGAGGCAACCCCACTCACAGTCAGAATGCCTGTTTTTCTAGGTATTTTTGAGCAATAAAACCACCTGTAGTTGAATAAATGTAAAGTTGAGCTGCTTATACTGTGGAACATTCTAGGCAGTAATGACATGGAAACAAGGACGTGAGGGACTCCCATCAAGGAGTACAGATTTGTTTGTCTTCGATGAGGACTCTCCCGGTGATCTGAAAGTCCAGCGCTCTCCAGTTGATGATGTTTCCTGGAGTGTAGCTCACGTCCTTCATGTAGCTCTGGATTTCACAGGGAGACAGCACATAGTCCCACACATGAACATCTGACATCATCCCCACGAAAAAGTCAGTGCTGACGAAGGCATCTCCGTGTTTGGAAGGATTCTGTGAAAAGGGAGAGGAGATATAAGATAATAACAATAGAACAAGAATTACAATCACAATCAACAATCAAATAAAGCTGTTAAACTGGGCAGTACCTGGAAGACTAAAGGAGAGTACAAAATTGTATTGTAGTTGTTTATTATACCATTTTACAAAGTTTACAGTCTTGGAGGATATTTAATGTAAAACACTTTCACTAGCAAGGACCACGCCACAACAATGGAATAAGATAAAGATATTTATTGATGGTATAAATTATTAACTCCACTTAAGGCATCAGACAGCAACTTTACAAGAACAACTTCTGAAAGGAAAGGCACGTGGAGCAGGCAACCAAAATGAAATAGTGAGTAGCTTCATTAATACAGCACCGCAGATATGACTTGTTATAGCTGCAATATGTTATAGCTGAAACTTTAAAAAAATACACGTGTATGCAGCGCTGCTTATGTTACGTGTTGCTGATGCTCCTGGTGTAAAGTTACACCCCTAAAACAGTGTGATTTCTCTAACAGTTATCCAAACTTCAAACTCCTCCCTGCAGCCAAGTGTTTGTCATGAGTGAGGTCACCAAATAGTGGAAATTGCAGTGGCCCCTGGAGCAAACACTTTTTGACTGTGTTTGAATACAAATCATATACACAGATGAAAAAGTAGATTTAGTGTTAAGTTTTATTTCAAGGCTGTGGATAACAAGATAACATCACTATGTGATTTATGACGCAATGTTTTGGACACTAGTGTCCTTTACATAGTCCAGTATTATTGATTCCACTCCTGGTGCTGGAGAGTTGCTATTGTCGCCACAGCTAACCTGAAGTAGACTGAGGGAACCATGGCTTGAATATGTCTTGCCAAAGGACACAACAAAAGTTTGAATTAGAATCCCTGCTGACCAACCATGGCACCTCCCAGCGGTCTCCCATCCAATTACTAACCAGGCCAAACCCTGCTTAGCTTCAGGGATCAGACTCAGGGCAGTATGCAGGGCTACAAGATGAAACACAATCCAATAGAAGTCACAATTCGAATGGATACAATTAACAAATCACAAAGATTGTGTTTTTTTTTTAAAGTATCATCATTTCCTCCACAAGTACAAGTACCCCTAGGGCTAAAATTTTTAATTCTAATTTGAGTAAATATGAGTTAAAGAAAAGAGAGAAAATGGCTGAGAATTAAATTTTCAAATTAAGGAGATGAAATAAAATGATTTTCATTTAATAATCTGTTGTGTCACGTTCTACTTTTGGAGAATTATCAACACGTATGAGTGAGGGGGGACTCGAGGTATGACAAAAAGGCTCAGGGGTACACAAGACAAAAAAGGTTGGGAAACACTGGTTTAGATCTTTAGAAGGATGTCCCGAAATATACACATCATTCTTGTATTAGTTTGTCAGTTCATATTTCTGAATTTTTATCCATTTTTGATGTGTTTAAAAATCTTTGAACTACGTCCTATTGATACTTAGCTGTGACATCATTCTGGGGGTGTTCTGCATAAAAAAATGCAAAAACAACACATCAAAAGGGGAGAGTGATTAACTGAATAATTGTAATTTTATGTGAGTCTTGCTTAACTACACAAACATTTACCTGCTGTAGTTCCATCTAAGTCAGCTCTTTCTGGTCAGATTGCATTAAAATAAAGATGAAAGTCTAACAGAGCCTCAATGATGACATTATGATAATCATGAGTTATCAGTTACATAAATCTCAGTTAAAGTCCAAAAAATCGTGATTAGATGTTTTTTTTTTTCCAAATTGTTCAACCCTTCTGGTATGGTCCTTTCCCTTACCTGTCCAAGGACAATGATGGCTGGTCCGGTGAGGGGGAGCTTCATTGTGTACTTCCGGGTCAGAGCTTGTCCGTCCATCCACAGCTGCACCACTCCAGAGATGGAGTTCCAGGTGGAGCAGATGGAGTGCCACTTGTTTGGGGCATAGTTGACGTTGGTGTAGGCAGCAACAGCACCGCGCACCCGCACTCTGAATTGAGTGGGAAAGCCAACGTCATAACTGGTTTTAAAAGCATCAGTGTAAGTGGGTGTGGTCAGTGAGAAAAAACTGTGCGATCGCCTCAAGTCGGTGAAGGATCTGAAAGCACAAAATATACAGTATTATTAGGAGGTATTTTACGTCTATGTGGTATTAACTCCTAATACAATACATATTTAGATCATCATGTTACCTTTTATTGTTTTGAAAATTCTATATTCAACAAAAGAGTATGGTTTCACTTTAGTTCTTGATGCTCTGAGTCTCCCGTCTCTTTGCTCTCTGTGCTAAGTCACCCCCCTTCAGAGTGCTAGCTCAACATATTCCGCATGCATCCTGCTAATGAATACTGCACATTGCATCAGGTTTGTCAAGTTGTAGTGTATTGTTTTGTATCAGGCTTTTCTATATTTATGGAGAATTGTCACGTCGAAGCATCGGTGATGTAGGCTTTTGGGCTGAAGAATGGACAGAATCTTATAGTTAACAATAACAAGGGTTTGAATCACTAGAACGCTAAAGATCGCTAGATTACCCAAACTTGAATGAATGGCATCTAAAACCTCTCCAGGCATAGTTTTGAGAGAACAATGTTATAACATGGCAAAAGCTAAAAATATATATTTTTGCATATTACCCCTTATCTGAAAATGATCATTCTCTATATTTATTTTTACATATACAGTAAAGTCTGGTCCCCACACCTTCAATCAAATTTCAAACAGTCGTGCAATCTTTTTTTTTTTTTTTCTTTCAATCACGCATGTGAAATGGAGGCAGATACAGGTAGCCCATGGGTGTCCCTGATTGGCTAATGCACCTGTCAATCACACCCATCTGAAAACAGGGAGATTCACTAGTGACCAGACTCACATCTTTGTAAAGTATTGAAGAAGTGTGTCTTCTGAATCCCAGGCAATAATCCCTCTGTAATACACTTTGTAATCTAAGGATACACAATTCTCTGTGTATATAACCGTAAATACAGACCTGTGGCAGACTGTGAGGGCAGACAATTGCTCCTGTGTCACCGTCATCTTCACCACCATACCTGTGCTGTCTTCAGAGAAGGTCAGGGTTTTTCGAGATAGGTCTGAAACAAAATAATTGCTACTGTGTGCATGGTAACTACTGAACATTCTGCCAATAGAGCTACATGTAGAACACCTCAGTGATGTCATTGCAAAGTATCAATTGTGTGCCTTCCAACCACATGGAGATGTAATTGCTTTACCTGGAATGTTTCACAGTTGCCTGGTTTACACCAGACCATACCACAAGTGATATATGGTCTGGGAGCCATCTACTGAATATCTCGTACCGGAGGTGTGGTTTACGATTGCCAACGGCCGTTTATTGGGCGTTACGAATGTCTATCATTTGGCGTATACGTAGCCCATAGCCAATCATGCCAGTTGTCAGTTCAAACTACAAGTTTCCGTTTGTCGCGTAGTACGCGTCACCGTCTTTCCACCCCTCCCCGCTCTCTGAGTGGCTCTCAAAATCAGGAGAGCTCACTTCGCCTCGTTGCCAGGCTGTCTTTCGAATCGGAACGAACGAAAGCAGCCTGGGATTTCCCAGGTTAGTTTCACAGTAGGGCATTTAACAGATCTGTTTCACATTGCGATTCTAAAATATGAAATTTTTGACCGACTTAAGGAGATGGCACTGCTGTTGGTACAACGTGAAAAGGTAAATTTATACATTGTAATATTACTTACATGTATTGCTGATGCTTATAATGATTAGGCAATGTACAATATGTTGAGAAAACACACTTTAGGACTTTTGTACAGATGGTGATCAAATCAAACCATAGAGCAGTGCTAAGGAAGCGTGCGAGTGGCTGTGCTCTGCTGTGGAAGGGCATCCAGATGCTGCACGAACATCCCGCATGGCACACAAACATGTATGAATATTAAGAATTTATCATCCTAATATATTTCAAAATAAAAGAAGCCCCGAGCATGTTACATGTTATTTTTCAGTGGACTAGTTTGATTTGGTTATTTTTACGATTTTGGCAATTCAATAAACGCGCAACACCGTGCCCTCAGTCTGCTCCACTCCACCTGATATTCAGGCACGGCACACCTCCTGCTTAGAGCCCGATGGCCCACACTAGTGCTAAGATCGGGGGCAAGATAGGGCTCATAAAAAGACTGAACCGGACCCACCTCCTTCAAAGAGGACAGCCCTTAAGGACATCTTTTGTGACTTTCACTTGCACTGAGCCACATGTGTCCAGCAGACTGATGGAGCAAGAGATAGAAATGTACACAAAAGAACCTCCCTGCACTCACATCTCCACTGAAATGGTGGTGAGGAGAGGCTCACATGTACGGCAGTCTTTCTCATTTAGCAAAAGCAAATTTTAGTTCCCAAAGCAACAGACACAGTGAAATTGAGATTTTCTTGAAATATGAAAAATGCACTTTTACTATTTCATCAAATATCAAATTTTGATGAAATAGCTTTGAAAGAGCCATCCACTGTTTTACCACATCTTGGTTGGATTATTGCAATAAGTTGTGCATTTGTCTGGAGCAAAACTCTCTCCTTCAACAGCAGCTTTTTGACACATTTAGGATACATTTTAAAATCTTACTGAATGTTTTAAAGGGCTTATATTATGCTATTTTCTGAACTAATGTTGTTTCCTGATCAAAAACATTGTGTTCTGTGTCATTCATTCATGTTTAACACACATAGGCTGATTTCTTCTCTCAAACAGAAAAGCCTCTATTCTACCTTGTGATGTCATGTGTGCAACAGAGCATTTTGAGCTTTGGAGATGTCAACAGACTCAAAGATTTGCTCAAACATGTGTGAATGAAACAACTCCAGGTATGTTTTTGAGGAGGTGATAATATTCTAACATGGTTTAAAGGTCCCATGGCATGAAATTTTCACTTTCTGAGGTTTTTGAACGTTAATGTGAGCTCCCCTACCCTGTTTAGCCCCCCCCATGGTTAAAAGTTGTGAAATGTCTAAACTGAGCATTTGCGATCCTTTTCTGCGTTACAAAAAATCGGAGCTCAAACGGGCGATTTTGAACAAGGCACCTTATTGAAGTCAGATCGAAAAAAGAAATGCAAATGCAGTTCCACCCCCGTCTGTCTGTACTCAGCGTCTCTGTAAATCACGCCCAGAGAGTTTGGACTGCGAATGCGCTAGGCAATGCGAAATGCGTTTTTTTATTTGCCTGGAGGCACGTCCGAGTGTTTCTAGGCTCGGAAGTCCTTTATCTGAGCCTCTGGACCTTTGAACAGCAGTGGTTTAATTTTATTTTCTGTGGAAATGTGTTTATTTTTCAATGGAATGCTTCAAATCTCTCCCCCCGTGCAAAAACACGGAAATGGATCATCTGAGCGCTCAGAGCTGAGAGCGGAGAGTTTGGCCACGCCCCCACCCTCTACTATTGGCCAGCTCTTTTCTCCTCATTTGCATTCAAGCAACAACGCCCATTATGACCTGTTCTGAGGGAGAAAAAATACTCTTTCTCATCTTATCTCTGTTTCTCATGCACTGAGTGTTGATTTTGAAGAAGGATTCATTTACAGTATTAGGGAACCATTAAGGAGCCATATAAAAGCATCAAGAAGTACCATGTCACGGGATCTTTAAAGCTCAGGAGAGTAAATTTTCTGGAATATAGGATCTTTAAAGGAGAATTAACGTGTTTTACAATCTGAGCCTTATTTCGTTAATAATACAAGTTGTTTTACTCACCCATAGCACTTTGGCGTCATATGGAGCACTTCCGGAGATGTATTAGATTAGCGATAGCCGTATCGCGAGTTCTCGGGGCATATAATATATGCCCAGAGCGGTCTCCAAATAACACAAACTTTAGCACTTTTCAAATCATAGAAGCTCAATGTCTTAGTCTACACTTTCGTTTGAGTCAAAAGTGGCCTGTAAACCGAGATTTATCCATCATTTACAGCTTTGCGTTTCATGTTTGGGTCCCGAGAGCTGAGAGTGAAATAAGCTGTGACTCCGCACATGCGCACTGGCCTCCTCATCTACTCGAAACTATGGATAAATCTCGGATTACAGGCCACTTTTGACTCAAACGAAAGTGTAGACTAAGACATTGAGCTTCTATGATTTGAAAAGTGCTAAAGTTTGTGTTATTTGGAGACCGCAAACATGTGCCCCGAGAACTCACATTATGGAGATCGCAAATCTAAAACATCTCCGGAAGTGCTCCATATGACACCAAAGTGCTATGGGTGAGTAAAACAACTTGTTTTATTACCGAAATAAGGCTCAGATTGTAAAAAACGATAATTCTCCTTTAAATGTTTGACCTCATTGGCTCCAGTGTAACTGTCAGAGCTGCTGCAGCCGTCCTCTCCTCACAGAGCCCTTACATCTGCAGATCAGCTCCTCCTGGTTGTTGCTCATATCCAGAGGAGATGTGGCCTTGTCAGTGCTGGCTCCTAAACTGTTGAGGAGTTTAAAACTAAGAACAGACTTTTTTGTGACATGTGACACAGACATGTTAATATTGTACTATATTTGTTGTGTATTTTTACTATTACGTTGCAGTGACATGACACTGGGGGAGTTACATGTATGTCTATATTGGAATGCTCATCAGTTACATCATTAGTTTTGGTGACACAATGCACACATTAGCAAACAAGTTTTTAAATAGTCCGAAAACTTTTTCAGGAGCCTGTGATCAATACAAGCATTCATAGTTTGACTTTTAACAAAAGGTGACAGTAACTAACTAAAAATCTCACTTTTGACTCCAGTGTTATTTGAGAGGAACTTGTATAACAGCACAAATCAGCAAGTTCTCAGTCAGTTCTTTCTATGGTTGTTTTTATAAATAAAGATATATACAAAACAAGCAGATGAGTCCATGTTATAAGCCAAATCTGTGGAAAGGCAAGCCCACTGACAGTAGAATGCTTGTTCTTTAAAGCATCTCTGAGCTATAAAACATGTATAATTGAATAAATAGTAAAGGAATAAGTACAAAGCAATTGTATCTCCATGGAGAAAAGCAGGTGATGAACCCTCCACCAGAAATGTTACAAAGAGCACCTTTAAGTGTCTTGACAAAAACAACAGATCCCAAAATATTGCACACTGAACAAATATCTGATCATTTGAAATGGGATGGGATATAGCAACACCTCAGTGACAGTGTTTGATAAAAAAGGGACTCCATATAACTTTTCTTTTTTAATTATTATACAGATTTTACCTTGAACAGCAGCTGCACTGGAGACCAGCACCACAAGCAAAATCAAAGACTTCATCTATTTTATAGTGAAGAAACACAAAGGGTAAATCTGTAACTTATAACTTATAATACATTATCCAATTTTTTTCCAAATTTATCTTGCATAAATATAAGCCTGCACAGCAAGCTGGATTCTCATGATATTTTTATATGTATGTCCTTACCTCATCTGGAGCTGTGTGTCCCACAGAGAAGGTGGAGGGTGGACTGGTTCTCCTCTTTTATGTTGTGGGATGAGGCCAGCGTTAAGTCTCAGCTTTTCTCAGAAAAGACTTGTTTGTGCCAAAAGTTACAGATGTGAGACCCCTTGGTCACCACTGAGGAAATGATCTAATAATGAAGGAAGGCTTAATTCTTTCATTTGTTTTATATAAGGCAGAGGTCTTCAACAGGGGGGTCGCGACCCCTAGGGGGGTCACGGAGGTACTGCAGGGGGGTCGCGAAATCTTTTGATTTCATTTTAAAATAATATATTTTAATATTTTTAAAAACAATATATTTTTTCATTTTTCCCCAATCAATTTCTCCCTTGTCCCTCCACCCTCTTTGATGTCTTAAAATGCACATTAATGCGTACATGGCGGCCTCCATCCCCAGGATAGATATGTTATGTGCAACTCATCAGGGTCAGACATCTCACTGAAGTGGGAATTCACAGATGGCTTGGGGGTTCACTGTCCCCTGTATGTTCATGTATGTTCACAGTTTAACTTGATGTGTTATGATCAAAGCTTAACTTGATTTGTGTTAATTGTTCATTATTTGAATAGCTCTGTATTTGAGCAAGATGTATGTGTAAATGGCAGAAGCACTTGTTTTTTGGTTGAATCAGTGAACGATCTTAACTCTTTCACTGCCAGCCTGTTTTCAAAATCTAAGCCTGTAGAGTGCCAGAGATTCAGAGAATTTTCACTTTTACAAGACTCACAGAATACTGAGTTCTTTGACTATATAAACATGGCACACATCAAAATAAAGCCTAGACTCTCTTCTTTCACCTGGAAAAAAAAATATGTTTCTAACCTTTTCGGTTCTCAAATAACTGATAGTAGAACATAGGGAAGTTTCAGCAAAAACACTGGTTTTTGAGCAAGAAATGGAGAAAACGAGCGTTGAGTTCAGAGAAGGATTTCGAGCAGATCAGTGACTTTGACATCAATATTTATTGATTTAGTGACACCTCAAACATCTAAAATAACAGAGAAAGAGATTTTTGATGACAAAGTACATTTTTTATTTACAAATATAAGAATATAAGGCTCTGTGAATAGTGCCAAGAGATGTTTACAGGATATAATAATATCTTTTCATATAAAACAGAACTTTGTTGAGGCTTTGTCTGAGGCCCAGAGTACAGACCCATAATAAAAACTAATACACACACACACACACACACCTACACACACACACACACACACACACACATATATATATGTACATACACACAAGCCCATGCATAAACCTTTACACACACACACAGCTACACACGCACGCGCGCACGCACGCACACGCGCACGCACGCACGCACGCACGCACACACACACACACACACACACACACACAACTTCATTCATTACAATTACCATACAGCACCATTACTGCTCCAAGTCAGTAAACTTCTTCTTTGGAGCTGTCGTAGTTCTGAGGAGACTCCCTGGTCCGTGCAGCGCACACAGGACACGCCCCCTCCTCGGGCACAGTAGATCTCTGCTCAGACCTCGCTGCTTGATCCGGCTTGTCTCTGCGATCCTCTGATCCAGGATCCTGGGTCCCAAGAGCGATCTGATCGCTCCATAGGCGCTGATCAACAGTTATCTGCTTTTCCGGGTTCGCTGGCCTCGCCATCTTACACACATCTATACACACACTGCACTCCTCCTTTCTTCCCCGGCTCTGATCGGCAAATAATGATACAAGTTCGCCATCTACAGGTTGAGAGTGGTGAATTACACCTCAAAAGTTGCTCCAGGCCGTAACCTAGCAACCCCCGCTGAAAAACGTGTTGAACGTCTATAGACGTTCTGGCAATCAACGGTTGGGTTCGCCCGAACGTCTATAGACGTCTCCGGCAGCCAATGAGTTAATAGGCCTGTGTTATATGCAAGTTGTGTTTAAAATTTGCAGTAGCACATCCACCCCGTAGGGCCTATCTGGCCCATCTTTAAAATAAAAATAAAAAAAACATGAAAATACAGTATTAACCTGTGTATTATTTCCTTGTATTGGATGTACCATAACAGAGTAGCAATGTTTATACATGACTCTAAGCTCAATTAAATGTAAAACACAATTCTATGCCGTATATATAGTAGGGGGTCCCTGGCCCAGTTCGCCATCTGTTTGGGGGTCCCTGGCCTGAAAAACGCTGAAGACCCCTGATATAAGGAATTGTTAAAAAGGAGTTAAGGAATGTTTATGGACTTTCAATAGACCATCTCCATCTCCACCCCCCCCCCCCCCCCCCCCCCCACCCCACTCCCCCCCTCTTCCATTGCATTTTATTTTTTATTTATCAACATCATTAGCAGATCTACACTGTGAAAATGGAACACACCACCTTGGCAAAAATTATATGAATTCAGAATATTTAATTTAATTTAATTTATTATTTAGGCCTGTGGTTAGGGCCCCCCCCCCCCTCCTAAAAGAGGGGGGTAGAGAATACTACCACCGTATTCCCTGCGTGTCGTAAAAGGCGACTAAAAGGGACGGGGCGAGAGGACTGGGAATCCTCTCCCCTGTAACTGTTTCCTAGAAACGGACAGGGCTGAGTCGGGAAGGGGAGGTTGTCTCCCCAAACCCTAAAGATTGGGTCCTTGAATGTGCGTGGGTGTAGTACGAATGAAAGTAAAAGAGATCTGATTGGAAGGATGTTTGGAAGAAGGAGATTGAGTGTGTTAGCACTGAGTGAGACAAAGATGAAAGGGAAGGGTGAGTGTGTGTTTGGAAGTGTGAGTGGGAGAAGGTCTGGTGTAGAGAGTGGGAGAGCAAGAGAAGGCGTGGCCTTGTTGGTGAGTTGTGAGGTGAGACGATGTGTGGTTGAATGGAAGGAGATTTCACCAAGACTGATGTGGGTGAAAGTGAAATTTCTGAATGAGTTGTGGGTGTTCGTGAGTGCGTATGGTCCTGGCAGTGAGAAGAATGAAGAGGAGAGAGTGTCCTTCTGGAATGACTTGGATGAGTGCCTGCAGGGATTTGGAGCAAATGTGAATGTAGTGTTGATGGGAGATCTGAATGCGAGAGTGGGTGATGAGAAAATTGAGGGTGTTGTTGGTGTGCATGGTGTACCTGGAAAGAATGATAGTGGTGAGAGACTGATAGGAACGTGCCTTGAGAGAGAGATGGTGATTGGGAATACATGGTTCAGAAAGAAAGAGATTCATAAGTATACGTGGGTGAGGCAGGATGGTGGAAGAGTGATTGATAAAGCATTGATGGATTATGTGGTGGTTTCAAAGGTTGCATGTAGTAGATTGTTGGATGTAAGTGTGAGAAGGGGAGAGAGTGAAGGTATGTCTGATCATTATTTGGTGGAAGGAAGGTTGCGTGTGGGTATGCCATGGGTGAGATCGAGAAAGAGTGGGGATGCAAGAGAAGTTTTGAGAGTGAGTGTTTTGAAGAAGAGAGAGAAAGTGTGTGAGTATCAGGAGAAAATAGGTGGCAGGTGGAATGAGGTGAAGGAACAAATGATTGTTGGTGTGGAGGAAGAATGGCAACAGTTCAAGAGTGCAGTGGTTGGGTGTGCAGAGGAAGTGTGTGGTGTGAGACGTGTTGGAGGTGGTGTAAGAAAGGGAAGTGAATGGTGGTGCGAGGATGTAAGGTTGGCTGTAACTGAGAAGAGACGTGCGTATGAAGTATGGCTGCAGAGAAAGGACAGGGAGTCGTATGAGTGTTATAAGGAGAAGAGAAGTGATGCAAAGAGAGCTGTGCGTGAGGCAAAAGTGGCTGCGGACGAAAGGTGGGGCAGACAGTTGACTGACAATTTTCGGGAGAACAAGAAAATGTTTTGGAAGGAGGTGAAAAGAGTGCGAAAGGAAGTGTCTGGGAGGGAGGAGAAAGTGAAAACAGAGGATGGAAGGATGCTGAATGAGGGGAATGCTGTAAGAAAGAGGTGGGCGGAGTATTTTGAGAGGCTGTTGAATGTGGAGGAAGATCGGGATGCTGTGATTGTGATGGATGGAAGAGAAAGCAGATTGAATGTACTGGGAGAGTTGAATGAAGCGTTGATTACGAGAGAGGAAGTTGAGCAAGCTGTGGGAAAGTTGAAAGCAGGAAAGGCTGCAGGTGTGGATGGGTGTACTGTGGAATGTTTGAAGTGTGGTGGAGCGAGTGTCACCGAGTGGTGTGTGAGATTGTTGAATGTGTGTTTTGTAAGTGGGCAGGTGCCACTTGACTGGACGAGTGCGTGTGTGGTTCCACTGTACAAGGGTAAGGGTGATAAGTATGAATGTAGTAGTTATAGGGGTATTAGCCTGTTGAGTGTTGTAGGCAAGGTGTATGGAAGAGTGCTGATTAACAGGGTAGTGGAGGGGACTGAGTGTATGATTGGTGAAGAGCAGTGTGGTTTCAGGAGAGGTAGAGGATGTGTGGACCAGGTGTTTGCTGTGAGACAGGTGTGTGAAAAGTATTTGGCTAAGGGGAGGGAGGTGTTTTGGGCGTTTATGGATTTAGAGAAGGCGTATGATAGGATTGATAGAGAGGCGTTGTGGGTTGTGTTGAGTTTGTATGGTATCGATGGTAGATTGTTGGAAGGTGTGAAGAGTTTTTATAGAAACAGTAGAGCGTGTGTGAGAGTGGGAAATAGCACGAGTGAGTGGTTTCCTGTGAGGGTTGGTTTGCGTCAGGGATGTGTGATGTCTCCGTGGTTGTTTAATGTGTATATGGATGGTGTGGTAAAAGAGGTGAATGCAAGAGTGTCAGGTAAGGGTGTGAGCATGGTGAATGTTGATGGCAGCGAATGGAGCATGAATCAGTTGTTGTTTGCAGATGATACTGCACTAGTGGCTGATTCAGAGGAGAGCTTGGCACGTTTGGTTGAGGAGTTTGGAAGGGTGTGTGACAGAAGGAAGCTGAGAGTGAATGTGAATAAGAGTAAGGTGATGAGGTGCACGAGGTCAAAGGATGAACGTAGGTTGAATGTGGCATTAAATGGGGAGTTGTTGGAAGAGGTAGAGTGTTTTCAGTATTTGGGGTCGCATGTTGGTGTGGATGGTGGAATAGGGGGTGAGGTAGAGTTTAGAATGAATGAAGTACGTAAGATATGGGGGGGAATGAAGAGAGTGTTTGAATGTAGGTCACTGGGAATGGTTGCGAAAAGGAGATTGTATGAGGGTGTGGTGGTGCCTGCTGCGTTGTATGGGGCTGAAACGTGGAGTTTGAAAGTTGCGGAGAAGAGGAAGTTGAATGTAGTTGAGATGAGATGTCTGAGGAGTATGTGTGGTGTGACGCGCATGGATCATGTGAGAAATGAAGATATCCGAGAGAGAACTGGTGTGTTGCGAGAGTTGGCTGAGAGAGCAGAGCAAAAGGCATTGGGATGGTTTGGACATGTTGAGAGGATGGAAAGGGAGCGATTGGTGAAAAAGGTGTATGAATCTGATGTGAGTGGAGTGAGAATGAGAGGAAGACCGCGAATGGGATGGACAGAGGGTGTAAGAAGAGCGTTGAATGCAAGAGGGATGACTGTGGTGCAAGGGAGAGAGGCTGCTCAGGACAGGGATGAATGGAGAGAGTTTGTGTATGAATGAATGGATGGGTGTGGTAGAGGACGGGTCTTGATATGAAGCGGCAGGGGGAAACCAGCTTTGGCTGAGGCCCTGCTGTGGAAGTGCCCACACTGGGCTGTGCAGCTGACCCTGGTGCAGTGTGGTGTGGTTTAGATCGGTCCTTAGACCTTAAACCAAGGTGTCCTTTTCCCCAACATCATCATACCTCTCCGGTGATGTTTGGGTGGTGCTGGCGTCTGAGTGCTGGTTTGTTCTGAGTGCTTGGTTGTTTGGGGGGTTGCTGGCGGGCTTGGGTGGTATCACCAGGTCTGGTTTCGGGGTGCCGAGGGGACGGCTGGCTGGTGCTTAGGGGTGTGGTCCGGATGGCCGCCTGGATCCGGGGGCACCTGGGGGGGGGGCGACGTTATCTAGGTGCACCTTTAGTTATTACTGTTACTGCTGTTGTAGTGGGATGATTGCGGATGGTCTGGACCTGGACCCTCTCCCAATGTTTTGGATTGTTTTTAATGCATCATTTCTTAGTCAGGGCAAGCTGAATACCTACACCTAGGCTGCAGGACAATGTCCTCCTTCTTTTAATGCATCATTTCTTAGTGAGGGCTGAACACCTACACTTAGGTTTGCAGGACAATGTCCTCCTTCTTTTAATGCATTTAGACACAATATAAATAGCATACACATTATACACAATATAGGGCAACATAGGATATGAAGAAATGTTCGGAGAGGGGGGAGAAGTGGATTTTAAAGTGGGGCGACAGCGGTGATGGTGATGGACGGAAGGTGTGCTTGGGTGCTCGTCCCTCTCTAGGTGCTGTCCCTGTGTGGTCCTCTGGAGGATTCCTGGGTGCTGGCGGTGGTCCGGTTTGCGCTCTGGGTCTGGCCGGTCATCCCTTTGTGCCGCCTGGAGCGGGTCCTGGGTTTTTTTCCGCTCGGGTTCGCTGGCTGCCTTCTCGGTTGTCCAGTGCATGGATGGGGGGTGGGTGGACGCCAGTGTGGGAAGAGAGTGGTGATGGTGATGAGGAAAGGACGCTGGTACAAACGAAGGAAAAAAAAAAAAAAAAAAAGTCACGGAAGGAGGGTTTGGGGAAAGGAAGGAAGGAGGGAAAGGAACAAAAATGTATGCCCTGTCTAGGCTACCCCACTATGGTGGGACACAGCCTTTGTATATAGATAGATAGATTTCATGATATTTCTTTCTGTTCTCAAGATGATTTACATTATATCTGGCCAATAAGTAGGCCTCTTTTAAGATTTTTGGGGTTTTTTGTTACTGATTTGTGCTTTTAAACAAGTGTCTGACACATAAAATTATGGCCACAAGTTAGCTGGCATTAGCAAACAGGTTTCAGGTTTCACTCAATTCAAACACCTAAACAGGACTCTCATATTGTGTCACCATGGAAACTACTGAGCCTTCCGCCAATACCCACGATGTCACTGAAAAGTATTAATATAGATTTGTTTAATGCCATACTGAGGAACATTACAGGTAAATCGATCCTACCAGAAAGGTTACACAGTGGGCCTTGAATATTCGGCTAGATATTTTTACAGGGCAGTGTTTTTGTCACATCCTGTCATTTTTGTCACACTCACTTGATGTTTTTCTGAAATTTCCCCTTAAAACTTGCAAAAACATCACAGGAAACATAGCAGGAAAGTTCTGTAGCCTACCAAATACTCTATGTATCCCCAGTTTTGAATGCTGTTTTTCAGTTTTTGCTTGTTAAAAAGTCAAATGAGTTGGCCCGCTAACATTTTTGTCCACTACAAAGCTGAAGTTAGGGGAAGACAGAAAGTTTAAAAAAAAGTTTAGATGAAAAGAATTGTGGCGTGAACAGGATTTAAAGAGTTAGGTTTAAACTGCAGTAAAGACACAAGTGATCAAAGACAGTGAACGTTTATGCATTCTGAGAGGCAGTGGTGGAAGGCAACAAAGTAGTAAAGCACTGTACTGGAGCAGAATTAGGTATCTCAGGTACTTTTAGAGTTTAGGTATCTGTACTTTGCGTTTTTACTTTTACTTCATTTCAAATCAGATGTCTTTCTACTCCAAACAAATGAGCAAGAGATGATTTAAAGTCACAGTACCTAACTTTCTAGAGGTGGCAAGTCTACTCTATGATTCCATTGAAATAGGTGTGTTTGCTAACAGCACACTTCCTAATTATCTGACAATTAAACGCGTTATAAATAAATCCGGACAGTACACAGCTGATATATTTTGACCTCAAGAGCTGCTTATACAATATAGAGAACGACGATAAACAGGGCTCTTGTTTAACCTGCCTGAAAAGAGTTTGACACTTAAATTCTTGCCCAACATAAAAGTCCATTCTGAGACGGAGTCATTTCTCAGATGAGTAGCTCCTTGTGCACATGTAAGCCTGGCCTACAGCAGTGTCACCTCTCAGCTCTGGCAGAGAGAGGCTTTCTGCTTGGATGGAACCTGATTGAACTGCACCAGTGTTACCCCAGATACAAACACACAAACATCTGAATCCACATTGTACCATTTACCCCTGCCTCGGACTATTCTCCCTCACACTGTCCACCATTATGTATTTTACAAAACATTGAACCATGCTTGTTTTGCTCACAGGGTCCTGAAAATGTGTTTAAATCTATTTTCTCTCTATATATATATATTTAGTTTTCTGACTCAAAACGTATTAATACTCATCTAATAGGACTTAATAAAGTGATTAAAGATGACTCAAACATACACAAATCACTCCAAATACAACCCAAATACAAGGGACGTGCACAGGAATTTTGAAGGGCAGTTGCTCTGACCTGAAGAAAGGGCAACCCAACCCCCCCACGCGGGGAAAAACAAAAAACAAAAAACAGGCTATATGAAGCGTCTGGAGGAGGCTTGTGGCTGCTCCTAATCTTAAATGTAATGTAATTATGAAAAATTGCCAGTAGAAGGCTAAAATATGAGTCTGATTAATTAATCAATTTGCCTACACACATCTTTATCACATTGGAACATTTCTGTCTCACCTGCTGGTTGGCTTTTTCTTAGCCACCCCTGCAATGATGTGCTACCCTTTGCTGCCTCCCTGAGGGTTTTCTCTCTCTCCTGCAACCGCCTCTTTTCCGTGGGCATCACTTAACATAACACACATTACCCAAAATAATAAGATTTAGTCATTTAACCATTTTGAATGAACAAATTCATGTGATGCATCACTTCCATCATTCATTCTGCTTGCTAAAACAAAATGTTAGAAACTGCAGACATGTAGCTTAGTCATTTGTTATACATCTCAATCTCACCTTTTACGACAACAGCAACAATCTCTTTCCACATGCAGGCTCGGGTCAGGTGCCAGTCACGTGTATTAGCAGTGGGCACTGATCCCACGGCCCCAGGAAGCGGCGAAGAGGCGAAGTCCGAGCGGGAGGCACTGTGAAGCATGCAGTGGGGGCGGCGTGCCACCTTCGCCTCGAGCCTTTCCTGGCCAACCCAGAGTCGGTCGCAGAAGTGCGCTTGGCGGGGGCCGGCGAAACCCAGGGAGAGGTCTCGCGAGGGGATCCTCCCACAACGGACGGTCGTCCCTTGCCCACCGAATCCCCTGGGCGGACCGCGTGGATCCCACCCATTTACCTATAAACGATTTCACGTCCTCTTGAACTCTCTCTTCAAAGTTCTTTACAACTTTCCCTTATGGTATTGTCGACTATCGGTCTCTTGTCGGTATTTAGCCTTAGACGGAGTTTACCATCCGCTTTGAGCTGCATTCCCAAAGAACCCGACTCCGAGAAGGACTCCGGCGCGACAGAGGCTGTTACCGGCCTTACACCGTCCACGGGCTGAGCCTCTATCAGAAGGACTCAGGCCCCCGATCGACACCGGGCAAGCGGACTTCCGTACGCCACATTTCCTGCGCCTGCCCGTCAGACGGGGATTCGGCACTGGGCTCTTCCCTCTTCGCTTTCCGCTACTGAAGGGAATCCTGATTAGTTTATTTTCCTCCACTTAGTAATATGCTTAAATTCAGCAGGTAGTCTCGTCGGATCTGAGGTTGTAGTCGGATGGAGCGGGGATGCGGGGTCCCCGGATGGGGTCATGGAGCCCCAGTGACCACTGCTTGCAAAGTGGTCCGGCTCGCGAGTGAATAAGGCTGCTTTTATTTTAGGATTGGTGATTTTTGTTTTCATTTTCAAATCTAGGCCTAGGCCTACATGACATTCTGTATCGATTGAACAATTTATTATTATTTTTTTATTTTTATTTTTTTTATTTGATTTTTTTCGACTCGGAAGGGCAACATCAGTCCAAGAGGACACAGGGGCAGTTGCCCGTGCAAACTGAGCAACCCCCCTGTGCACGTCCCTGACTATAGCATGGTTAAAAGCTCTGAAAATTCAATTTTGCACAATAGGTCTGTAAGAACATGCTGCAAATCCTAAGTTATATTGCAGTTTTGAACCACTTTAAATTCAGGAGGGAGGCTAGAAAAATCAGATCTCTGCAAATTAGCATAAACTGTCATGCCAACTGATATTTAGTGTGTTTTGCTGTCAGCTGAAATGATAATCAGACAGGCCTACCATGGTAAATACATGCGCTATAACAGTATATGTAAAGTATCCATGGAGATCAGTATCCACGGAGAATGCAAATGCCACGGTACTGTTCAATGAAATGAACAGTGACATATCTCCGTCGATGGACTTTCATTATGGAAGTAATATCTGCTCGTGATCCTCCAAAGGTAAAGAGGCCAAGCCATAAACCAGCATGCACCTGGCCTCATCTCCTCACACAGAAAATGGGCCACAAGAGATGAAAAAGAGACGCTCACTCAAAGCTAGAGGTCATTACTAATATGAAATACTGTGATCTGTAATAAATGCATTTTAATGTTCATGAATTATTATTATTATTAGAAGGAGTATTAAAAATTGTGATTGTGTCTGCCTATATAGTTATTATTTATGACACCAGTGGATCATTATGTTATGATTTGGAAATTGCAATATTGATCTAAAGCTAGCTGCAGATTAAGCTAGGGCCGCACGTTTTTTTTTTTTTTTTACCATATGTACCCAGGTGACTACACAACGTTGCTGAACCATACCTATATGAAGTATTATTAAGAAAATAAAATTGGAGAGCAAAGTATGTACAGAGCAGTAGGTGGATACCAGTAATGGTGAAAATCGTGTCTTGAGAATAAGTGATTAAAGATTGCTCAG
The DNA here is from genome assembly GCA_036785185.1 of Paratrypauchen microcephalus. Lineage (NCBI taxonomy): Eukaryota > Metazoa > Chordata > Actinopteri > Gobiiformes > Gobiidae > Paratrypauchen > Paratrypauchen microcephalus. The sequence continues at coordinate 451,068 of JAVJIX010000313.1, read as the reverse complement.
AGATGCATGAACCACTTCAAATATAATTTTGGGTGAGTAAATGAGAAGGGGAAACAACAATAACATAGGTAAAAGCTCTGAAACATACATTCTGCAGAACAGGTCTGTTTTAATGCCTGAATTTATATAGTGTCTTTCAAAATCTGTAAAGTGCAGTATTCATTCAGTGTTTTATATTCATATACTTGGGGGTGATAATCTACTTCTCTTGCCACAGCTGCCCTCAGACTGATGTAAAAGAGGGTCCCAATCTGCGCCATCAGCCCCTCTGACAGTCACACACCACATCAGCACATTAGAGTTGTCAAAAGTATCGAAAATCTGATACTAATCAATACTGAAACTCGTTTAAATAAACACATTCACAGGAGAGAAATGAACCTTTCCTGAATAGCTTTAGAATGATCTTAGAGTATAAGAGCACATAGACTAATATACGCACATGGACCACTATGAAACCTCCCTAGATGACTAACACACACATAAAATAAAATAAACAAACATAAAATAAACAATAAATTACACAGATAGTCATAGTTAGCTTTATTGTCAATTCTGCCATCTACACGACATACAGTGAATCGAAATTTCGCTTCTCCCTGGCCAAGCAGAGACAGTGACAGTGACGGCCAGGGAAGAGGCCACAGCGCATGTGCGCGCCGCCATCTTGGAGATAACAGTAGAAAAAGATGCAACTACAATCAATAACAATATTCACAAACATATTACGACAAAAACAATGGGACAGGTAACACACGGCGTCTTTTTGGAGCGCTCTCAAGTCTCACGCTTTGAGAGTGTGACACACGCGTTTCAACGAGTTCACACGCTCACACGCCACACATGGCATTTCTCACACTGAAATTTTGTTCAGCAATTCAATGAAACTCTAGCCACTGGTCACAGCGCTTCTGTGCCCAGAAAATTGGTCTGTGTTGCTCAGAAGAGTTATCCAGGCACCACGCCCTTTTCAGCCAATCAGAAACTAGATCAGGGGTCGGCAACCCGCGGCTCCAGAGCCGCATGCGGCCTCTGATGCGGCTCAGTACATTGGTTCTTCGTTTATCGCTGGGGTTACATTGTAAAAATAACCCTCGATAGGCTAAATCCGTGAAGTAGTCAGCTTTATATTGCGTGTATAAATATGTGTGTATTTCACAGTTCCTCTGACCGAGGCGCCTGGCGCCGCTGCGCTGTTGCGGGTTTTGTTGTAGTGAGAACGCATCCGTGTGCTCTCAGGACTGGTTCCACCGCCTGGACTCCAGGTTCCACCAGTTCGTTTTGCGGAAACACTGCCGCTACTTCCCGATGCGCATTAACCACCCGGAGAAGTGTGCGCGCGGACATGTGCACCTGCTCATCGTGGTCAAATCCGTGACAGAGCAACATGACTGGCGCGACCAGCCCCAGGTGAGACGCACGGCCACGGCCCTTGTGGCAGGTGCCGAAATGCCAGACCGCTCAGTCCTCATTGCTTCAGAGTCACACTGCTCGTGATCAAACATTTAAATAAATTTGGCAAACTGAACGCATTCTGTACTGGAGACACGGAGGAGAATGACTGACAAAGACAAAGGTCTACAGTCCTTTAGCCAATCAGGATACAGAACACAATGCGTATTGATACACTATAAAAAAATCAGCGAAACAGCGAGGGACCACTGTATTTAATCAAAATATATGTTATTTTAGTTTGTTCATTTTCCAAATGTAATTCTATGGCACAAAAGTAAAAAAACTAAACGTTATATGCAGTGCTTCATTTTAAATTTCAAAAGGGTTTTGTGGCTCCCAGTGTTTTCTTTACTGTGTGAAATGGGTGCAAATGGCTCTTTGAGTGGTAAAGGTTGCAGACCCCTGAACTAGATTGTTCTGTTGTCAGCCAGACCGTAGAGTCTAGTTTCAGCTAAGCGCGCACTGCACTGTCAGTGATAATTGAAGGACGGCAACAGTGAGACGAACGAATGATGACAAAACGGTGAATGATAAAACAAATGAACATCCAACTCAGGACTGAGAACCATCAGGTAATAACTTAGTTTATATAACTCTCATTAGTTGCTTTGTAGTTTTGCTCTTTAGACCAACATTTACACCTGTCCATTTCAAGCTTGAGAGCCCTGTTTTGTGTGGTCAACAAACGGGAGGGGGGGAGGGGGAGCAGAACAGAATATTGATGAAACTGATTGGAACTGAGCTGAGGCGGACATTACTTAATAGGCAGGGCAGAGTGTTTATAGAATACATGTTCAGAGTGTTCCAGCCGAATTTGATAACATGTTCTTTTGTTTATAGTGTGCCGTGATAACCACAGCTGTGTCCTTTGGGGGTGTGCTGAATGCAGGAGAGCAGAGTCAAAACAAGTCCTGTTGATTCAGAGATTTTCAAGGAGATTGATTAATTACACCAAGGGGGATAATAATTTATCCCGATCAATACATTTTTAGAACCCAGGCGAACGGACAATTAGCCAGAACCCTGGTTCTGCCAGGCCCCCAACTTCATGTCACTTTGCAGAGTCGCTAGAGACAGTTCCTCCTGGCATACAGCAATGGCCGCAGACTGTGCTGCGCTGTTTCTGCACAGTTCTGTCAGCATGCTCGTGATGGTGTCCAGACGTCGAGAGGTATCCTCTGGTTGGAGATGTTCCTCAACCTGTATCACTTTCTGATGTAATCCTTTCACTAGGTCAGCAACAGCTCCACTGTGGTGCAAAATTACAGCAGACACTTTGTTTGCTGCCAGCTTTCCAATTTTACGATAGACCATGAACATCCCTAGGCCAATCAACAGATGTCCAGCTATCAAAAATCCAAATAGGTGAATGTCCTCAGTGTCCTCTGGGAACAGCGGTGTCAGACACACCACATTCCACTTGTCCCAAGCGTACCTCGTGTATCTGGCAGCGAAAGTTCTGTCCGGACAGTTCGGCTCTCCCGGACTGGTATTCCTATGTGAAAAACGTGTGCCAATTGCATTGAGGGACCAGCTTATCAATTCCATAATTTAGGATTTTGAAAAATCTGTTCCAACAGGAGAAAGAGAGATGAGATGAAAGAAAAAAAAAAACAGACACAGAGAAGCTGATAAGAGAGGAAAAGAAGACACGTCCTCTCACAATAGCTAGCATGGTAGTATAAAAGAAACTATAATGTTCAAAATCCCAATCACGTTTTTTTAAATTATCATTCTATTGGAATCGGTATTGAATCTATTCCTTAGTCTCTCTAGAATTGTGACAATACAAAAATGTCTTGCCTTAGGACACAGTAGCTGTCTCCACTGCTCTGCTCTCTCACTGTAGCACCTGGTATTACCAGCGATCTCCCATCCAAGTACAAACCCTGCTTAGCTTCAGAGATCAGCCAAGATCGGGCATTATTAAGGTTGAGTTATTTTTGTAATTAGGGTTTGGTCTGCCTGCACCTGCTGCCACACAATGGGACTCCAACAAGCACTCACTTCCTCTCTTTTTGTTTTTTTTAGAATTATTTTTGTTCTTACCTTTTGTTATGACATAGTTTGGGAAATTACACCAATACAAGACGAAGGGACTGTCACGTCTCATCACCAATTCAAACAGAGCAAAGTAAGGCTAAAAGAGGCTTTCTGTGTCCAGAGTTCACCTGACTCCCCCACAGAGGAAGAACACTTTTGTCCTGAGGGCTGTTGCTCTTCTCAAGCTGCCCTGACACTGGATCTCATGACCCCACAACTATTGAGCTGCACAATAATCTACACCTACAAATAATGTGGTCATCTTTACAATAACATTAATCTTGTTAAATTACACTTAACATTTAATATGTTACGTTTCATTGGAAATGGTCGAGCCAACGGTCCCTTTGTTTGGAACTAGCCTGCTCCCGGTGCGTACAGCGCCAACTGCCCCTCAGACAAATAAAATGATATTGATTGATTATATAAGTGGATAAATAATAAAGAAGATCAGGCTTTGAAAATACAGGAAAAGTCTAACGATTTAGACCATTCAACATACATAGTCTAAATAATGTACTTGACTGATCTTTGCTTCATTCATTTTTCATAATTTTTTTAAATTATTAAAATCAAGTGAAGTCAAGTTCCTTGAAAGTTTGATTTTTGAGAAAAAACATTGAACAGCTGTTTGAATGAGTGGGTCCCAGGATGCTCTCAGGGTCAGATTTAAGGGCCTTCAGCTAATAGAAAAGTATTCATAATTTACTCTTCTCATTACAGATTAACGATCACTACATATTTCATTTTAGTTCAACATGTGGAAACCATCCATGATTGTCAGGGGTGAGACTTTTTGTATTGATACCAAATAATACTAGGGTCAAGTAACACAATCCAATACCAGTCAGTTTTGTAAAAGAAATGAAATGAAATGAAATGAAATGAAATGAAATAAAATGAAATAAAATAAAATAAAATAAAATAAAATAAAATAAAATAAAATAAAATAAATTAAATTAAATTAAATTAAATTAAATTAAATTAAATTAAATTAAATTAAATCAAAATAAAGTAAAATAAAATAAAATACTGGAAACTCTTAGTTTTAGTTTAGTTTTATTTATTTCCACTTGGTAAAAAGAGAAAAGCCTCTAATATAACAGTGCAAAATGTATCTTTATAGCTTATGAGCTTATGATATGATCCATGAAACAGAGTTACACATGAAGTTTAACAGGAAACGCCACATGGAAAAGTGCACTAATTCCAACGGTTTTTAAAAATGTTTTTAACCTAACACTGGTAAAGCTCTAAGAACGAGGGCAGGCTCTTCTACGAGAAACAAATGGGGAAGCAGGTTTGTTTTCTAGCTCCTTCCCTGTTTGAACAGATAGCAATTGCATTATGTTTAGAAACAAAACATGTATTTACATTTTTCATACATAAAATTTATAGACATTTGTTTTTTGTTTCTTTTTTCTACTTTTTGAGAAATTTAAAGTATTAATATTTTCAGCAATAATATCAATACATTTTGGATAGTTTGTAGCGCTGTGGAATTGACTGAATTTTAATCACACAGCTGTTCATCACAGAGCCGTTTTTACAATATTGCTGCACTGGTACATTATTACATTAAAAAAAATAAAATAAAATAAAAAAGTAGTCATAGTCATAGTCATAGTTTGCTTTATTGTCGAAAACAATCATGTACATGTACACAGAGTGAATTCGAAATTTAGTTTCCCCACTAACCAGGCAGGACAGTGATAGAGTGGCTAGGGGAGGGGCCGCTGTGCATGCGCACGCCGCCGACTGGGAGATGCAGAGTCGAAAAGATGCAATACACTCACAATTTAACAACATGTAATGACAGAAAAACAATTGGAGATATAACATAAGGTGATCTTTTTTGTTGGTAACAGAAGGAAGGGTGTGGGGGATCAGATTGGAAATCAATTAAATTGATTGAACCGAGAGCAGAGATTAGACCTTAACTAAAGACATTTTCTACTCATTCATTTCTAGTGTCAGTTGTGTCAGTGAGTGGGTGTCATGTTTATGTAGAGTCCAGATAACAAACCACATTCTGTGGCCTTGGAAGTGTTCATGGAGGGAGGCGAAGTCAAAACACAGATAACCATTGGAGCCACACAGATTTTCACAGGGAGACATAATTATTAGACATAAAGGGATTAAGTACCTCCTTCTAATAGTTAAAAAGGGGGTATTTTACTTTGATGGGGCATTCACTGCTAACACATATTTCGATCACCATGTTACATTTTATTGTTTTGGCAAAAAGGAGAAATTCAGTTTGCCAACTGGACAAAGTTTATTTGGTTGAATACATTTCACAGCTCATCCAAGCTGCTTCTTCAGTTCTGGCTAGAGTGCTGGTGGACACTGCTTAAAACAGTCTGCAGGGAGGAGCTAGTTACAATGAAATTACTATGAAACTATCACACCTATTTGTTTTCAGTTTGTGTTGGTTTAGGTAGGCCTATTAAATATGCAGAGGGAGTGGGGGGTCTGGTTAGCAAAACCATTCAGGACCATAATGGGTGTTTTCACACCTCTGGACCTGACCTGGCTCGCCGTATTGTTTTCTTTGTTTGTTTTGATTTAGGTTTGAGGATCGAGTTATAGATGATGTCTGAGAACTCCATTTCTGTTCAAAGAAGGATTCTCTTTTTTGACAAAAATAGCTTTTTTAACTCTCTCTCAAACCAGTTCTTTTCTCTGGCCAAGATCTGCACCTCACTGTCCTCAAAGGAGTGGCCCGTGGCTTCTAGGTGGAGATGTACAGCAGTCATGGTCCTGAATGGTTCTGCTAACAAGACCCCCCCACTCCAACTGCATATTGAATAGGCCTACCTAAACTAACAGAAACTGAAAACAAATAGGTGTGATAATTTCATAGTAATTTTATTGTAGTTAGCTCCTCCCTGCAACCAGTTATAAGCAGCAGCACTCTAGCCAGAACTGAAGAAGCAGCTTGGATGAGCTGCGAAACATATTTGGCCAAATAAACTTTGTCCAGTTGACAAAATGAATTTCTCCTTTTTGCCACGGATTCTACCTGGACGACTGAGGGATTCTACACATATTTTATTGTTTTGAAAATTCTACACTTGATAACAACATATTAACATGTTTATATTTTCACTCCCCCTTCAGAGCCCTGAAGTGGGAGTGAAAATATAAATATACAATACATAAGTGTGTATCCTGCTAATGAAACTACTGTTTGGGGACTGACTATTGGACAGAATGTTACAGCTAACCATAAGGAGGAGAAATCACAAAAATACTCAAACATACTTGGATGAAATCTAAAACCCCTCAGACATGTTTTTGTTGAGGGAATAAAACATGGTAGAATGCTCCAAAATGTTGATTTTGCGTAATACTCCCCCTTTAATCATTTACATTTCTGTATTTTTGCTTCTTTCACCAGTGAAGAGAGGCTGCTGTGTTTTGGCAGGCGGCAGCAGCTGTATCAGCTGCTTCTGCTGGTGAAACTTTCATGGTCTTTAAATGCGGAGTGAAATGGCAGCGGAGGGACATGGCAGCAGAGGAAAACACTGGCCTTGGTCTAACAGTGGACAAGCCTGATTTAGCATTATCATTTTAACTGTAGCTTTTCAAGCAACGGTGCAGACCAACTTTTACATCACACAAATGAATACAAGCAGAGAGAGCACTGTTCATTATAATTTGTTTATACACTGAAAAATCATTCAAATGCTTAAAATGGTTTGATTTTAAAGGCGTACTGTGTAATATTTTTAGTAAAATATTACTATTACCTGATGTCTCCATGGAAACGTTATTACATTGACTAGAATGTTCCACAGTATACATTAAACCTATCCATCACAAAGGAGGCAAGCAGGTTACAGCACTATGCTACATTACAGTTCAGATCTCTGGAGAGCTGCACCTAATTTACAGAAGGAGTTATTGTACTTTTGAGCAATAGAAACATAATAAATAAATTCCAGACAAAGCAATAACAAGTTGGTGCTGGACCCTCGACCAGAAAAGCTGAGCACCGTTTAAGCAAATCAATATCAATATAATTGTTTTCTCTCACCAGTAACTCACACAAAGTTGTATTTGGAGTGATTTGTGCATGTTTGAGTAATCTTTAATCTTATTTTCAAGATGCCATGTTGCCAGTCACCTCCTGTGTTCACTGCCACTGGCATATACAGTACGCCCACTGTGTTCTTACTCCATTCTCCAATTTCATTTTATTAAAAGACTTGTTTCTTTTATTACATAGTGTTGATGAATATTGTGAATGTTGCAAAAACATGATCCATGGCTATATGAGATTATAACTACACAGCAGATACCACCACATTAGGTTTACCTTAAAGGGATATGCCACCCCCAGGTCAAATTTGGGCATCTCCCCACAGTCCAGAGACTAAAATAAGTGGTGGAAAGCATTTTCCTGGTCACCCAGCCATTGTCCGAGTCTGTCAGCACTGACCGCCGCGGTATCTGCAGCTACTCCGCGTTAGACTGGAGTCTAACGGTGCCAGAGAAAGATTTCGGCCAAAAGGAATTAATTTGCTCGATGCATTTCCGAATTACTTTCTGTGTAGTGCGCATTCATATCGAGTGCAAATAAATGTACAAATCAACACGGAGAGCTTGACTTGGTCATTTTGGGTGGGAACTATTTTTCAGTGCGGAAAAAGAAAGCCGAAGCACGCAGCACGCTGCAACAGGGGAATCCCTGTTACGCACCAGGAAGGGAGTTCCCCTGTTGGTTTGAGAATCTAATTATAAATGGGAGACCAAGTCAAAAACAGACAAAGAAACATTAGGGCAGACAATCCAGGGCAGAGGGGTGGAGAGGGTCGTTAGGCTTGAATAGGGAGGCTAAACTAGTCACCAGAGTAATTTGAAAAACAAAGAGACAGATTAGCTGAAATAGTTTCAGAGCTATTTCAGTGTAGTGAGCGCCTCCTAGGGCTGAATGGATATGCTAATACTAGACGCCAGAGGAATTCGTAAAACAAAAGAGACAGAGTAGCTGAGATAGTTTCAGAGCTATTTCAGTGTAGGGAGCTCCTCCCTGCAGCTAGATATAAACAGGGTCTAACCAGCACTAGAACCAGAGCTGACGAAGCCTCTCGGATGAGCGGCGAAACGTTTTCGACCAAACAAACTTTGTCCAGTTGACAAATTGAATTTCTCCTTTTATCATGGATTCTACCTGGATGACTGAGGGACTCTTCACGCAACATGTTTTATAGTTTTAGCTAGTTTTAATCTACCTACTTAGACCTTCTGTCACTATGACACAGAAACAACTGTCACAGAAACAACTGGTATAATGTCAGACAGTTATTTTCCTTAGAGTTCTTTGCTTACTATTGCTTTTTTTGAAAATGCACCATAACAGAATATCTGGGATAAGTGTCTGGGATCGTGTCAGGCAGTTGATTACCCATGATTCTTTGAAACAATGTCTGGATGATTGGATGAAAAAGGATGATTGGATGAAAAAGGTGACCTAATTGTCGATCTTTTTCAACATTCTGCCATTCCAACAAACAAGGTAATTATAAAAAATACGTGGGCCTACTAGAATGAGCTATATGTCAATTGTGGCCTGTGGAATGTTGGTCCACTCCTCTTCAATGGCTGTGCGAAGTTGCTGGATATTAGTGGGAGTTGGTACACGCTGTCGTATACGCCGGTCAAGCACATCCCAAACATGCTCAATGGGTGACATGTCCGGTGAGTATGCTGGCCATGCAAGAACTGGGACATTTTCAGCTTCCAAGAATTGTGTACAGATCCTTGCAACATGGGGCCGTGCATTATCTTGCTGAAACATGAGGTGATGTTCATGGATGTATGGCACAAATATGGGCCTCAGGATCTCATCACGGTATCTCTGTGCATTCAAAATGCCATCAATAAAATGCACCTGTGTTCTTCGTCCATAACAGCCTTTGAAGAGGAGTGGACCAACATTCCACAAGCCACAAGTGACAATCTGATAAACTCTATGCGAAGAAGATGTGTTGCACTGCATGAGGCAAATGGTGGTCACACCAGATACTGACTGGTTCTGAGTCCCCAGACCCCCAATAAAGCAAAAAAAATGCACATTTCGGGGTGGCCTTTTATTGTGGGCAGTCTGGGGCGCACCTGTGCACTGGTCATGATGTCGGATCAGCATCTTGATGTGGCGCACCTGTGAGGTGGGGTGAATTGTCTCGGCGGGGCAGAGGTGCTCGCTGTCACACATTTGGACAGATTTGTGAACAATGTTTGAGAGAAATGGTGCTGTTGTGTATCTGGAGTGAATTTTGGATCTTTGGGTCCATCTCAGGAAAAATGGGAGCAAAAACAAAAGTGTTGCGTTTATATTTTTGTTGAGTGTATATAGGCCAGACATGCAATATCCTCTTTCTCCATGCTCTCCTTATTGATGTTTGTATTATTATTATTATTACTTATTTTTTATTATTAATTACTTTATTCCATCCTTGCCTGCATGCACTTTTCTTTCTTGTTCAAACTGTCCTGGAGCTACTGTGGCAAGTAAATTTCTCCTGTGTGAGATCAATAAAGTCTTATCTTATCTTATCTTATCTTATCTTATTTTATCTTATTTGGGAAATCCGTGCATAACTGGCTGTAGTTGAACATCCATCCATCCAGCTTAACATAAAATAAATATTCGTAAACTCTCCAATGAGTCCAGTCATACATAAAATGTATTGCTTGTATTTTATTCATCAGAATACAAATTGAAAAGTTACAACATCAAGAATTACAATCACAAAATTAAAATTTGCAATTACACTTTCTTCAGTACGAAGAGATGCGACTCTACTGTCAAAAATACATCACTTCACTTCACAGGCATTATTTATTGAGCAGAAGAAACATCAATCGAGACTGAACCAGGACTAAACCAGGACTGATCCCAGGACTAAACCAGAATTGAACAGGACTAGGTCTGATCTTGGAGAGAGAGAGAGAGAGAGAGAGAGAGGGGAAAAAAAAACAAAACCTAGAGCCCCCCCGAGTAGGGTGTCTGCAAAGTGTGATCGAGCAACAGCTGCGGTTAGCCCCGTGGGACGCGGAGCTCTGCGTCGGTCCTTTCGCCTGCGGTCACCTGACAGTCAACGCGTGTGCACATCGGGTCCGTCCTGGCACTCAGTCCTGGTTCAGTTCTGGTTTAGTCCTGTTTTGGATCTGGTTTAGTCCTGGTGTAGTCCTGGTTTAGTCTTGGTTCAGTCCTGGTGTAGTCCTGGTTTAGTCCTGAGTAGGTTGTCGGAATGGAGGCATCAAAAAGTGTCGGAATGATGGATGGGGGTCTGTTGGAGTGGCAGTATGTCGGAATAAGGATTGTACCTCTCGGCACTGTCTGTATTAGTTATCGCTGGAGAAAATGCTATGTAAAATGAATAGATTATATTTTAGACTCTATCCTCCCTATTTAGCTGGGTTTTTTTTTACTAGATACAAGACATTTAAATGAGGCACATGCATTTTAATTCCACAGGTTTCATTAGAGTGAATTCATTTTGTCATTTGACATGGATCAGTGGTACAGTGACACCACCAGATCTTAACCAGGTCATAAAAGGACTCTTCAAGTATGAACCAGATCTAAAAACCATTGCTATAGTAGTTCTAACCAAAATATATAAGCAAATAAAGGCCAAAAGCGCACCTTTAAAAAGAACAGTGCAAAAAGTGGTTATTATTATTATCCAGCACCAAACATGTTATTGTTGCTAGTTAAAAGGACTTAATATGGCAAATTTGTGGACTCAGTCTGAATCTCTCATAGAGTTATATAGACCCCAGCCCTCCCTCATCAAATTTAAGACTGTGAACGCATCCTATTGTGAAAGGTTTGTACTGTTTTTGCCTATTACATCTCAAGGACATTGACAGGCTCTAGCTCTGTCTAATCTCATCAGAGGAGCCAGTTCCACAGACTCGTGATACAGTCCTCACACTTTCTCAGACATGTGAGAGACTAAACATCTGCTTTTATCCAGGTGTTTTTAAAGGCACACAGAGGGAATTATGGGTAAACTGTCCATAGACTGTCTAAATGCCAAAGAAATCAGGCTGGGAACCAGGCTCTTATGCTCCACTTTTGTACAAAAACAATGTGTGTTCCAAGAGTACTACTGTAACTGTCTATTGGAACATACGGTAGCCTACATTTAAAGCAGGGCTCTCAAGTCTCACGCATTGAGAGTGTGACACACGCAATTCGACGTGTTCACACACTCACACGCCACACATGGCATTTCTCACGCAGATTTTTTGTTGTTGTTTGTTTTGTTTTGGTGCGCAGAAAATCGGTCTGTGTGGCTCAGTTTATGCAGACACCGCGCGTTTTCAGCGAAAAAATACCCCCCCCCCCCCCTCCTCGCCCCGCTCCCCGGAAAAAAAATCTCAGTTAGCAGGTGTCCCTGTGTCTCCTCCTCTGTCTCCCCCCGCTGACAGACCGCTGACAGACCAGGGCTGACAGACCGGGGTCTGTCAGCGTGGTCTGACCGGGGTCTGTCAGCGGACCCTCAGCCCGCGGTGAGCCGGGAAAGGCTCTCGGCGCCCGGTGTACTGTACCGACTGTGCTGCGGACACACGGAGCGACCTGCAGCTCCAAACAGGTGAGTCACTCCCCGGACCGGTCCTGGTTTGGTCCTGATCTAGTCCTGGTTTAGTCCTTGTTTAGTCCTGGTTTAGTCTTGGTTTGGTTTAGTCCTGGTTTAGTCTTTGTTTAATCGTGGTTTAGTCTTGGTTTAGTCCTGGTTTAGTCTTGGTTTAGTCCTGGTTTAGTCTTGGTTTAGTCCTGGCTTAGTCTTGGTATTCTATGTAGATGAATTTTTGTAATCAATAGGTATCCGATATTTGGCCTACAGCTGTAGCCGTAGGCGGATATTTCCTGTTTAAATTGACACATTTATCCTCATGGACTTTTCACGTATGTAAAAATAATGGAATGTTTTATTTGTTTAAAGGCACTCAGAGCACGACGGGAAAAATTGTTCACTCGAACCCCCCCTCCCACCCCCACCCCCCGCTCCTCGGAAATTACGCAGTCTCACGCACGACCCCGCTCAAAACTTGAGAGCCCTGATTTAAAGTCAGCATTTATTTTTTTTCCAGTGCATCCTCCATTCAGTATAAGAGAGATGTAGCACACAGCAGTTAGCCTTGTATTTGTGCATTTACCATGAGCTCAGTGTGTTCCTGGGGTAGTTCTGTATCGTTTGAAAGAGCACAGGTCCAGAAAGACTATTAATTAGTGCTTTGAAATTAACTTTTGAAATCCACACATTTGCAGTAATCAGCCTATTCAGATGGTAAATACCAGCCTATTCAGTCAGTTATTTTCACTGTAGACCTCAAAGAAGTGGCGAAACGCGCCTAGTCAAGTCTGATCGGCTTCACAGCTCAGTGTGAAGGACACAGAGGAGCAGGTGAAAGTACAGCAGAGACCTAGCCGCAAGGACATGGCCTGAGCCAGTTTTACAGAAACTGAAATCGTGCAAAGGTTAGAGCAGTGTGAAGGATAGATGATTAGACTCCACACAGACAGGGGTAGTGCATGGTTGGTCCAGCAGCACCTTTCATTCAGTTCATTTGTGACAAAAAAAAAAAAGTACACACATAGGCCGCACCTGTCTAAGCCACAGGTGTCCACGTCTTCAAGAACGTTTTCAAGTTCGGGCCATCTGCTTTTCTTGCCTCTGAAGGCGTTTGTCGTCTTTTTGCATTGGGGCAGTTCGTCACGCTGCCATCGCCAACGTGTCACCATAGACTCACTGATGCCAAGCTCCCGTGCAGCAGCTCTGTTTCCCTCTTTGACAGCCAGATTGATTGCCTTTAGCTTCAAAGCTGCATCATATGCATTTCTTCATGTGTTTTCCATGAGGAGGGTGTGTGCAAAATAACTATTCAAAACAAAATCAAACTAGCATCTTCCTCGACGCATCGTCTCTTCACCAGTCTGTCTCGCACTTGCACCCCTATCACTTGGTGCTCTACTCCGCATGTCTCCTGCAGAAAGAGCCGCTGTCCTGTCTGGGATCATGTCAGTGTCTTGTAGGATTTCAGCAGATTTCGGGCTCTCCCGGGGTCAGGGCTAGTTGTGTCGATCAGGTATGATTGTCTGATGTTCGGCTACAGAATTTTGAGACATTTCTTCTCATCATTTACGGACTCACCTGCATTTAACAGACACACTCACAGCTCCCTAAGTAGAAATGCCTCCTTACTCTAGAAATAATTTGTTTACAGCCAGTGCGCATTCAGACTTGCTGTTGCTGCTGTAAGTATATGTTTTCAAAGGACAAGCAGAAGTTACCTGTCCAGAAGTAATTTAACAACCAATGGGTCAGTCTTTAGACCACAGGTGTCCAAACTTTTTTCATCAAGGGCCACATGTCTAAACACAGACGAAGCAGAGGGCCGATCGAGGGCCATAGACTGGTTCTCAGGACAGTCAATAATTGAAATATCTGCATGTTTAACACGTTAGAATGAGCTATCAGTCTTTTATTCATGCTAAGATCCTCAAAACCACACAATAAATATTAAATAAATGTCTTCTCAAGGTAGATTTTCAAAAAACTTGTAGTCAAAAGTTCTGCTCAAGGTAATTTGTGCCAATTCACCTGGAAGCCTGAGGGCCAAGAAAAAATTATCTGACGCCGCATTTGGCCCACGGGCCAGAGTTTGGGCATGCCTGCTTTAGACCCTCTGCTTCAGTGCACGCCATCGCTGGAAGGAATCTCCAAGAATCACCTTAGTTCTTCTTCTTTCAGCAACTTCAAATATTGGCTTTCTTTTGCAACTAACTGGTAGTGGATTCTTGTTTGCCATCATAACAATCTTTGTGTAAACTGCAATGAAGCTACAGTTGGAAAAAGCCGCTAAGAACCGCTGCACTGGTTAAGTAAACAGCGTCTTGCGTCTGTGGAATGCGTGAGAGGCATACGTAAACCACCGTAATCCCACCGAGCCGGCAACTCAGTTATGCTAGAAGCATAGGGATTTTGATTGACAACCCAACAGATAACGTGTCATGATCCTCCTGGGTTCTCCCCCTCCCTCCTGTGTTTACTCACCTGACCTGACCGTGACCTACCTGCTCCTTCTGGCTCCCCAGTCCAATACTTCCAGCTCATTCTCTGTAAAATAAACCATTTAAACTTTCCTTGGTGTTTCTGCTTTTGGGTCCGACTAGCCCCCCGTGACGTAACGAGGTAACCTAATGTTTATCTGGCCCCACCACGTCCACAGTTGATGGATTTTCATTCTTTTTTTGGTCATCATTATTACAAGGCTGCTCCATCTCTGTAATGCTATCACTGACAATATGAAAAAAATAAAAAATAAAAAAATCCTCCATACAACCTTTAACACTGACAACTTCATGTTAAACAGTGGTGCTTTCTGCACTCAGGCTGCGTGCGCATCCACTGTGTTCATAAACATATAACCTGTCCATATATTATCCGCATCATTGTATAAGCCACAGGGTTCAAAGTGTAAGAAAAGTAGCGGCTTATAGTCCAGAAATTACGATACCTTGATTCATTACATTTTCAACTGGTTTGAAGATAAGTTTGCCTGAAGTAAGATTATAAAATTGTCACTGACACATTGTCAAATGGAATGCAGATACTCTTGCTTTGCAATGTCATCAGTTTTCCTGGTGGGATAATCGCCCTGGGGCAAATTGATGGAAACATGACCAATCTGCCAATCTCCAAGCTCAACAACACATTCATTGATGTTTTTTTAATAACATAAAATAAAGAAATAAAATAATAATGATTATTATTTGAACTCCACAGGCAGATTTTAATCAAGATAGTTCAAATTCAGGTAATTATACTGGGACTCCTCCCACATATTTCAGATAGAGTTGCTAAACTGGGCAGCACTTGAAGGACTAAAGGGGAAAGTGAGAGGAAGGATGGGCCTGGACAAATGAGGAACAGTGCGGTTGGTTGAACAGATATTCATAGGTGCTTGTAATCAGTAAACACCCTGCTGTAATCAGTCATGCGTGATATCACGCACTACCTGAAATTGCAGAAGCCACTGGAGGCAGCACGCACTTTTTTTTTTCCAAAACAAAGCTGCACATTTATCATATTGCCAAGAAGCATTAGGAACTGTAGACAATACTCTTAAAACATCATACACAGAGTTTAGTAAATGCTGATTAAGTGTTTAATTCCACTTTAAATAGTAATGCAACTTTAACCCTTTACTTACTGTTGTGGAAATGCTCAGATGCTTCTGTCTGTTTGCAGTTACCTCCATCAATATGACAGATTTCACAGCTACCATGTTAGCGTGGCTAGGCTAATGTGTTGGGACAGAAACCATTCCTCTTCATTACAGATGTCATGGAGATGTAACACAAGATGGCCTCCCTCACATGACCCCCCACAGCACCTGCCACGGTCCCTAACGCAGACTTAATTATTGCTCTCTCCATCATTACAATGTCCCAGCTAATTGGTTTATCTAAAGACACAAACTGGCCACACGAAACAGCCACATTGGTGAAACAGTTATGGTTTATTCAATTAGATTGATTATTTTTATCTAATAATTTCAATTATTAATTAATGCCTGGACTTTTGGCTCTTGTATAAGATCTGAATCTTTTGGACTGGTTCATTCAAAAGACTGGCTCTTTTCATATGGATTTATATGACAGAAGTCAAAGAGAAATGACCAAGGCTCAAATTTGTTTAAAATGGTTCAAAGTGGGATTGTGTTTACCCTTTGAAACAATGCATAATTTAAATAAAATGCTGCACAATAATAATAATTAAATGGTTATGATGCAAAATGTGTTTCTGTGCACAAAGCTCTCACTCATGTTGCCTGTACTGCATTGTAAAATGCATACAGATTTGAAAGAAAAAGTATTAGTATCTTGTCTCCCTGATTTCAGAGGCCGTGATTGACAGACCAATCACACAGATGTCTGTTCTGTTTGCCTCAAAAACAAACATGGCTTTTTACACATAAAAAAAGAAAAAACAAGATAAAGGACTGAGAAACAGCATGGATTTCTAGAGAATCAACATTCAAAGCACCAAACTATTACTTATCTCAGGTAAATGAAGTTATAGAGTTTGTTCTGAATGATACAAGAGAAAATGTCTACAAATTAGCAGATGTGTTTGGATCATCTCAAGTTTGGGTAGAGGTTTGTCATGCTCTTCGGTCCAGTTCTGTTCTGGATTCAAACAGAATGTAGAAGGCAAACAACATGGTAGAATCCACGCATATGACAGGTTAGACTCCTAATTTCTCTAAAGCATAGATAACATGATTGGATTTAAGATTTTAATGAATATTGGGCCTAGTTTTTTCTAGTTTTGACATTTTGGTGAAGTACTTTACTTCCTGAATGGTCAAGAGCACCAAAAGGGTATTCCACGAATGCGGCTAAGCGCAAAGCTCAGCTTTATTCGACAGTCCGCACTAGTTTTAGTGAGTTCGGTTCCATGACTCTCGCTAACATTAGTCCTCGCTGAGTTACTGGGGCAACATGGTTCCCCCGGCTAGCCTGGTCCGGGGCAGGCTAAAGACGAGGCTTAAACAGGCCGTGTCGCAGAGAATACGTACCAGAAGTAAACAGTGTCAAAAAACAGTTCCGCACACCTCCCGTATGACTATCTGTGTTGTCTGAAAACAATATCAGCAAAAAAAAAAAAACCCTCACGTTCTTGGTCAGTTTTGAAAAAAATTTAAATATTCTTTTGAGCCTCTGTCTTTACGACATTATCAAATAGAAGAATTCCAGAGCCATCAC
Organism: Paratrypauchen microcephalus; assembly: GCA_036785185.1. Taxonomy (NCBI): domain Eukaryota; kingdom Metazoa; phylum Chordata; class Actinopteri; order Gobiiformes; family Gobiidae; genus Paratrypauchen; species Paratrypauchen microcephalus. The sequence goes on along the minus strand of JAVJIX010000313.1, from coordinate 433,775 downwards.
AAAGAGAGACTTTGGTCGAGTGGTTAAGTACTGTGTCTTTCACGTGGGAGTCCTGGGTTCGCTTCCTATTACTGATGCATTCATGCTCAAGTCAATTATGTTACATTTTCACAAATTTACATTTGCCACACATTACACAAATGTGAATGAATTTAACCTACAATTATTCATATCATCATAGAACTTCTATCAGCTGGGCCTAACATCACTCTCACTTGACGACACTGACACTTTATATTTTATGTGACATCTCTATCAAAGAATACAGTTACAGGTAAACCTTTACTTTTAAAACTAAATATAGCCAAATAACAGGCACACTCCATGATGCAACATTTCAATGATTCAACAAATTTGCTTCAGAGATGCTGTGCAAGCCTCTTTAATGAAATCCTATTTATCAATTTCCATCAATAGGCATAAAACAAAAGACATTAGGTATGACATTCTGGTGTGAGGCCACTGCTGGAGGACTGCTGAGGGTCAGGCAAGACACTGCTGGAGGACTGCTGAGGGTCAGGCAAGGCACTGCTGGAGGACTGCTGAGGGTCAGGCAAGGCACTGCTGGAGGACTGCTGAGGAGGGTCCAAGTGTACGCCATCTTCAGTAACTAGAACACAAGCATACTATTAAAATATACAAATGTTTGGATCACAGCTGAGGCAAGCATTAGCCTAGAGAATTAGCCTTGAATATACTCTTCACGAGAACTCGCAGGAAGGATCTTTGATGGGGTCCCTCCTTCAATTACCTCCACCAGTGGGTGACCCGGTTTAGGGCCAGTGCCAGCTCCTCTGCAGGTGAAAGGTTTTGAGGGGGTCTCCCACCTCCTGTGGCTTGGTAGCTACTGTTCATTTTCAATTAAATTAAAGGAAAAGTAACGTTATTTTACAATCTGAGCCTTCTTTCGGTAATAAAACAAGTCGTTTGACTCACCCATAGCACGTTTGTGTCATTTGGAGCTGTTTGGTGAAAGTTATGTTGTAGCGTATCCGTTAACATGAGTATTCGGGGCATTACTTTGCGGTCTCCAAATAACACAAACTTTAGCACTTTTCAAATCATAGAAGCCCGATGTCTTAATGTAAGATTTCGTTTGAAGCAAAAGTGGCCTGTAATCCGAGATTTAGCCATAGTTTCGAGTAGATGAGGACGCCAGTGCGCATGCGCGGATTGTGCTATCAGCTCCCGGGACCCAAACATGAAACGCAAAGCTGAAAACTATGGATAAATCTCGGATTACAGGCCACTTTTGCTTCAAACGAAATCTTACATTAAGACATCGGGCTTCTATGATTTGAAAAGTGCTAAAGTTTGTGTTATTTGGAGACCGCAAAGTAATGCCCCGAATACTCATGTTAACGGATACGCTACTACATAACTTTCACCAAACAGCTCCAAATGACACGAACGTGATATGGGTGAGTCAAACGACTTGTTTTATTACCGAAAGAAGGCTCAGATTGTAAAATAACTTTACTTTTCCTTTAAGGTACCATTTAAACAGTATTACTAATTTCACTGAATATTAATATTAATATTAGCCTACTTACCACTCTGCAAAATGTTTTTATGCTTTGTCTTTACCTGCAAAACAGTCCTCTTCACATTATTCCTGCTCAAAGACAAACACAATTTAACATATTAGTTGGAGCAAATACTTTTACACAGTAAAAATAAATTACAACTGAAAAGACTGCTCTACAAATATGAATATAAACATTTTATGACATCAACTGTTCTCCCTGAGTATCAAACTCAAGTCTCCCAGATGCCAAACCGTAGCATATCCTCTGCCCCACGCGCCAGTCTTGACACCGATGGTGACAACATACTTAAAAAACTCAACATTCAGCACTGTTCTAGGACTTAACTTACGTATTTAAGCGCTCGGCGATCTTCTGCCACGCCATGTCTCTCGCCTTGGTTATTGCAAATGTGTTGTAGAGTTCCAAAAGCAACTTCTGTTCTGATGCGCTGAAATAATCTGCCCGAATCTTCGACATGATTGCGTTTTCGACAGTCGCTTGTTCTGGGCTTCTCACGTTCCCCGTGCATGCGCCTAGGCCAGGACAGGATAGGCGCGGCTGAAGATAGCGTCGCTGAGGTGCAGCTGAAATGCGTTAGTGGAACGACTTCAGGCTTTAGTCTAAGCTGCCGCTACTTCAGGTGAGGCTTTACCATCTAAGGCGCCGCTATGTTTAGCGACGTTCGTGGAATACCCCCCAGATATGACATGGGTAGAGCTATGTTACCTAGCAACCATAATGTAAACAAGGGCCAAAACATGTCTGAATTGCACAGTATTTATGATTTAAGGAATACAAATAGACTACACCTTTTATTTTGTTAAATTTATTTTTTATTTCTGGAATACAATATGGTATTTAATTTTATCTTTATGGAGACAAGCAGCCCACATCACCAGGCCAAGTTACAGGTCAGATGTGTGGAGAAGTGAGTCCACTCACAGTAAAAATGTATGTTTTTGTGTTAATTTTGAGAAATAAAAACTATAATGAATGCAAGATATACTTGTTTAAAGCCATGCTGTGGAAAATCTCAGGCAAAACAATAACATCACCATGGAGACAAACAGATGGCCAATCCCCGCACCAGAAAAGTTCCACAGCGCACCTTTAAAAAGAACAATGGAAAAAAGTGGCGCCATTATCCAACGCCAAAGATGTGATTGTTGTGAGTTAAACGGACTTAATATGGCAGGTTTGTGGACTCAATCTCAATCTCCCATAGAGTTATATAGACCCCAGCCCTCCCTCATCAAATTTAAGACTGAACGCATCCTATTGTGAAAAGTTTGTACTGTTTTTGTCTGTTACATCTCAAGGACATTGACAGGCTCTAGCTCTGTCTAATCCCATCAAGGAGCCAGTTCCACAGCTGTAGACTCGTGATACAGTCCTCACACTTCCTCAAACACATGCGAGAATAAACACCTGCTTTCATCCAGGTGTTTTTAAAGGCACACAGAGGGAATTATGGGTAAACTGTCCATAGACTGTCTAAATGCCAAAGAAACAAGGGTGAGAGCCAGGCTTTTATGCTCCACTTTCATGCAAAAACAAATCCTTGTTTTCCAAGAGTACTAAGTGTCTCTTGGAACACATATTACAAAATACAGTCCAATATACATACTATAGCCTACATTTAAAGTCAGCATTTATTTTTGTCAAGCCCTCCTGCCATACAGGAAGGACCGTTACCTTCAACACCCTCACTCTGGATTGGCTCTTTGGTTGCTATGATACTCGCAGTTGGAATTAAAATATGTAACACTACTCCAAATTCACCCCTATAACGGTGGCTCCAACGAGCTTCATTTGACTGAAGCTCTGGGTGACATCACACTCCCTCAGTCCACTTCTGTACACAGTACAGTATATAGACACACTGCAGCTCCTGTCTGCTCCATGCCTGTGGGCCAATGAGGTTCAGTGGCCGACATTGCAGGTCCCTCTTCTAAGTGCCTTGATCCCTGTTCACCAGTGCAATTGTGTTTAGACAGTCTGATGTATTGAACACTGGGAGCTATCCACACTCTTTTCCCAAGCGGAGTTCATTTCTCATGTCCAACATCCCAAAACTCAAGTGTTCCTGTGTTCCAACAAGCCACATTTCCTCTGGCACACCGTGCGATGAATGGGTCTGGATTACAAAAACAATAGATGCATGCTCTCTATGTATTTTGACAAGGTTATGCACCTATGTTCACATAGAGCATCAAAAAATAGAATCCAACCTATTTTTTGATGCTCTACGTGAGCGCAGGCGCACCATGCAGGCATGTATCTATTGTTGTATTTGTGCATTTACGATGAGCACACTGTGCATGTTATGTATCATTTGAAAGAGCCCAGGTCCAGAAAGACTATTAATTAGTGGTTTGAAATTTACTTTTGAAATCCTCACATTTGCTGTGATCAGCCTGTGCAGACAGTAAATACAGGCCTATTCAGTCAGTTATTTTCATTCATACAAGTGGCGAAATGGACCCAGTCAAGTCTGATCAGCTTCCCATTGAGAAACACAGAGCCAGTGCCGCACGCTTACGCCCTGCATAAAAACGCTGACGCCTGCAGTGGAGCCAGGCCCGTAGAGTCCTGCAGTGAGCTCAGTGTGAAGGACACAGAGGAGCTGGTGAAAGTACAACAGAGAGACCTCAGCGTAGGGACATGGACTGAGCCAGTTTTACAGTTTTTACTGAAATCGTGTGAAGGTTAGAGCAGTGTGAAGGATAGATGATTAGATTCCACACAAACGGGTAGTGCATGTGTGTGTAGATACTTGGCAATTGAGCACTTACTTCCTTTTATATGACACACCTATGTTATAGTAAATTAATAAATTAGTAGGTAGTGCATGCCAAAAACATACTATGGATTCTCCAAATGTTGTTGACAGAATGTTGTTAAGCAAGTGACTACATTTTCCAGTAAGAAACACCTTGGGCTGTATGTGACCCCGCCAACATTGCAATATAAGCCTCCTGAGGTTTTGAGAGTTACTCTTCAGACAGCAGCAGGACCTGGACACGGGGTAAGAACACACAATTATACTATGATAAACAGTTTATAATGAGCCTGTAATCATGTCTGATCAATGTATTTTGTATTTATGTTTTTGAGAACCAGAAATAGCAATGGTAATTTGCTAATCAATACAAAGTAATAAATTAAAAACTGTCAAATAAAAAAACTGTCTGATATTTTCATTTGAACCAGATGAAGTTCTTGGATTGCTTTGTGATGTTGCTCTCAAAGGCAGTGGCCATTCTAGGTAAAAAATAAAATAAATTGATAGATAATTAATGTAATGTATTTTAGATCCTGGCACTTTCCTATGTCTCTCTCTATTCATATATATATATATATATATATATATATATATATATATATATATATATATATATATATATATATATATATATATATATATATATATAATTATACACACACACAGCATGAGTTTGAGGGTTCTGCTCAATATTTTTGCTGGTCCTTTTCTGGCCTGACATGGCTTTCCTGGGCACCACTGACACATTTACCTTCCAGGCCTTCTCCAGCCTCTGTTATTTCTCTAGTTTCTCATGTTCTTTTTTCCTGATGTTCCCTCTTGATATTGCAGTGTCCACCAGCACGGATATGTTCTGTTGCTAATTCACTGCCACTATGTCTGGTTGGTTCGCCCTCACCTTTTGTTAGTCAGGTTATTGGAGGTGTTTCACCTTGACCTTAGGGTCTCCAGCCCATACACTGCACAGATGTTCTGTACACTATGCCCACCACTTGGTTGTACTGCTCCATGTATGCTTTCCCCGCCAGCATCTTACACCCTGCAGTTATGTGCTGGACTGTCTTAAGGGCCTCTTTGCACAGCCTACACCTTGGGTCTTGTCTGGTGTGGTAGATCTGGGCCTCTCTTGCCCTGACACTCATAGTCTGCTCCTGTGCAGCCAGGATGAGGGCTTCTGTGCTGTCTTTCAGACCAGCCCTCTCAAGCCATTGATAGGATTTCTTGAGATCAATCACTTCAGTTATATTCTGGTGGTACACCCCATGTAGGCACTTGTCCTCCCATGATGGAGCCTTCAACACCTCTTCCTCTGAACCCCACTGAGACATTCTCTGAGCATGTCATCTGTTGGGGCCTTGACCTTGATGTACTTATGGACTTGTTCTTGCCCGGGACTTGTTCTTGCCATTGAGCTGAATTCTTAGGACTTGCCTCACTCGTAGGTATTTGGCCATAGTCATTTTCATTGTTGTCTCTTCATTGTTACCATTTGCTTGTGGGATACCAAGGTACTTGTAACTGTCCCCAATGTCTATGTGACAATCCGAAGACACTTCTCAAACCTGAATAAGATGCCAATGTCTGGGCTATGGATCCTGGTGGTATGGATCAGTGAGTCGCTCGCTCTTAGCGTACAGCTTCATGTTATCCATGTAGAGGATCTGACTGATGGTGGCCCCATTCCTGAGTCAGCATCCATGGCTAGTGCGGTCGATGATTTGGCTGAGGGGGTTCAGACCTATGCAGAACAGCAGTGGGGACAGTGTGTTTCCTTGGTATATGCCACATTTGATGTGACAACACTTGTGCAAGTGGCTTGCCATTGGCTTCAAGAATTTTCCACAACTGCATCATGTTTGAAATGAAGGACCTTAAGGTCCTGTTGATGTTGTACAGCTCCAGGCACTCAGTGATCCATGTGTGGCATTGAGTCATAGGCTTTTTTATAATCAATCCAGGCAGTGCACAGGTCTGACGGGTTCTGCAGGCACTGGTGACTGTTCGGTTTACCGGGAGCTGGTGTTTGGCCCCTACAGTCTTTGCCAATGCCCTTCTGTGCTGTGCTCATATATTGATCTATCAATTCTAAATATAAAAAAAAGCTTCTGAATGGCCTGGAGGAACACTACTGCATTCACTTGACAGCTCAAGCAAAAATATGACATAAATGCTTATTTCACTAGCAAGGACCATGCCATGACAATGAAATACAATAAGGATATTTATTGACGATTGACGGTGGGTAGATGTGATGGCTAGGGGGACACTTGGGGTGGGGGCTCCGTCTCTAATCCAAAACGGTCACCCAGCTGATTCAGAATCCCCCCTCCTTAAAGATGATGTCCTTGGGCTGAAGGATGGACGAGAGATATGGGGTGGGAGGGAGGGGGTTGAGAGAGCTGACATGGACGGTGTTGTTGGGATAGGCTGTATAAATAGGGCTTCTGGGTAACTGAAGGCGTGATAAGCTGCGGTTAGCTGGCGAGGAGGTTGAGGCTTGGTCCAGCTCCTGAATCTAAATTAATCAGATTAACTCCACTTCAAATGACTCAGGAGGACACTCAGGACACTCACGGCGGCGGGTTCGACATCCAGCAGTCTTTCATGGGGATGATGTCAGATGTTCACATGTGGGACTATGTGCTGCCTCCCTGTGAGATCCAAAGCTACATGAAGGACCTGAGCTACACTCCAGGAAACATCACCAACTGGAGAGCACTGGACTTTCAGATCACTGGGAGAGTCCTCATCAAAGACAAACAAATTACCTGCAGTGTACAGCTATCAAACTGAAATTAAGTTTAACTGTACAACCTGATCATGTACAAATCTCAGAATAACAGGCACCAATATTTCTTTATGGGGAGGTAAAGAAAAATATGATTATATTTCCTGTTGGATCACGTACAGTGGTCCCTCGCTCTATCGCGTTTCACTGTTCGCGCCCTCGCTGTTTCGCTGATTTTTTTCCCAAATTTTTTTATAGTGTAACGTTGAGTTCTGCGTCCTGATTGGCTAAGAGACTAGACCAGGACTAAACGTGGTCTAAACCAGGTCTAGACCAGAACTAAACCAGGTCTAAACCAGGTCTAAACCTGGACTGACCCTGGACTAAACCAGGACTGGACCAGGTCTAGACCTGGACTAAACCGGGACTAGACCAGGTCTGAACCAGGATTAAATCACTCCATGCGGCTCTTTGCTGATTTCGTGCGGCTCTTGCGTTCGTTTGTGTGTGTTCGGTTCTATCTTGTGCTCGCAGCCCCGGTGTACGCGCGGCCTTGCGCCGTTCACGTTGCTCTGTCACGGATTTGTCCACGATGAGGGGTGCACGTGTCACGCACTTCTCCAAGGGGTTGGTATGGGTGAGGAGTGCGAGGAGCACTGCCACGTCCCGGGACGCGACGCGGCAGTGCTCCTCGCGCGTCTGGCGGGGCTTCTGGAGCCGTGTCTCCCCCCCACGCGTCACTATTAATACATTTTGTTGAAAATCTATGAAAGTTTGAGTGTTTAAACGAGAGATAAATGTGAGAAAATGTTAATACCAGTCTGAGAAACGTGTAGAATGTGTGTGGTGAGGCATTTACAGCCTTAAAACATGTATAATAATTGCAAATTATAAAGTTGTCCTACTTCGCGGATTTCTCTTATTGCGGGTTATTTCTGGAATCTAACCCCCGCGATAAACGAGGGATTACTGTATTATTGTAGGGGTTTACTACTTACTTACTTTGTGAAGTCTATGTAATAAAGTTAGAGAATTACAATGTCTTCAGCGTATAATTCATGCAAAAATAGCAAAAGTTTTATATTTAAATATTGATGAAACTAGTGTGTTACTACCTGGTCAGTCAAGACTCCATGCGATTCAGTCTGAACCGAATTTGCAATAAATAAGTCATTGTGCTTGTGTCTGTTATATAGTTATAATCTGTGACACTCGTGGATCATTATGTTATAATCTACACATTTTAAATCACAATATTAGTCATGGTTCAACGATTTAATTAAAAAAAAAAAAAGATCCCTGACCTCTGAGTTTGAAAACTGTGGTGACCAACGGGAGCTGACATTGAAGCAAATGTCATCACAAAAAATAGCCAGATGCTGTTGGCAACATGATTTTATTTCATTTGTACCAAAATGGCTACACGATGTTGCCAAGTCGTATGTGTATCAGTTAAGAAGGCAATGGGTGAGAGCCAGTGGCGGTGAAAACAGGAGAATAAAGATTACTGAAACATGCATGAATCACTCTAAAAACAACTTCAACTGGATAAATGAGAAGGGGGAACAACTATAACTAAGCTCTAAAAAGTCAATTCTGCAGAACTGATTTTCTTTAAAATTCAGTATGCACATGCTCTGTACAGCAACACACATGGACAAACTATATCCAATATGTCATCTCTTGGCTTCACTTTTGTGTCTGAAAAAACTATTCTAAAACTGAGCTAGTGGGCAAAAGTGCATGTGAATATTAGCTATATGCTTAATAATAAATATGATGAAATGCATTAAGACATTAACACAAACTCCACCCACAACCACATTTCAAACTGGGCAGTACGTGGAGGAGGACTAAATGGGAGGGTGAGGGGGGAGGATGTCACTTAGCACTTGAAATTGCAGAGGCCTCTGAAGGCAGCACAAACTTTTATGACCATAAAGCTGCAAATGTACCTACAAAAATGAATAGGGTCAATAAGAGTAGATAATGCCATTAAAAGACCATATACACAGTTTAGTTACACAAAAAATTATTATTATTTTTTTTTTGTTAAAGGCAAATTAACGTTTTTTTTTTACAATCTGAGCCTTCTTTCGGCAATTAAACAAGTAGTTTTACTCACCCATAGCATTTTTCTGTCAATTGGAGCAGTATCGCAGAACTTATGTTGAGCCGTTCTGTTCTACTAATGATCCCGTATCTTTTAACATGGTGCTGTATCATTTGCTCGGGGCATTACTTTGCGGTGTCCAAATAACACAAACTTTAGCACTTTTCAAATCATAGAAGCTCGATGTCTTAATGTAAGAAATCGTTTGAAGCAAAAGTGGCCTGTAATCCGAGATTTAGCCATAGTTTTGAGTAGATGAGGACGCCAGTGCGCATGCGCGGACTGCGCCTGGGCCCCAAACATGAAACGCAAAGCTGAAAACTATGGATAAATCTCGGATTACAGGCCACTTTTGCTTCAAACGAAATCTTACATTAAGACATCGGGCTTCTATGATTTGAAAAGTGCTAAAGTTTGTGTTATTTGGAGACCGCAAAGTAATGCCCCGAAAACAAATGCTAATGGTTACGCTACAACATAACTTTCTTCAAACAGCTCCAAATGACACGAACGTGATATGGGTGAGTCAAACGACTTGTTTTATTACCGAAAGAAGGCTCAGATTGTAAAATAACGTTACTTTGCCTTTAAAGGTGCATTGCGTAACTTTTCTGGTAGAGGGTCCGTCACCTGCTTTGTTTCTCTAAAGATGTCATTGCTTTACCTGGAATGTTCCACATTAAACAGCTCTACCATACTTTTATTCAATTACAGGTAGTTTTATATCTCAAAAATACCTTGAAAAAGAGACATTCTGACTTTGAGCGGGGTTGCCGCTCCACAGATCTGACCTGTAACTTATTCTGATTTGGTCTCCATGAAGATAGAAAAGTCGTACTGTGAAACATTCCAAACAAAGCAATAACCTCTGTATGGAGAAAAGACGGCCCCTCCACCAGAAAAGTTACACAATGCACCTTTAAGGTTAAACATTTATTTATTTTAGATATTTTTTGCTCACTATTTTTCAGCAAATGTGAATGATCTCAGTGTGTGAAAAATGAAACAATAGTAATAATGTTTTTACATGAGATGAATCACAGTCTTTGCTTTGTTTTGGAGATGTGAGGCCTTGAATCCGGCCTCATGCCCAGTCATTTCTCCAAGACTGAAGCACCCGGTGCCAAATGACAGCTTTTACACAGACACAAAAGAAAATGGCGCTGTCTCTTTCTAGCGTTTCATATGCAAAATCAAGCATGAGGCATTTACATAAACAACTAGAGGGACTGGTGCCGGGAGGGTTGCCAGATCTGCTCCTTCCACCTCCACCTCAGGGTTTGCGGTTTTGAGAGCAGAAATCACCAAAGTAAACAGCCATATTGAGGAGACAGATGGTCGACAGGCAGAAGTCTTATCCAAACACACCATGGGAGAGACATGCACAGGGCTGTGAGAATTACAGTCGTTTTGTTGAGCCAGGATGGCGAGGGTCAAAGTTTGTGTGTCAGACATTAAGTGAAAATACTCTTCTCTAATCTTCTTATAACCTTGAGTACCTTTAAAGGTACTATATTACACAAAATTGACTCTTGTGAGCTTTAAGTCATGTTACAATGTTGTTACTTCATGAAAAAATATACCTGGAGTTGTGTTTTGTTTCATTTACACATGTTTGAGTAATCCTGGTTTATTAGTGCGTACTCACGTTTACAGCTAGCCTGTAATTCAGTAGAGATTGGCAATTTCTGATTTTCTGTTTTTAATGAAAGCATGTGGAGTTTAAAAACACAGTGGAGCACTTCCTGTATTACCACGTGACATCACAAGGTGGCACAGATATGCATGATTTGTGCATGATTATATATAAAAATCTAAATATATAAAAACACAATACATGCTCTGAAACGGGAGTGAATTCGCATGGAGAACAAAGGGAGGACTCACAACGTCAAAAACAAAAATGACACTGATTAAACATGTTAATGGCAAATGCAGCATTTTCAAAACAAAATAAACCTGTTATGTGTTAGCAGTTGATTACATACACCATAAAAGTGTAATACGGCCTTCTTTATTCTATGATCCGATCTCTTCCTAACTATCAGTGATCTGTCATGGCTTGTGTTTTGTAGTCATTGTTGTTGCATATTTTGGTGTATATTATTCCTTTAGTGTAGTGTGCCCTTAGAGTTTTATGTTGACATTTGTCCTGTCAGCTTGTGGCTTTTAGTTTTACTTCCTGTCTGTTGATTGTTTTCCCCGCCCTAATGTGTTACGCCTTTGTCTGTGTGCATGTATACCCTGTGTTCTCCTCTGTCCTTTGTGTTCCATGTGTCTCGTCATGTCATGGCAGTTTCGGTTTTTGGATTTTGGTCATTCTTTGTTTGAGCTTTAACAGCAGCCCTGCATTTTGGGTCCTCCCTCTGTTTCTACACAACATGATCAATATTTTAACAATTTATAATAACAATTTGGAGTGATTAATAACAGATTTTATAAGCACCATGCCATACCATGATCTTATCTTAGTCTGCAGAACATGGGACTACTGTTGTATTCATTAAAATGTAGACGCCCCAGAGCCCAGGGTGGGACTGCATCATTAGTGTTTGTGTATGTGCTGATGGACTGACAGGAGAGAAAAGCTGAGACTGCACATAACTCTGTTATCCCTATTAAAGTATATTTATATATAATTCATACTTTGCAGCTGATGTCATCAACATTCCCTGGGATCGTGAAGCTAACTGAAAGCACTGCCCTGTTAGAGTCTCTGTTAAAGTTAGGACTTAATCTGAGCTTCATTTTACCATTTTACTTACCTGGCCAGCCAAATATCTCTCTGTATTTGCTATACAGCGCGATACCATTTGGACACCCTCGCTCCACCCTCGCTCCCCCGGTTAACAACGGACTCCGCGATTCTGATTCGTTCAAAGATGGTGACGTCAGTGCACCCACCTTTGCCCGCAACGTCCCTTCCATTCAGCTGTAAAATTGGTCTTAAATGACCTAAAACACATCGATTCCTTAAAACCACAGCAGCTGACAGCTCTAGAGGCCTTTCTTTTCAAAAAAGATGTTTTTGCATTGCTTCCTATCGGCTTGGTTCACGTCGCTGTCCGTTAACTGTTCTCTGATTGGTTCACTTAGCTGTCTGTCTAAGCGCAACAGCAGCACATTCTGGACCAAGCGTTACCAGACTCGCCGCTGGTACAGCGATGAGTCATGGATTCTTCCAGGCAAACATTTTACTGCAGTCTGACCAAAAAGTGATTTGGTTCGAACGAACTGTGTAAAATTACCGCTCGTGTAAAATAATTGTCACAAGTTAGCTTGCAGTTTTGCGGTCATTTCCACCTTTTCTGTTGAGAATGAAACACCCAAAGAGTAGCATGGATGCTAATATATAACTCTGGCCATAGCGCCATCTTGCTGTTGCCCGTGTGCAACACTTTTTTACCATGTACTATTATTGCATGTTATTAGTACTTCTTGACTATCTTAGCGAGTCAACGGTTCTTCTGATCCTAAGCATTTCATTGCATTGTTGACCTTGTGTTGATTCTGCATATGACAAATAAACAATCTTGACTCTTGAATCTTGAATCTCAAATCCCACTCGAGACAGCAAAGGCATTCTTCTGAAAATATTCACATATTTGGGGTTCAATAATAAAATGTAACTTTTGTTTAATTATCAGAGAAGATGCTGAACTTTGTGCCAGTTTTTGTTTCATGTGGATAGGAGCAGTAATGACAGAGATATGAACTGTACCCCAGGTCAGCAAATCTGCAATCTGATACTGAACAGCAAATTCCACCACAGAGTTCTGACCTGCTCCCCAGCTGCAGGCTTTGCACATGATGTCATCTACATTCCCTGGGGTGTGATGCTAACTGTTGGCACTGCTCTGTCTGAAGCTCAGTTAGAATTTAATGAGTTTAAAACAAGCTAACCCGACATATAACAGGAGAGATGATTTTTACTGTTAAATAAGTCTCTCCGACATAAAATTACAGCCACAAGCTAGCTAGCATTAGCCACCTGTTAGTCACTTCCACCTCACACACCTAAAGGGGGTAATGATCACAGGCTCCTGAAAATGTGTTTAAATCCATTTTGAATGTTTTTTTTTTGTCGAGTTTTCAGACTATCATAAAACCTTTTTCAACTTTTTACTAATGTGTGCCTTTTATGACCACAGTAACTGGTGAATATTCTGCCAAACACATCCATGTAAAACACCTCCAGCGTGATGTCACTGCGGAGTATCAATACGGATTGTAAAATATTGTGAACAAATTTAAAACAAAACTTTAGGTCTTTTAAATGGATAAAAAGACCTTAAAAGACCTCAAAATGTTGCCAGTAACAGGAAGCTGAAATCCATGAATATTTATAACAAAGGATGCACGTTTTTTTGAGTTCATAGAACTTCCTCAGATTTGTTCTGAAAAAAACTATTTTCATTTAGATTCACAACTTGACCTGTCCTTGTGGAGGAAGAGAGGGATGCTACTGCCTGTATACGCAGCATACAAAAAGAAAAGAACTGGTACCACTTGAATAATGATATCCATAAATATACATGGCAGCAATAAGCTAGCTAGCATATGCAAAGAATACACAAAATTGTATATTCAACAGTGGACAGTAACAGGCTCCTTTGCATCCCATAACATGGAGCTTTCTTTACTCCACCATATGACTATACAAACAGAGGGTTCCCAAAAATCTGTCTATTAATCAATTGATTTTGACTTGTATTTTTGTATTGTCATTGTCATTATTCTAGGCCAGACCAGGTCTATAACAGGATTATTCCAGCTCTAATCTAGAGCTAAACCAGGTCTCAAAGTGGACTACGTAAATTCTTCTGTGGTTCTGAACAAGAAATTATCCAAAGAAAACAAAATAAACTCTAAATGAGGAACCCTGTTTTAAGCTATATTACCAAAACATTAGCCTCTGCATAGCCTGGGAATTCCCAGGCAGCTTCCGTTCGTTTCGAACTGGAAGGCGGCCTGGAAACTCGTCCAAGCGAGAGTCCCAGATTTAGGGCCCCAATCAGGGAGGTGTGGCAAGACGGTGACGCGTACTACATGACAAACGGAAGCTTGTAGTTTGAACTGACAACTGACATGATTGGCTATGGACTTACGTATACGCTCAATGATAGACATTCATAACGCCCAATAAACGGCCGTTGGCAATCGCTAACCACACCTCCGCTACGGGATTTTTCGAAGCGAGTTTCCAGACCCATATCTCACTTGTGATATGGTCAGGTGTTAACCAGACTAGCCTCTGCAGGCAGTAGATCAGTATAAGGGAAGATTTTTACACACCCACAGCATATTAAAGCTGCACTATGTTCCACAGTATGCCATTAATCTCATCTATCTATCTCCATGGAGACAAGTAGTTGACGGCACCAGGCCAGGTTTGAAAACTCCTTTAACTGAATAAATGTAAAACTGTTTAAAGGTCCTATATTAAGGGAAACTGGCTCTTGTGAGCTTTAAACCATGTTAGAATGTTGTTACCTCCTCAAAAACAAACCTGGAGTTGTGTTTTGTTTCATTCACAAATGTTTCAGTAAATCTGCATTATTAGTCTGTCTACATCTCCAAAGTGCAAAATCCTTGTGATGCCATGTAATGGTAGTTTTCAATGGCCATGTTAATGTAGTTTTCAAGATACCATTTACCTACCTTTAGTTCAGTAGAGATGAGCAATTCCAGGCCTGAAATAATCCAAATTATTTGGAAGGTGGAATTTAAACATAAGAGCACGTAGAGCACGTCCTGTATTATCACAAGGTGGAAAAACTGCCTAAACATGCAGGGTTTGTGTTTTAAACATGTGAGAATGAAATGAAACAAAACTCCAGGTCTGTTTGAGATGAGGAAACATTATAATATAGAAAATAGTGGTGTAATATGGTCCCTTTAATGCACTCCATCCCAGGTAAAGCAATAACATCTCAACTCGACACGTGACAGATCCTAAACACAGTGCATCAAACATAGATCATGGCAGTTATAGCTTCTGAATCTCCAATAATGTGTGGACAAAGAGGACTTTTTTTTTTAACATAGAAAATGGCTAATTTATAACAAAATGTTTATAGTAAGTCAGATAAAAATGGGGGAGTAGCTACTTTAAAGTGTGTGCTCATTTTTGGGACTGGAGAGCATCCAATGCAGGTGGGGGGTCTGCAGGTTGATTTCAGCACATGCCGAGCATGTGAACAGTTGTGAATCCAGGCGAGACTTAGTTCCTCCTTGTGGGTCAAGCCCATGCATCCCCTCCAGCATACCTCTACAGAGCAGCGGATTGCTTTCGCACAGATAATAGGTTCATTTCAATGAGATTCAACAGGTAAGTTTCAACAGGTATGTTTTAATAGGTAAGTTAATAAATGTTGTGGGGGATATATACCATTACAGGGTGACAATAGAGCCACAGAGAGACTTATATAGGGGGAGAAGAGTGATTGAACTCAGCTAGCCTGCATCACACATGCCCAAACCACACCCACAGCAACCAAACAGTAAGAGAACACAAGCTGATACAGTTAACAGGTTACAAAAACCTCATTGTAATCAGATTGAGTGGTGTATTTCCTGGACTATTGTGTGGATAAGCCTGGCCTTAAACTATGAACTTTAGATAGAGCCTCAGAATCACCAGTGGGCACATGCAGAGAGAGGGAGAGATTATACAGACGGATTTGGTGCTATCTTGATAAGATGAAAATCAAGCGATCAGGCCACACACATTTAGCTCAAATTGGATTTTAATCTAGTTTATCCTCTTTTGTATTTACAGATGGTGCAGAGATGAGTCCAGGATACAATGATAAAAATAAAAAAAAATCTTAAAGGGCCATATTATGCTGTTTTCTGATCTACGTTGTAATGTTGTATATACCCAGAGTTTTGTTTTGTTTCATTCACGTTTAACACACAAATCCTGCATATTTTGGCATAATAGCTTCCTTTACTCCCCTTTCAACAGTACATCAAAGAAACTAAGTTCTGCTTTTACAATATAATCTTTGAGCTATATAAATATAGGTGTACCCCAGGGCTCTGCACAGGGTCCTCGCTTGTTCCTACATTCACCTGATACTGAGTTTTATGGAGTCAGTGTTTCAGTTTTCTGCAGCTAAAACCTGAAACAGACTTCTTGAACATGTGAGACAGGCCTCTGCTCTGTTTAAATCCAGAATCAAAACAGCTAATTTTGCATATGACTGGAAGGTTTTTATTCCACAGTCTTTATTCTACAGTTGTTTGTATTGTGATTTTAATGTATTTATTATTCTCTAAAGCACTTTGAATGACTTTGTGTGCCAGTTGTGCTATACAAATAAACTTGCCTTGTTGTAATACATTTTTAACTGGGTCTATAAAACACCAATCGTACTCCCAGATGGGGGCAAGAGCCATTTTTCCCTATTGATAACATTGTATTTTGCCATTAAATATCTAAAAGGTCAAATTAATTAATCAGTATTTAGTCACACCTGGCACTACTAACCTGATGATGCTGTAGAAACAAATGCGTTGTTCGCTCTCACCTAATAAAGGATAAAGAATAAAGTCAAACAAGTGTGCGTTAAACCTTCTTTCTTTGGAAAGGTAAAATTAATGTACTAAGGTTGGATGTGACCATGAGAGTCTGCGGTCTGCTGATCTCTTACAGTATGTACCTTAATGGAGTCAAGCATAATATGTCAAGCATAATATGATTAAGCATAATATGCTTGAATCCATTAAGGTACATACATGACATATTATGTCACCACCAGAGCAAGTTACAGGGCAGATCTGTGGAGAGGTGAACCCCGTTCACAGAAAGATCTTCCCTGTTGAAATGGACACAGTAGAAGAATTGCAAGCTAGATAAGTTTAATGATATATTGTGGTACATTCCAGAAAAAGGAATAACATGTATGGAGGCAAACAGATTACATGTAGATTACATAGTGTGGCTTTAACCAATATAGTTAATGAAATAAAATGAGAAGCACTGGCACTGTATAGGAAGCTACAAATGCTACAGTGATAAAAAAATCAAAATAAAAAATGGAATTGAATTGATCATCCTAAGCGTAGTAGAATCTATTGGTGCCTTTTGTGATACTATTTCCTATTCACTACAAACTCACACTATTGAAAACACCCACACAAACCAAACCAATCGCCACTGCTTCGCACATGCTGCCACTTTCGGGACATTTTGTATGAAAAGCTTAGCGAGATGTTCCCTGAATGAATGTATCCTCAAATACAGACGCTAATTTGCAGTTCCTTTACACACAAATGGCCTTCAAGAAATAATAAAATCCACGAGGGTAGTGATGGCGTCGTCAGTGAAATTCAGGTTGTTAGTAAGAGCGATGCAGGACATGAAAACGGGATGTGAAAGGAGAGGGATTAGGAGAGGAGAGAAGGAAGCATGAACAAAAAGGAAGCCAGATAGGGTCCTTTGAGAGTGGTTAGGATGCGAGCAGAGGAAGCACTGAGGGGCTAATTCAAGTCATTAAAAGGAGTGGGAAAGTGGAGTTGTGTACTAGCGGCCTGAAGCTGGTTCTTTTAGTCAAATTATGCTCTATAAGGATGCCATGGCTAACTGATTTCTACAAAAGGTTGGGTTCACTTCTTAGATGGATGACAGGGCTCTGTGTTAAGGCTGGTTTATAGTCTTGCATCAAATCAACAGCTCCCAATGCACATGAATCAGCCAGTGAGAGAGCCAAAAAGTTACTGCACGTTAAATTTCTGCCAAACACAAGAGCTGTGACTGGTTGAGTCACAAATCCTACGGAGAACTTATTAAAATAAGCTTATTAAAATAGCTTAGAACCGCTAACTGTACAACATCTCACCTTTATGTAACATGTCCTGTCAAGCATCATATCATCTTTGCACTGCGAGTGACATTTTTTCCTGAGGAGCGGATAATAATTCATTATTGAATGAATTATTATCATTCAATAATTCAATAATGCACAGGATATGTTATCACACACAGTCCTGGTTTAGTCCTGGTTTAGTCCTGGTTTAGTCCTGGTTTAGACCTGTTTTTGTCCTGGCTTAGTCTTGGTTTAGACCTGGTTTAGTTTTGGTTTAGTCCTGGTTTAGTCCTGGTTTAGACCCGGTTTAGATTTGGTTTAGTCTTGGCTTTGTCCTGGTTTAGACCTGGTTTAGTCCTAGCTTAGACCTGGTTTAGTCCTGGTTTAGTGCTGGTTTAGACCCGGTTTAGATCTGGTTTAGTCTTGGCTTAGTCCTGGTTTAGACCTGTTTTAGTCCTGGTTTAGACCTGGTTTAGTCCCGGGTTAGTCCTGGTTTGGTCCTGTTTTAGACCTGGTTTAGTCCTGTTTTAGTCCTGGTTTAGACCTGGTTTAGTCTTGGCTTAGTCTTGGTTTAGACCTGGTTTAGTCTTGGTTTAGTCCTGGTTTAGTCCCAGTTTAATCCTGGTTTAGGCCCGGTTTAGTCCTGGTTTAGTCTTGGCTTAGTCCTGGTTTAGACCTGGTTTAGACCTGGTTTAGTTCTGGTTTAGTCCTGGTTTTGTCCTGGTTTAGACCTGGTTTAGTCCTGGTTTAGTCCCGGTTTAGTCCTGGCTTAGTCCTGGTTTAGACCTGGTTTAGTCTTGACTTAGTCTTGGTTTAGACCTGGTTTAGTCCTGGTTTAGTCCTGGTTTAGACCTGGTTTAGTCCTGGTTTAGTCCCGGTTTAGTCCTGGTTTAGTCTTGGTTTAGACCTGGTTTAGTCTTGGTTTAGTCCTGGTTTAGTCCCAGTTTAATTCTGGTTTAGACCCGGTTTAGTCCTGGTTTAGTCTTGGCTTAGTCCTGGTTTAGACCTGGTTTAGTCCTGGTTTAGTCCTGGTTTAGTGCCGAAATAGATGCAGAAATAATCTGATAATCTGACTCACCCATAAGAACGCGGTCACTCCCGAAAGTTTGCGTCTCCATGTATGCACGTGTCACGGTCTTTAATAATCCGGAGCTCCGGAGAAAAGGACATATCCCGAACTTATCCCGTGTCCCGAGGCGAGAGTTCCTTCTTACGTAGCATTAATGTAGCAAGTTAAGGATTCTTATTGTCTTGGAAATGCCGCGTAAATATCAGATGATCGGCGAACATGCCGATCAGCTGTGAGCGATCGGCCTCACAGCTGATCGCTCAACTCGAGTACTGGTGTGTGAGTGACTTTTTTCACTGAAAACGCGCGGTGCCTGCATTAACTTACCGATTTTCTGGGCACAGAAGCGCTGTGAACAGTGGCTACAGTTTTGAATTGCTTAAAAAAATTTCAGCGTGAGAAATACCATGTGTGGCGTGTGAGCGTGTGAACACGTCGAATTGCGTGTGTCACACTCGCAATGTGTGAGACTTGAGAGCCCTGCCCGAGAACTTTAATCGCTAATCGCTAATCGCTAATCTAAAACATCTCTGGAAGTGCTCCATATGACACCAAAGTGCTATGGGTGAGTAAAACAATTTGTTTTATTACCGAAATAAGGCTGAGATTGTGAAAAAAAAAAATTAATTCTCCTTTAACAATTAAGACACACAATGCTTTTAAAAGCATTTTGTTTTCTTGAGGCACAGGCATGATGCAGACGTCTACCTGGAAAGTTACATAATGCATCTTTAACCTTGAGGTGAAATAACTGCACCTTAGTTCATCTCATAGTACTTTGCTGTGTGCAGTCACAACATAGAAGGGACGTTAATACATAAGTAGCTATAAGTTGTAGTCCAGGAAATGTTTGATATACATATACATTTTAAATTATGCAAACGTTTGCAGTCAGTTTGTTTATGAGTCCTTGAACGCGTCATGTTTAATAGGCATGGTGCGTTCGGGTGCTCTCAAGAGTGTGGGTGTTTTTGCCTGGCACAGCTGTCACAGTGAAATAAAAGAAACACTAAAGGAAGGAGATACAGACACATGAAAGTCTGATCTAACCCGCTCCTCCTGTTTGTGAAGATCCATGAATAAACTACAGAAGGCGCCATGTTTTTTTTAGATACACTCAGTTCATACTTTGCAGCTGATGTCATCAACATTCCCTTGGGGTGTGATGCTAACTGTAAGCACCACTCTATCCGTGATAACTACATCAGCTGTTTGTGGTCAGATTAAATAAAGCTCAGATTAAAGTCAAAGCAGTGCCTCCAGTTAGCATTACATCCCCAGGGAATATTTATGACATCAGGTGCAAAGTGTCATTATTTACACTGTAGATTCTCACTGAAAGCATCAAAACTATGAATGGCACATATGGAACATAGCAAACAAAACTAAGCTCATTAATAATTAGATTTTTATATATGCAATACAACTTGTGGCAGTTCTTGACCCTAACAAGGCACAGCTGTGAAGTGAAAACCATTTCAAGAGACTTCATCATAAAGTTCATTAAGAGAAAGCGTTTTCCTGCTCACCCAGCCATTGTCCGAGTCTGTCAGCACTGACCGCCGCGGTATCTGCAGCTCCTCCGCCTTAGACTGGAGTCTAACGGCGCCAGAGAAAGATTTCGGCCAAAAGGAATTAATTTGCTCGATGCGTTTCCCAATTACTTTCTGTGTAGTGCGCATTCATATCGAGTGCAAATAAATGTGCAAATCAACACGGAGAGCTTGCCTTGGTCACTTTGGGTGGGAACTATTTTTCAGTGCGGAAAAAGAAAGCCGAAGCACACAGCACGCTGACAGGGGAATCCCAGTTACGCACCAGGAAGGGAGTTCCCCTGTTGCGCAGCGTGGTGCGTGCTACGGCATATCCCTTTAAGAGAAAGCAATATACTCTGGAGGATTTGAATTAACAATGTTTAGTTCAGTTATTTCACTTTTTTTCTTTGCTACATAATTACATAATTTCTTATTTAAAGGGATAGTATGTTTTTTATGTGAATCTGTATGCCGTCGTCCATTAACACTAACTTACCGCTCACTGTGTCCTCTGAGCGCAGTTCTGCTCTGGTTCTGTAGCTCACGAAAGTAGGTCCGGTAAGTTTGCGGGGACATTTAATAAAGCTTATTTTTCTTCTCAAAACAATATTTGTTCAAAAAGTGATATATTTGCGTCTGTGAGGAAAATAATCTTTGTTATGAAATACGTCAAAGGTCGCTGATGTTCTGTTCTTGTGTTATCAATCAATAGTTACCAATACATTGAGGTTTACGACAACTATGGCTGATTTATGCTGATTCAGTTAAATAACCTAGAAGACGTGGTCTTTTAAACTGGACTTTGCCTGTGTTTTACTACCATGTTATGTATGTTATGTTTGCATAAGTTCCTTCTTGAGGGTCCTAGTTTGAGTTAATGGTAAATGAGTTAACTACAGAGTAGTTAACTACTCTGTAGGTTAAATTTAGCTCAGTTCTGTACCAAGAGAGGAGACGACAGGGAGACGACAGGAGATGAAGAATCATGTCTGTATCCTCTGCTGTTCAACATTAAAGTGCCTGCATTTTTCTACGAGGTCTTGTGAATTTCTTCCACAATTTGGTGACACCGCGACGTGAAAGAACTATGCAGAAAGGACCAGGCCGTCGTCTCCCCCAAAGGCCCCTCTGAGAAACAACGCATCCAGAAGCGCTTCACAAAACGGTATGGCAGTGCCTTTTTCAAAGAATATCTGTCACATTGGCCAAAACCAAAAATTATATGTGATGTTTTGTGAGGGACCTTTGTAATAAATTAAGTGGTAATTTTAAAACAATATAAAATCAGTAATTAAGAAGTCCGTGTTTGTACGCCAACACGTGAGAAAAGAAGGAGCGTAGAATCAAAATAATAATGAACGTTTAAGCTTTAAATTTGATAAAGCGTGATTAAAAAACAAAGTTATTAATTAAGTTCCGTGTTTATTGCTTTGCACGAGAGAGAAAAAAAGCGGATTTTGTAAGAAAAAACACTTTTGTGGTTAAACTTTACACAAAAAGAAAAAACAAAAACTCCTAATTTGAGTTTACAAAAAAAGGAATTCCAAAAGTAACATTATTGGTGTTTTTGATTGCCTTAAGCTCTCAAGACACCCAGGATGCAGAAGTAACAGTTCGAAGAACATGACGTCACTTGCTTCTGTAAAATTGGCCGAAGGTCAATTGTCCAACTAAACGCAACTGATACAAATTGACAGACACTCGTAGCATACTCAATCTTATAGGGGATGCGCAATTTTGTTTGTGACGAAATTAATAATACTTTGGTACAGGAAACTGATGTGACCGAAATTAAATTGAGTTGTACCTGGAAAAACCGACCTAAATCACAAGCAGGTTGTCTTTGTATGATTTTCCCCGTCTGGTAGTACTGTTACGAGAGCGTCATCAAAAGTTTGTGAAAAAGAAATACACTTGAAACTAAAAGCTGAGCTTGTAAAGGAGATTACAGAAAAAGCTGAAAATATAACGAAAATCTGTGTTCGGTTAATTCCACCAAAATTACGCAGATACTGAAAGAATTAAAAGAAGAGTATGACACATTTAGAATTATCTGGGAGATTTGTTTCTTGGTGTCGATTTAAAGAGGAAGACAGTATAAATGAATTGTTCAAATTGATGGCACTTTGTAAATGGTTTAAATTATTAAGAAGCACTTATTTGAGCAAGCATGAGATGAGGTGTTCAGAGTTGTTTATGATGGATAAAACCCAGTTTTGATCTGAGTTAAATATTGGCTATGGTGGTTTATGTAAAGTTTTGTTGAAAGCTTTGATTATAAATAAAATGTGATAGAAGAATGTTGAAAGATAAGAATTATGGCATTTATTGGAGAGATGTTTGTGGAAATTCTGGTTGTGTGAGTGTCATGATCTTACAAATGATACTTGGATCAAATAATTCTGTATTTATTGAGTAATTTAAAATTGCATGTTCTTAGAAATAAATTGCATGTTCTTAAAATTCGGAATAAATCTCTGAAATGATTGCATGTCCTGGAATATTTGGAGAATAACCTAAAACGGGAGATTTTTTTATTTACTGAAAATTGTCTTGTTTTGGCGAATCTTAATTAAAAGTCTTGCATTGTGTAATTTACTTAAACCAATAAATTCTAAATTTAATACAATTGTAAATATTTTAAATTCAGTTCTCAAAGATTTGCTAGCTTAATCAATTTCATGGGAATAATAAATCTTGTTATGAGTGTTTGTCTATTTGCCTGCGGTCTCTCTGAGTGTGTGTGTGTGTGAGTGTATGAGCTGCAGCGAGCAGAGAGGTCAAGAGGTCACAGGGAAAGATATGAGCTCGTAATTTAGCTCTATTAATGTTGTTGTTCTTGTTAATGTTGTAAGAGTTGAGAAAAAGGAATTAGAAAAATTAGGGACAAGGATAGAATAGTGTCAGTCTGTATTTTGAGTGTTATGTGGGAATTAAAGAAAGCTCTTTGTTGCTTCAGGCTCGGAGCGCCTCTGGTCTGTATGTTTGCTCAGTACGAGTTGGACTAGTTTGAGTTTAAAGGAGCAGTATGAGAATTACTCTTTGCACGGTGCCATCAATGAACGAAATAATAAATAAATAAGAAACAGTTTAAGCTATTGAGACAGCATTGCAATTATTAAAGTAAATATTTTATCGGCAATCAGGTCCTAACACAATTGAGGAGGTAGATACATTTCAAAATTTAACACAAATAATTGGAGTATAGAGGTTTAAATTGCTCAAGGTTATTTTTAATTTATTACAGTTCATTTTTCCGGGTACAATTAAAATACAAAAGGTTGTATCACCTGTCATATTAAAGGAGGTACTGGATAAACTAATTGCTTTTGTAATTAACTTAAGATTGGGAGTTTTTTTGTTTTATCTAAATTAAATATTAATAAAATAATTATTTTCAAAATTCTACGTTTACTCCTACGCTACTTTTCTCTCTCTTTGTTGCAGAAGCTTAAACTTAATAGCTGCAATTCGGACCGTCCCGCAGACAACAAAATGTGACGGACACATATTCTAATTGAGGCAAAAAAAAACTGTGCGTAAATCAGGTGATTAAAATTTTAAATTAAATATTTTAAACTAATTATAACCTGAAGTTACAATTATCTAAATCAAATTTCTTCTCCCTTCTAGAGAACTGTCTATAGAACGGAGAAGCCCCCAAGAATTAAATTTTTTAGAGCCCAAAGGTAGAATCAAAAGTGTACAGTACTCAAAATAGCGATACATTCACTAAAAAGCCATAAACCGGACGTTGTGCCCAAAATTTGTATAATAAATAAATAATTAAACTTCAAAAAACAAATTACCACAAAATGTCCTCACACTTTATCATGGTTGGCCAGTTGACAGAATATTGGTTGAATAAAGCACTCCAGGATGAAGCGGACCCCAAACAAGCCCGAGCAAATCAAACTGAAATCAAAACCCTGATTAAAAAATTCACCAAAAAGAAGATGATACACGGAGGGGAGGACGCCATCGGCCCAACTGATGAGCAGTGGAAGAACATCAAAGACTATTACAAAGAAAAAATACAACAATGCAAACTGGAGCCTAAACGAAATGCCATTCTGTATAAAGAAAACCGGAAAAGAAGTGAAAATAAAGGAAGATTCAGTGTTAACTCGCAAACAATTCAGAGACTCTTGTTGCTGAGAGAAGAGGAAGGTCACACAGAAGAAGTAGAAGGGCATGGGATGAGGACACTGATAGAGAGATTTCTCTACTTGATAACATGTACCAACCATTACCCGACCCACCTATTGAACGAAGAGATTATTACCACAAGTCACCAAGACCATACCATCCCTCACCCTACACCAGCGGCAAGCTGAGAAGCCCCGATACTAAAGCTGCTACATCCTCGAAGCCCTCCCAATTTGGAGAAGACTCACTCCCCAGAGCAACATACAAAGTACTGACAGGAGTTTATACTCCCAGCCAGCGGAAGGAACGAGGGCCAAAAGCAAGTGTGTATCCAGTGAGAACAGATGGTCAAACTGTGGTCTATCAGCCATTTTCAATCAAAGACTGGAGTGCTTTGATGTTGACACTTCCAAGACTTACCAAAGGTGGCTTACCATGGCTAAGAGCTCTTTTCAAACAAACCGCAGGAGACCAACTTTGCTGGGGTGATATTCAGGCTGCTCTGACCAAAGCTGCTGACGAAACTGTTGCCAGAAACATCAGAAAAGCTATCGAAAGGAGCTTGAGATATGCACTGTGTAATCAAGAAGGCGTATACAACTATCGTGATGTGCTGGAGAGAGAACTCAGTCAACGCTATCCTTCTGTCGTGACCGAAGAATTGTTGTCAATGCAAAT
The DNA here is from genome assembly GCA_036785185.1 of Paratrypauchen microcephalus. Lineage (NCBI taxonomy): Eukaryota > Metazoa > Chordata > Actinopteri > Gobiiformes > Gobiidae > Paratrypauchen > Paratrypauchen microcephalus. Next base: position 408,376 of record JAVJIX010000313.1, on the reverse strand, counting down.
GAAAGACAACGAAGACTACTACAGTTACAAACAACGTGCCACCAATCTATACCATGATGCCACAGGAGAGCGGATCGATGCCAGAACAGGAATGTCAATCATCTATCGCTCAGCTCTGGTGAAAGGTATGCCAAAAGCAGTGCAAGACGCTTTGGACGATGTGATGGGCATATACACTAAATCTGATGATGAGTTCGACGCACACTGCAGCCATCAAATAAACAAGTACCAGAGGGGGAAAAAAGAGGCCGAGGAGAAGAAGCAAGAGCTGGAACTGGCCACTATGAAACTCCAACTGCAGAAATACCAAAATGAACTCAAAGAAGAACAAGCAGCAGGAATTTAAGAAACCATCAATGGACTACTGGAACCAGGATGAAGCTGCCTATGCAGAACCGGATGCTGAAACCAGTGAACAGCTTGATGACCCCACCCGACCCTTCGCCGCTGAGGCTCCAGAAGGGGAGGAAAAAGGGAGGAGATCGAGGAGATAGAGAAGAAAAAGGACAGTATAGGCCATATTATGATAATTTGTTAAATTTACAATGTGTAATCTTGACTACGCTGATTATATTATTCTTTGTTGTTATAGTATGGGATACATTCTACTGACTGAGACTGATCTCGGACGGCTGGCAAACAACACGACAACCACAACGACCACTCACGGCACGACCAACTCAGCCAACCATATGGGTAAGACACAAGGAGCACTAAAAGGGCAAAATGGGAACTTCCTAAAATTTCCAGAATTGAAAATATTACTATGAAGGCCAAATATGTAATGTTTTATTCGACGTATGTGAAATATTGGACTGTATGTTAAACATACCTGCTATAGATTATGTTTTTAATACCCAAATTGTTTGTAAAGACACTTGTCTGACCAGAGTTAATAATTATGAGGACCACAGGGTCACAAACAATGTCAGAGCAATTTCTAGTACGGACGATCATCATAATACAGACCAAGGTGATTTTAGAACTGATGAACAGCAGAGAATTACCCTGACAAAGATCAGGAAAGATGAGGCATCTTATCAAGCAGATCTAAAGCATTGCAGAGGGAGTAAATCCCCTACTCAGCGATGCAACTATCTATTCAAAATCCAGAAGTTAGTGACTTAGGAATCACCACTCAAAAATCACCACTGTTTTATGTAATCGGAGAATCAATTTAAATTTTGAAGGCTATATCCACATAACCATATTAGTAACTAATAAGATTGCTCCAGTGAATGAAATAAATTCTTTGACTGAAGCAATAAAAATAGAGACAGGATTGGAAATGACAGAAAACACTTGGTTAAAATGAGTACAATATACGGTCCATACTCTGACCACAGAAGATTGTATTGTATGTTCGGCTGCCAGACCACAACTAACTACTGCATCCATACCATATTCCAATAACAAGGACTTGACGAGTATACTTAAGCTCTTCACTAGAAAATCATTTGAACGGACTGATGAGGTTATCAACTCCATGACAAGTTACTGGTTGTAACTTCAAAGGACATACCCACCACTTGGAAAATGGGAACTGCAATGTATACATGTTTTCTCAGAGATACGATCACAAACGCAGACATAAGGACTGACAACAGAGTTGACATTGAGGGTTTCACTAATAATTTTTGTAATCAGACTTTTACTTCTGACAATTATGACAATTTTTTCACTTTTGACTAACCAATCCATTTCATGAGCAGATATTTGGTGGTTATGTGCAGACTTCCGTCTATATGCAATGCTATCTCCAACATGGTCAGGTGTGTGTGCCAATTATGCTAATTATCCCATTCACTATAGGTCCTACAGATTCATTGAATTTAAAACCGACCCAAGTTCTATATAAAACTAGACCGGACCATGTCCATAAGAGGTCCTTGTTCCCACAGCCTAAAGAAACTCTGGTGTACTTGAATATGCCTGGACAAGTTGGTTTCATAAAATGTTTGGCCCATGGGCTGCGACAATTGTCTCCATTATCACTATCATAGTGACTGGAATTGCTATTTTAATTGTAATTGGCTGTTGCGTTGTCCCTTGCCTCAGAGGTTTAATAGAGTAATTTTGACTTACTGATACATCAATCTAGTCTGATCAAAATTGAACGAATTAAGTTCTGGCTGAATAAATAAATGATCTAAATTCTAAGCCCTAAGGTGTTGCTCCTTGTGACTTATTCTGCCGTCCGAGTTTTGTACAATGATTTACATGATATATTGACATAAAGACATTGAGATGTGTTATGCTCTATGAATGCTAAGGTTAAATTGTTATATTGGGATGATTAATTTTATTTGTAGAGGGAGCATCTTGCCACTCTACTATGTAAGTGTGATCACATGTGTTTATGTGATCAAAGGGAGGATCTGTGAGGAAAATAATCTTTGTTATGAAATACGTCAAAGGTCGCTGATGTTCTGTTCTTGTGTTATCAATCAATAGTTACCAATACATTGAGGTTTACGACAACTATGGCTGATTTATGCTGATTCAGTTAAATAACCTAGAAGACGTGGTCTTTTAAACTGGACTTTGCCTGTGTTTTACTACCATGTTATGTATGTTATGTTTGCATAAGTTCCTTCCTGAGGGTCCTAGTTTGAGTTAATGGTTAACTACTCTGTAGGTTAAATTTAGCTCAGTTCTGTACCAAGAGAGGAGACGACAGGGAGACGACAGGAGATGAAGAATCATGTCTGTATCCTCTGCTGTTCAACATTAAAGTGCCTGCATTTTTCTACGAGGTCTTGTGAATTTCTTCCACACGTCACAAACAGTTGTCCGCGAAAAGTTCGGCTTTCGGAATAGCTTGGTGCTATTTTCTGTCGAGTCGTATCACTGCGCACCTATTAGTATTATTAGCCTGTTCACTTGTAAACATCCACTTACAAGTGAACAGGCTAATAATACTAATAGGCGCGCAGTGATACGAATCGACAGAAAATAGCACCAAGCGAATTAGACTCCAGACTTTTTCGTGTGCAACTGTTTTGTGGCGCAAATATATCACTTTTTGGACAAATATTGTTTTGAGAAGAAAAACAAGCTTTATTTAATGTCTTGCCGAACCTACTTTCGTGAGCTACAGAACCGGAGCAGAACTGGGCTCAAAGGACACGGTCAGCGATAAGTCAGTGTTAAAGGAAAAGTAACGTTTTTTACAATCTGAGCCTTATTTCGGTAATAAAACAAGTTGTTTTACTCACCCATATCACTTTGGTGTCATATGGAGCATTTCCAGAGATGTTTTAGATTAGCGTTAGGCTAACGCCGTTAGCCTAGCGCGACTTATAGCCATAGCTCGGGGCATTCCCCGAGCATGTAATATGCCCCGTGCGGGCTCCAAATAACACAAACTTTAGCACTTTTCAAATCATAGAAGCTCGATGTCTTACTCTACGATTTCATTTGAATCAAAAGTGGCCTGTAATCTGAGATTTATCCATAGTTTACAGCTATGCGTTCCATGTTTGGGTCCCGGGAGCTGAGAGCACATCTACTCGAAACTATGGCTAAATCTCGGATTATAGGCCACTTTTAACCAAACGAAATCGTAGACTAAAGATATCGAGCTTCTATGATTTGAAAAGTGCTAAAGTTTGTGTTATTTGGAGCCCGCACGGGGCATATTACATGCTCGGGGAATGCCCCGAGCTATGGCTATAAGTTGCGCTAGGCTAACAGCGTTAGCCTAACGCTAATCTAAAACATCTCCGGAAATGCTCCATATGACACCAAAGTGCTATGGGTGAGTAAAACAACTTGTTTTATTACCGAAATAAGGCTCAAATTGTAAAAAAAAACTTTACTTTTCCTTTAATGGACGACACTGCTGAAGTGGACGTCATACAGATTCACATAAAAAAACAAAAAAACAAAAAACAAAACGCACTATCCCTCTAATGTCATCTGTATGTATATAAAGTTTGAATGTAAAAACTAAAACGGAAAATATAAATGAGAGGGTGTGTCCACACTTTTGACTGGTAGTGTAATTCAATGCATTTTTGAATGACTGACACAAAATATTGTGGGGCACATTTTCAAAAGCTCCAAACTGAAATGATATTCTGTTTGAAATTGTGTTGTTTTGAGGCAGAGCTGTCCCTGCAGGGGTCTTTGTTTGTCCAAATTGAATCCTGTGAAACCGGAAAAGCAGTGGCGCGTCTTTGAGGATTAGACTTTTGAACTTTCTCATGAAAAAAACAACAACGTATTTTATTGTTTTTTCACGGTCCTCATACTGACCCAAAGTTCTTAAGTTTATCACAAAAGAAACAGCCTGCCGTTACCCATTTCACAAGTCTTAGCTACAAAGCAGAAAAAGAAAATATAAATCAAAATGGACTAAAGCATATTTGTTGGTTGAAATAAGAAATAAAAGCTGGTTTAAACTTTTGTAGCAGTTCATCCCTCTTTCTCTGACAACTCAAGCAAAATAATCCTTCTAAAGTCAAATCATTGTTTGTTTCCATGGAGATGTTATTACACTACATGGGATGTTCCACAGCATAGCATTAAACATGTAGCATCTATGGTTCTGTGGCTAAAATACAAAATACAAACATTCTTACTGCGAGCGAGACTGCCTTTCCACAGATCTGACCAGGCCCTTGGCCAGGTGGCATCAGCTGCTTGTCTCGGTATGTTTACAGTAATGCCATATTGTGGAACATTGTTATTAAAGCAATAATATCTTCATGGAGACAAACAGGTGATGGACCCTTCGCCAGAAAAGTTACACAGTGCACCTTTAAGTCTATATTTCCTTTTCCAGTGAAGACTTTAAAGTATTTCAGATCACAAGCTGCAGGATGGAGAGCTCTAGATGGAGTTTTACTTTTTTATTAATTTATTTATTTTTTTCCTGTCGCCAGGGTAACACTGGCTGTGTTCATGTGCTAATGCAGTCTGTGGCTCTCCCTGACCCTATGGGCAAAGCAAAGGGGGCAACCTTTACTACCCATGTACACTGTAAAATACGAAGGTCTTTCAATAAATAAGGTGAATTTTTTGGTATAAGGACTGCTAATATTACCTGGCCAGCCAAATGATATCTCTCTGTATTTCCTATACAGCGTGATACCATTTGGACACCCTCGCTCCACCCTCGCTTCTCCGGTTAAAAACGGACTCCGCGATTCTGATTCGTTCAAAGATGGTGACGTCAGTGCACCCGCCTTTGCCCGCAAAGTCACTCTTAGGCAGCGGAAGTTCCTCCTCAGTTTTGAATCAAGATGGCGCAATCTCTGATTGGTTCACTTAGCTGTCTGTCTACGGGCAACCGCAGCACATTCTGGACCAAGCGTTACCAGACTCACGCTGGTACAGAGATGAGTCATGGATTCTTCCAGGCAACTGCTAATACAGATAGAAGCTTACTTTTTTATTTTTTTGTTTTGTTTTACTTTTTTTTTCACATGGATTTAATTTCTTTTGCAGATTAAAAAAAACATTGAGAGTTTTGGCGATTAACAAAAATGGTCGACCAAGAAGCATGCTCCAGGATTAAACAGTTATCAAGTTTTTGGTTGCTGAAGAGTGCAAACCCATTGAAATTCATAGGAGAATGTCAACTGTGTATGGTGCCACATGTTTCAGCCAAAAAATGTCTACAAGTGGGCTAAATTGTTTAAAGTAGGACGGAGCAGTGTTGAGGATGAAGACAGGCCTGGGAGGCCTACAGAAGTGAGGTCTCCTGAGGTGATCGAATCAGTCAGTGACCTCATTCAGTCCGACACAAGGGTGACAGTGGATGACACTGCAAGGACTTTGAGCTTATCTGTTGGTTTGAAAGTGACGATGAAGTCAAAAGTGTTGTGAGCGACTGGCTGAGACATCAGTCCAAAGATTTTTACGCTGAGGGAATACAGAAGCTTGTGCACAGATAGGAAAAGTGTATGACAGTGCTGGGAGACTACGTTGAAATTTTTAAAAATAGTAACCTTCTATCTGTATTAGCAGTCCTTATACCGAAAAATTCACCTTATTTATTGAATGACCCTCGTAGTATATCTGGAGGAGATCAAAATGTGTTTCTCACATTTTTTTATTGTAGTGTATCAAGGGTTTGTGACTTTTATTTTGAATGCAGTTATTTTATTTTAATGCAGTTATTTCTCCACTGGTAGATTTGTAATAATGTGGGTTTGAGAAGGTATTGATACCGAAAAAAGTCTCATTCACAGCATAGAAATGAGCCTTTTCTGAATAGCTTTAGAATAATCTTGAGCTGTATCAGAACAAGTATAAGAGCACATAGACTAGTATACGCGCATGGACCACTATGGAGCATACAGGACCACTGAGGGATTATACAGATATAAGGTCATAGTCATATAAAAGAAACTACTATGATTTAATGTTGAAAAATACATTTTATCAGCTTTTTATTTTCATCGGAATTTTAGAATTTTAGACAAACTGATCCACAAGGGATATTGCTGGGACACAGTCGCTCACACATTACAATACATTATAATACATACAGTTGACAATTGCCATTATTTTCATTTATAAATCATTGGGTGTTTGGGTTCACAACGTTATTTTTGATCAATCAGATAATTAATGGACACAGTAACATTTTCAGCAGTGAAATTAGTTGTTGTTGTTTTTTTGCCTATTGCACGGAAAATGTAGAATATGCATCAAAACAAAATTAGACCGGTGCATAAACTTGGGCTTAACAGAAAAATCATATCAATATTTAGCCTCTTTTTGCATAAATAACAGCCTTTAGCCACTAATGAGTGCCTGGATCCTGGGTGAAGGTATATATTGGTCCAGTATTATTGGACAACTCCTCTTTACAAAACATCTCTACTTCAGTGAGGTTTGATGGTTGCCAAGCATGGACAGCCTGCTTTAAATCATCCCACAGATTTTCAATGATATTCAAGTCTGGGGACTGGGACGGTCATTCCAGAACATTGTACTTGTTCCTCTGCATGAATGCCGGAGTAGATTTTGAGCAGTGTTTTGGGTCGTTGTCTTGAAATATCCAGGCCTGGTGTAACTTCAACTTTGTGACAGATTGTTGAACATTATTCTCAAGAATGCACTGATATTGAGTGGAATCCATGCGTCCATCAACTTTAACAAGATTCCCAGTACCGGCACTGGCCACACAGCCCCACAGCATGATGGAACCCCCAGGAAGTATTTTTCGTGGAATACTGTGTTGTTTTTCTGCCATGCATATTGCCTCTTGTTATGACCAAATAACTCAGTTTTTGTTTCATCAGTCCACAGCACCTTATTCCAAAATGAAGTTGGCTGGTCCAAATGTGTTTTTGCATAGCTCAAGCAACTGAGTTTGTGGCATCTGCCAAGAAAAGGCTTCTTCCACATCACTCTCCCGTACAGCCTTTCCTTGTGCAAATTGCATTGTACTGTTGACCTATGCACAGTGACCCCATCTGCAGCAAGATGACCTTGCAGGTCATATTTGGAGGTGGTCTGTGGGTTGTTTTTGACCATTCTGATCATCCTTCATCTTTGCCGCTGATATTTTTCTTGGCCTGCCACTTCTGGCCTTAACAAGAACTGTGCCTGTGGCCTTCCATTTCCTCACTATGTTCCTCACAGTGGAGACTGACAGCTGAAATCTTTGAAATAGCTTTTTGTAGCCTTCCCCTAAACCATAATGCTGAACAATCTTTGTTTTCAGGTCATTTGAGAGTTGTTTTGAGGCCCCCATGATGCCACTCTTCAGAAGAGAAGAAGAACAACTTGCATTTGGCCGCCTTAAATACCTTTTGTCATGACTAGATGCACCAGTCTATGAAGTTCAAGGCTTAATGAGCTCATCAAACCAATTTTGTGTTCCAATTACTCCGAGTTGATTAGTTACAGGTATTCAAAAGCAACAAAATGACAAGGGTGCCCACATTTTTGCACAGCCTATTTTCACATTTGATTTAATTTCACACAAATTAATATTACTACACTTAAAATCTGTGTCTGGAGAACGACCCAGTCCTTGGCTTTTATGGGGAAAATGAAAGACTTGCCACTGTGATCATTTTCTGTCTATGGTATAATACAAAAATATAAATGGTAATAATAAATTCAAGATTAGTAGCAAAAATAACAAAAGACTGGTGTCAAATAATGCATAATTATTTATACAAGTAGAAGATTCAAGTACCTGGGTGTTCACCTCAACAATAAACTGCACTGGTCCCACAACACCGACGCCCTGTACAAGAAGGGCCAAAGTCGCCTCCACCTCCTGAGGAGACTGAGTTCCTTTGGAGTGTGCAGGCCTCTGCTCAAGACTTTTTATGACTCTGTGGTGGCCTCTGCTCTCCTCTATGCTGTCGTCTGCTGGGCCCTGAGCAGCACAGAACGGGACAGAAAAAGACTCAACAAGCTGGTCAGGAGGGCCAGCTCTGTCCTGGGCTGTCCTCTGGACTCTGTAGAGGAGCTGGCTGAGAGGAGGGTACTGGCCAAATTCATGTCCATCATGGACGACACCTCTCACCTTCTGCACCGGACTATAGAGGAACTGAGCAGCTCCTTCACCAGCCGACTGAGGCACCCCCAGTGCAAAGAAGGAGCGCTACCGCAGATCCTTCATCCCCACTGCCATCAGACTGTACAACTCCATTGTATAGTCCAAACATGCAATATTGTCTTTAAATACTCTCCTAGTTACTGTTTCTTATTATTATTATTACTTGTATAACTCCACTGTATGGTCCTATCGTGCAATATCGTTTTTCCATCGTGCAACTATTGTTATTTTTTTTCAATACTCTCCCTGTCACAGTTTTTATTATTATTATTACTATTATTATTCGATTTATTACTTATTTTACTTATTTTATTACTATTATTACCTATCTTTATGCCATGCACTTTTCTGCATGCACTTTTCTTTCTTGTTCAAACTGTCCCTACCTGGAGCTACTGTGACAAGTAAATTTCTCCTGTGTGAGATCAATAAAGTCTTATCTTATCTTATCTTATCTTAGAAATACAGATATAATAATAATAATGATGCATTTTATTTAAAAGCGCCTTTCAGAACACCCAAGGACACTGTACAAGGTTAAAATGAATAAAAAGCACAAACAAACAATACAATAAAACAAGATAAAAACAAAATCCGAGTGGAGTGATTGGCTATGAGAGGTAGGACAGTCTGAACAGGTGGGTTTTGAGTCTGGATTTAAAGAGTGGGAGAGAGTCAATGTTCCGGAGGTCAGGAGGGAGAGAGTTCCAGAGCTGAGGAGCAGAGCGGCTGAAGGCTCTGCTCCCCATGGTGATGAGACGGGCAGAGGGGACAGAGAGCTGAAGAGAGGAGGAAGAGCGGAGGGTGCGGGATGGAGTGGCGATGTGGACGAGGTCAGATATGTATGGTGGGGCGAGGTTGTGTAATGCTTTGAATGTGGTAATGAGTATTTTGAAGTGAATTCGCTGTTTTATGGGGAGCCAGTGGAGTTGTTGTAGTACGGGGGTGATGTGATGGATAGTGGGGGTCCGAGTGATGATCCGGGCTGCAGAGTTCTGTAGGAGCTGCAGTTTCTGAAGGGATTTGTTGGGGAGACCGAAAAGAAGAGAGTTACAGTAATCGATGCGGGAGGTGACAAGGCTGTGGACTAGGACGGCAGTGGTGTGAGGAGTGAGGGAGGGGCGGAGACGAGAGATGTTGCGTAAGTGGAAGTATGCAGACCGGGTGACATTATTGATGTGTGAATGAAATGAAAGTGTGCTGTCGAGGATGACACCCAGACTCTTGACCTGAGGAGAGGGATGGACATATATGGTGATATAAGTATCAAAACTGTTTTACTACCATGACAACACTAAAAGATAGTGTGCACTTTTCTGGTGGAGAGTCTGGGGGCAGTGTCCGGCTTTGGGTCAGTTGGGCACACACTGTACTTCAATCTGAGTCCAGTTTATTGGTCCATTTTGGCACAAACCTGCTTTTTCTCACCATGACAACACATCGGCCCACTGCACTATTACTTTAATCACCTGGCATCAATAAAATATATTCAGATTTCCACTCAGTACTTGAGCTTTGGACTAGAAACACCACATAAACAGTGGCAATGTTTCAATCCGCAACCAAAATCTGATCATAATCTGATTTCTGGAGTTGTTAGATTCTTGAAATGGCATTTGCATTGTGTAATTTTTCGGTCTATCACCTGCTTGTCTCCATGGAGATGTTATTGTGTTGTCTGAAATATTCGGCAAAATTGAATTAAACCTTTGTATCTTCATGGAGACCAAACCAAACCAAGTTACTGGCCAATGTGGAGTGGCAATCCTGATCATAGTCTGTTTTTCTCGATATCTTAGAGCAATAAAACCACTGTATCTGAGCAAATGTAAAGTAGAGCTGCTTAATGGCATACTGTGAAAAGTTACTTACTGCACCTTTAAAGCGACACTATGTAACTATGTGGAAAATCACCTGCATGATTACATGGAAATAGAAAGTGAAAACTATACTTCTGAACATTCTCCATGGAGACAGATAAGCTTTATACCATAGTGTGGAATATTATAGCCACAGGAACAACATTTCCATAGAAACAAGTTTCATATTTGGAATTCTGACGGCGAGTAATATAGCAACCAAAGAGCCAATCTGGAGTGAAGCTGCTGAAGGTAACGCCTCTTCCCGCCCACACTTCTGGCTTAGCACGGAGCGGGCGCTTGGCAGTGCTGTCAAGCAAACCTGTCAAAACTCTGATTGGTCTGTTATTAAAGGTCCCATGGCATGAAATTTTCACTTTCTGAGGTTTTTGAAGGTTTTTTAATGTGAGCTCCCCTACCCTGTTTAGCCCTTCCTTCATGGTTAAAAGTTGCAAAATGTCTAAACTGAGCATTTGCGATCCTTTTCTGCGTTACAAAAAATCGGAGCTCAAACGGGCGATTTTGAACAAGGCACCTTATTGACGTCAGATCGAAAAAAGAAATGCAAATGCAGTTCCACCCCCGTCTGTCTGTACTCAGCGTCTCTGTAAATCACACCCAAAGAGTTTGGACTGCGAATGCGCTAGGCAATGCAAACTTTTTTCGTTTTTTTATTTGCCTGGAGGCACGTCCGAGTGTTTCTAGGCTCGGAAGTCCTTTATCTGAGCCTCTGGACCTTTGAACAGCAGTGGTTTAATTTTATTTTATGTGGAAATGTGTTTATTTTTCAATGGAACGCTTCAAATCTCTCACCCTTGCAAAAACACGGAAATGGATCAGCTGAGGGCTCTGAGCAGAGAGCGGAGAGTTTGGCCACGCCCCCACCCTCTACTATTGGCCAGCTCTTTTCTCCTCATTTGCATTCAAGCAACAACTCCCATTATGACCTGTTCTGAGGGAGAAAAAATACTCTTTCTCATCTTATCTCTGTTTCTCATGCACTGAGTGTTGATTTTGAAGAAGGATTAATTTACAGTATTAGGGAACCATTAAAGGGATATGCCACCCCCAAGTCAAATTTGGGCATCTCCCCACAGTCCAGAGACTAAAATAAGTGGTGGAAAGCGTTTTCCTGCTCACCCAGCCATTGTCCGAGTCTGTCGCCACTGACCGCCGCGGTATCTGCAGCTCCTCCGCCTTAGACTGGAGTCTAACGTCGCCAGAGAAAGATTTCGGCCAAAAGGAATTAATTTGCTCGAGCCGTTTCCCAATTACTTTCTGTGTAGTGCGCATTCATATCGAGTGCAAATAAATGTACAAATCAACACGGAGAGCTTGACTTGGTCATTTTGGGTGGGAACTATTTTTCAGTGCGGAGCAATAAAGCCGAAGCACACACCACGCTGCCAGGGGAATCCCTGTTACGCACCAGGAAGGGAGTTCCCCTGTTGCGCAGCGTGGTGCGTGCTTCGGCTTTATTGTTCCGCACTGAAAAATAGTTCCCACCCCAAAATGACCAAGGCAAGCTCTCCGTGTTGATTTGTACATTTATTTGCACTCGATATGAATGCGCACTACACAGAAAGTAATTGGGAAAAGCATCGAGCAAATTAATTCCTTTTGGCCGAAATCTTTCTCTGGCAACGTTAGACTCCAGTCTAACGCGGAGTAGCTGCAGATACCGCGGCGGTCACTGCTGACAGACTCGGACAATGGCTGGGTGAGCAGGAAAACGCTTTCCACCACTTATTTTAGTCTCTGGACTGTGGGGAGATGCCCAAATTTGACCTGGGGGTGGCATATCCCTTTAAGGAGCCATATAAAAGCATCAAGAAGTACCATGTCATGGGATCTTTAATGTTCATGTCCTGATTTACAAAATGTCGGAATATAAACACCAGGATCATGTAGAGCAGGTTACTACTAAGACCAAAATGACGAGTCTGACAGCAGTAGTTACAGAGAGAGGAATGACATTTTTCCAGCAGAAAATGAATTGGAGCCAGTCGATGGAGCCAGAAGAGCATCCACGTCCATTTCCTGTTTAAAAAATGAACTGACTATGGTCAAAGCCTCACTGTGGAACATTCCAGCGAAAGAAAAAAACCAAACATCTTTAGCCAGAAGAATACATTTCATTGACTAAAACTTCACTAAAAATCACTGTAGTATAAAGATGAATTACCTAAGAATTGATTGTACAATCCTTTACTGACTTTTTTTTTTTTTTTTTTTTTTTACATTTTGCAGTGAGGAAGGCTTGTAGGAAAAGTAGAAGACAGCAGCGGTGAGACAGAGAGGCAATGGAGTGTGCAGGACCATGATCATTCTGTCTGATACGTTTTGGTCAAAGCATCCCACAGAGCCCAGTCTCTTTCGCTCCTTCTTTCTCTCTCCCTCTCTCTCACTCGCTCTGTTTCTCATGCCTGGAGAGGTTCTAGAATTCATCCATGTATGTTTGAGTAATTTAGCGATCTCTCCTGGGTCCTATTTGAACCCTTCTTACAGTGAGTTGAAAGATTCCAATGCTCAGCCCACAAGCCTATTCTCCATAAATATACAAAAACATGAAATAAAACTGTACATAACAAACCTAATGCGACGTGCAGTAGTTTCATTAGCGGGATGTGTGCTGATTGTGTTCTGAAGAGTGACTGGAGGGGGGACAGCACAACGGTGGGCAAACTTTTTGATTCGTGGGCCAAAAAGGGTTCTAAAATTTGACAGAAGGGCCGGACCAGGAGCAGGTGGATTTAGTGTTTTGGTAATCCACCTCATAAGAGCAAAAAATAAAACGGGATATGTAGAAAACATGTGCTTTATTTCAATTAAAAACGAACAAAGCCATTACAACAAAATGTCCATCTTTCAAGTTCGACAGTGTTTAGCTATTTATTAAAATGACTTAAAACACAGAAAATGTAATTAACAAAATACAGCTTTTTTATTACTAACAGTTACTATTTTAAAGCGCTGACAGTTCTGTTCTCCTTCAGGTTCTTTCGTTCTTTCGTTGACTGTTTTATGGCAAAGTGACGCCTGATATTCTTTAAAAAACGCTACAGTCTCTTGGCATATCAGGCATACAGCAGCTGATAAGTATTCGGTGAAAAAATATTTACTTGTGCAGTCCTTATTAAACACTCGACATTCTCTGTCCACTTTTCTTTTCTTAGCTCCGCTCATCTTTACAGGAGGCTGAGGGGTCAAAGAGTAAAGCACAAACGTGGAGCAAAACACCGCACCTCAACAAAGGTCAATGTATCTAGTGCACCAGCTATTGGAAAATGCCACAATTGCAGGGAAATTAAAACATTAAAACATTAACAAGGTTTATTCATATAATTCCTTCAAGTGCAGCGGGCCAGATTAAAAAGCTTAATGGGCCGCATATGGCCCCCGGGCCGTAGTTTGCCCATGCCTGGTTTAGCAGCTCTATTTGACATGTGGTTGTGGGTAGAGTTTAGGAGTGTAATCCACTTTAATGTCCTTGTAGATCTTTCTTTTTTCAGTGTGTGTGTGTGTGTGTGTGTGTGTGTGTGTGTGTGTGTGTGTGTGTGTGTGTGTGTGTGTGTGTGTGTGTGTATGTATTACTGTGTTTTACCCCAAATCCCTGGGAGGGTTCAAACATGGAGTCTCTCAGGTCAGGGGTCAGAGTTCAAAGGTGAAAAGAATTCAACTGGAAGACAGCACATCAACATGCTGTGACGGGGCATCAGGCTTTATTTCACTCACGCACACTCCCCAAAGAAACCAGGACTAAACTGGGACTAAGACTAGATGTAAACCAGGACTAGATCAGGACTAAAACCAAACCAAATGTAGAGATCCAGGATTACACTATCTGTCTATTTGTCTGTGTGTCCCCTTCTCACTCTCCACCCCCCCCTCTCTCTCTCCCTCCTTTCTGTTCTTTCGCTCTCTTCCTTCCTTTTTCTCTCTTCATCCTCCCAATAACTCCTTCCCCCGCTTCGCCTCCCTCTTCGTCTTTCTTTTTCATCTTCTCTCCCTCACCCCATCTCTCTCCCTCTCCTTCTCCCCCTTCTCTCTCTCTCACACTCCATCTCTCTTCCTCTCCTTCCCTCTCTCTCTTCCTCTCCTTCTCTTTCTCCATCTCTCTCTCTCTTCCTCTCTTTCTCTTTTCCTCTCTCTCTCTCACAGTATATCCCTCTCACTCTCTTTCTCGCTCTCTTCCTCTCCTTCTCTTTCTCCATCTCCCTCTCTCTCTCTCTCTCTTTCACAGTATACCCTCTCTCTCTCGCTCTCTCTTTCTCCAGCTCTCTCTCTTCCTCTCGCTCTCTTTCCCCCTCTCTCACAATATATCCCTCTCCCTCTCTTTCTCTCTCTCTTCCTCTCCTTCTTTCTCGATCTCTCTCTCTTTCTCTTTCCCTCTCTCTCTCTCTCACAGTATACCCCCTCTCTCTCACTCTCTCTCTCTCTCCAGCTCTCTCTCTTCCTCTCGTTCTCTTTTCCCCCTCTCTCACAATACTATATCCCTCTCACTCTCTCCTCCTCTCCCATTCTCCACTTTTGTTTCTGTATTCCCTCTCTTTTCTGTTGCATTTGATGAACGTTGAGGAGAATTAAAGGAGAAGTGTTTGTCTTTCTCTCCAACAGCCCGGGGCCTGTGTTCTGTTTATCACATTTACAATGAGAGCCAAACCAGCGTCCCTTTAATAAACTCACTGGCTGCATGTTTGGATTTCCACAATGCTTCATCACAGACACAAAACTCTCATCTCTCTCTCTCTTCCTCTCCTTCTCTCTCTCTCTCTTTCTTTCCCTCTTTCTCTTCCTCTTCTCTCTCCCTCAGTCTATCCGTTATGCTCTCTCTTTCTCTCTCCCTCTCGTCCTCTCATTCACACTCTTATACTCCATCATCCCTCCTTCTCTGTCTCTCTCTTTCCCTTCTTCTCACTCCATCCCTCTTCTCTTTCTCTCAAGCTATCCCTCTTGCTCTCTCTTTCTCTCTCTTCCACTCCTCCTCTCATTCTCACTCGCTCACACTCCATCCATCCCTCTTTCTCTCTCTCTCTCTTCCCCTTTCCCTTACTTCATCCCTCTCTTTTCCTTCCCCCTCTCTCTCTTTCTCTCCTCCTTTTTCTCTCTCACTTCATCTCTGTTCCTCTCCTCCTCTCTTTCTCACTCTATCCCTCTTGCTTTCTCTTTCTCTCTCTCTTCCACTCCTCTCATTCTCACTCTCTCACCCCATCCACCCCTCTTTCACTGGTTCTCTCTTCCCCTTTCTCTCACTCCATCCCTCTTCTCTTTCTCTCACTCTGTTCCTCTCTCTGGCTTCAACACTGCACCATTAAAACCATCAGGCTCATTTTGAATTCAGAACAATCGCTGGTGTTTTTCATGGAGACATATTATGCAACATCAACTTTCACGAGCCTTTAACCATATCAGAAGTATTACCCTCACCATTAGCTCACTCGCTGTTGTATTTCAAATGATTTTGTTTTGTCCTGTGTGATGAGTGCTCCGAAATGTTCAGTTTTCACCTACCACCTATCTCCACCCACCCACCCATTATTATTAATATTAATATTATTATTATTTTCATCCTGGTATCAGAATCGTTATTGAATAGTGAATCAGTCATTTAAAATACCTGTGTGTGTGTGTGTGTGTGTGTGTGTGTGTGTGTGTGTGTGTGCGTGTGTGTTTTTCTCTCATTCACAACACAAAACACTTCAATTCCTGCGTCCACTGCAGCTGAAGAGTTCCAGAAAGTTCCTAATATAGATGAGCGTCTGTGGCCTCGATGTGTCCCAAACTCACACAGTGTGCAGCAAAAACTGTGAAATGGAGACATTTGTGTGTGTGTGTATTATATATATATATATATATATATATATATATATATATATATATATATATATATATATATATATATATATTAGCGGTGTGCAAAATAATCGTCATGACAATGCATCGTGATACTAACTTACACAATATACTGCATTGATTCTTGATGCCAAAAATCGATTTTAATAAATAAATTTATTAATTATTAGTTGTTGGGTTTTTTTGGGGTTTTTTTTTATAAATCCTATGCACTTTTTTCTTTGTGAAAGGGTATTGTTTGTTATGATGGTAGCTACCTCCAAAATGGCAAATGTTTGAGCATCATTTTTTGTTTTAGAAAAAATCCGATGCACTTTTTTTGTTATTGGTTTGGTTTATTTGTTTTTGTTATTCAATAAATTCAGTTATGAATTGAGTTGCTCAGAGTTCTGTATCAATTGAAGACACGACCCAGATACACAGCCACTGATATTTAAGTTATCCTCTTTTTTTTGGTACATTTTCACTGAAGTATGTCAAATATATCGCATCGTGATAGTATCACATCGTGGCATATGAATCGTGATTCGAATTGAATCGTGACTTCTTTGCCAATACCCACCCCTAATATATATATATATATGGATTTCCTTTTTTTTTTTTTTTTTTTTTTATGTAATTTTTCAGACTTCCTGGTGCATTTGTGGCTATTTCAGGTTATTTGTGCAGATGGTAGTTTTGCCATAATGGCAAAACTACCATCTAAAATACGTAATTGTTTCATAACTGGAAAGCAAAATCCTTGTCTGCATTGAACTGATACAGAAACGAGTCTTGCCTTCTTCCTATGTCTGAATGAATACAAAGATCTGCTGTTGCCACTCTGTCAGCTGTCAATCAAAGCGTTGGCCTGATTCAAAGGTAACTTGAAAACTACCGCTTCATGACATCACAAGGTGGAACAGATTATTTTGAGCTTTGGAGATGCAGACAGACTAATAATAATTACTCAAACATGTGTGAATGAAACAAAACACAAGTCCAGGTATGTTTGTGATGAGGAAAGAATATTATAACAGATCAGAAAATAGCGTAATATGGGCCCTTTAAAGCTCAGAGTACATTTAGCATAAAATAGGACCTATAAAAAAAACTTGAATAAGACATTAAATAGCACATTTAAATACAGCTAAACCCAATCAAACAGTCACAATGTCAAATGATTAGACCAGTGATAAACTCATGTAAATTCCAATCTTTGGCTGTAGAATCTGTAATGACGACGCAGCACTGCCCATTTGACCCTCTGACCACCTCCCTAATGAATAATGTATTAATGAATGCTAATGCCTTCTCCCCATTATCCCATGAAACCTCTGACTCTGTGTCATGCCCCTAAACTAATGTCTTATTAAACCAATCAGACACACGGCTGTTACCATAGTGACAGGCATGACGACTCCATTTCACGCCTGTGTCCAGAGCCACGCTCCATTATCAGAGCATCAGAAACAGCAGGGAGCAACGTCCCACCATGTTAGCATCTCCACAGGGGCACATCGTGGGCTGATTTAATAGATTGTGTTCAGAGGTGGGTACTTAGGTACATTTACTTAAGTTGTGTTGTCCAGGCAAATTCAAGATTTGGAACCTTTTACTGCACATATCAATTCTGTAGATCCGAACATCAAATTCACTCTGAAGATGCCAAGGACCACACATTGGCTTTCTTAGATAGGAGAAGGAGAAGACCGGCAACTCCAAGTAGAAGTCTTCAGGAAGCCCACACACACTGACCAATACCTGCTTTTTGATTCACACCACCCACTGCAGCACAAACTGGGTGTTATTAGGACACACAGGGCCCAAGTGGTTCCTACAAGCACAGAGGGAAAGGAGGAAGAACAACATGTGCAGAAAGCCCTCTCTGTTTGCGGAGATCCAAAATGAGCTTTCAATAAAACCAAGGGAGACAAGAAACAAGAAACAAGACAACAGAGAATCAGAACCCAGGAGGAAAGGTGTAACTATTCCTTACCTGGCTGGTGTTTCTGAAAAAATGATTTTCAGACAACATGAAATCCCAGTCTATTTCAAACCCACAAACACTTTAAGACAGAAACTAGTCCACCCAAAGGACAAAACACCGAGCCACAAACAAAGCAACGTGGTCTACTCCATTCAGTTTAGTGAAGACTGCAGTGAGTGCTACATTTGAGAAACAAAACAACCACTTCACAAGAGGATGTACCAACATAGACGAGAGAGCCAGAGTGGACCTTCATCTGCCGTACATCTGCACCTAGAAGCCATGGGCCACTCCTTTGAGGACAGTGGTGTAAGTAAGTAAGTCTTTATTTATAGAGCACTTTTCATACAATAAATGCAACACAAAGTGCTTTACAATGAGGAACATGAACAGAATGGAAAATGCAGATACACATGTCAACACATATGACATAATGCAGTGGAATGGTTTACATGAGGTCTTTCTCTTTGTCATCGTGCTCTAGCCACTTAAGATAGTCAAAATACAGCAGTCCTGTTTATTGCAGATTTCCTGGAAGAGTTTAAATTAAAGGGGAAGATGTGCATAATCAAACACACTTTAGAACTCAGGTGAACAGGCAATTGGACCGAAACATGGTACTGCAAAGTCCCCAACTTCATGTCACCATGCAGGCCTTGAGACTCTCCAGTCCTCCCTCCTGGCGCGTGATTGCAGACTGAGCCGTCTTTGTCTTGCACAGTTCCACAACCATATTTGTGATAGTATCCGGGCGTCATTCAGGTATCCACAGATTGGAGATGGTAAAGTTCCCAAATCTGTGTCACCTTCTGATGTAGTCCTTCCCTAGTTCACAAAGGCTCCGCTGTGGTGTAAGTTTACAGTCGCCAGCTTCGGGGGATTCTTATTCGCTGCCAGCATTCCAAATGTCCGATGGATCAGAAACATCCCCTGGCCAATCATATGTCCAGCCATCAAATATCCAATAAGTAAGTAGATCTGTCCGGATAAGTCGGCTCTCCCAAACCCACATTTCTTTGTAAAAAAAGAAGAAGTAACAATTGTGCGGAGGGACCAGCTTATCAATTCCATAATTTAGAATTCAAAAATGTACTCCAACAGGAGGAACAGAGACGAAAGACAAGAGAGGCACGGAGACACAGAGCAAAGTAGAGCAGATAAGAGAGAAGGGAAAAACACGTCCGCTCATGGCGAAGGTCAGGAAGAAGGTACAGATCTTGGCCAGGGAAAAGAACTGGTTTGAGAGGGGAGTTAAAGGGGAGTTTTGTCAAGAAAGAGAATCCTTCCTTGAACAGAAATGGAGGTTCTCCTTTTGCCATTTACTTAAATAACTTGTACTTCTCAGAGTACTTTTCTAGCAGTATACTTTTACACCTAGTTGAGTATTTGTACTGAAGTAACAATACTTTTACCTGATTTAAAGGAAAAGTAACTTTGTTTTACAATCTGAGCCTTATTTCGGTAATAAAACAAGTTGTTTTACTCTCCCATAGCACTTTGGTGTCATATGGAGCACTTCCGGAGATGTTTTAGATTAGCGTTAGGCTAACGCCGTTAGCCTAGCGCGACTTATAGCCATAGCTCGGGGCATTCCCCGAGCATGTAATGCGGGCTCCAAATAACACAAACTTTAGCACTTTTCAAATCATAGAAGCTCGATGTCTTTACTCTACGATTTCGTTTGAATCAAAAGTGGCCTGTAATCTGAGATTTATCCATAGTTTACAGCTTTGCGTTCCATGTTTGGGTCCCGGGAGCTGAGCGCACACTCCGCGCATGCGCACTGGCGTCCTCATCTACTCGAAACTATGGCTAAATCTCGGATTACAGGCCACTTTTGACTCAAACGAAATCGTAGACTAAAGACATCGAGCTTCTATGATTTGAAAAGTGCTAAAGTTTGTGTTAGTTGGAGCCCGCACGGGGCATATTACATGCTCTGGGAATGCCCCGAGCTATGGCTATAAGTCGCGCTAGGCTAACGGCGTTAGCCTAACGCTAATCTAAAACATCTCCGGAAGTGCTCCATATGACACCAAAGTGATATGGGTGAGTAAAACAACTTGTTTTATTACTGAAATAAGGCTCAAATTGTAAAAAACGTTACTTTTCCTTTAAAGCTGTGGTTCCTCTTCCCACTGTGTGACAAAAGCATTATGTTGTTTATGTTTGTTTATGTTATGTTTAAGATAAAATGATTTGAACATTTGTGTTTCTTGTACTGCACAGGTATGATTTAGTTTATGTCTATACTTTGAAAATACCAGATTGTGTGCAATATTTTATGGTTTGTCCTTCAAATCCAAGGTGCTCTGTGTAACTTTTATGGTGGTGGTTCGCCATCTGCTTGAGATGTCTTTGCTTTGCCTCGAATTTTCTGCTGGAAGGCACTAAACGTATCCATTTCCAAAGAAACAAGCAAGTGATGCTACAAGGCCAAATCAGATCTACGGAGAGCCTACTACGTGGACATTGAGAACGCCTGTTTTGAAAAAGAATAAAAATACCTGTAATTTACTTGTAAGCCAGATACATTTTATGATATACTGTGGAACATTCCAGGCAAAGCAAGCCAGCAACATCTTCATGGAGACAATTAGGTGGCGGACCCTCCTCCTGAAAAGCTGCATAGTGCACCTTTAACTTCAAATTATAAATCAGATTTTTTACTTTGACTTGAGTAATTTCTTGGACTACTTTGTACATGTATTTGAGTAGTTTAGACACTGTACCCATTTTTTACCATCTTAACAAGTGAAAAACAGATTTGCAATGGTCAAAAGTTATTCCTCACTGACCTTATACATTGAGAGCATCCTAATTATTTACTGCCAACAACTAACATGCTAACACACACTTCTTATACTTAGACTTTATTGATCCACAAGGGAAATTATTTGGATACAGTAGCTCATTCATCACAATATAATATAATAACATAGAGTAACAAAAATAGATGGTATAGCAAAAAAGAGGAACAGACAGGTCGGACAGGTCAGACAATAAAGCACTTTATAATGAGCTGCGGACAGTACACAGTGGACTTATTTTGACCTCAAGCTTAGCACTGGGTGAAGACAATTTTTGCTCAAATATGGGAAAAATCTGGTACAGGACTTTAAAGGTCCCATGACATGGTACTTCTTGATGCTTTTATATGGTGCCTTAATGGTTCCCTAATACTGTAAATGAATCCTGCTCCAAAATCAAGACTCAGTGCATGAGAAAGACACATGTACAGAGTCAGAGTCAGAAAGTCTCTCTCTGAACACCTCATTCTGGGCCTTGTTGCTTGAATGCAAATGAGAAGGACAGAGATAGGTTAGAGGAGTGGGTGGGGGGGGGCAAATATGCCGCTGGTTCCTTGTTTTAGCGGTGCGCTGTGTGTTGGCCCCACTTCCTTGTTTTAAGCGCGGAGGAAGAAAGGAGAGGCTTTTCAATGAAAAAAACACATTTTCACAGAAAATAAAATTAAACCACTGCTGTTTCAGAGGTCCAGAGGCTCAGATAAAGGACTTCCGAGCCTGGAGACACTCACATGTGCCTCCAGGCAAATAAAAAAACGCATTTCGCATTGCGTAGCTCATTCGCGGTCCAAACTCTCTGGGCGTGATTTACAGAGACGGTGGGTAGACATCCAGACGGGGGGTGGAGCTGCATTTTTCGATGTGACGTCACATAGTTGCCTTGTTCAGAATCGCCCGTTTGAGCTGTGTTTTTTTCAGAAAAGGACCGCAAATGCTCAGTTTAGACATTTCGCAACTTTTAGCCATGAAGGGGGGCCCTAAACAGGGTAGGGGAGCTCACATTAACGTTCAAAAACCTCAGAAAGTGAAAATTTCATGCCATGGGACCTTTAAAGTTATTTATAGTTTAGTTTAGAAACTGTAGAAGCTCTTCCATCCTTATTCCAATCACAAACTCTGGGCTCCTCACATTCTCTTGCGCAGTGTGTTCAGGGTCCATAACAGGAGCTGACATTTTGGCCCGTACATTTCACTGTCTCCTGCCTCGTGTTTGGGGTCCACACTCTCCCGCACTGCCTCGTGCTGTTTGTGTGGAAGTCTGAGCGAGTTCCCCCGGTGGTCACTATAGGGAAATGCCACAACACAAATCTGATGCACCACGGACTTTGAGCCCTCATGTCGGCATTACAGGTTCTGAGAAAATGCGATTTTTGTATTTTTTCTTTTTTTTTTTTCCCAAAATTTGTGATTTTCGTTTTTTTGCAGAATGTACTATTTGAGATAATAAAAAAGCCTCTCCATGTTTCAGATAACAGCATTAGTGATGTTAAAAACATACATTTTTTTATTTCAAATTGGCTCGTTTTTCCAGAAAGAAACGGGATGTGTATAAATCAAAATATTTTCCCACGCTCGCGCGCCCGCCATTTCCAATGCGAGAAGTGCAGAAGGGGATTCCCCTGTTTGCGTATCAGCTGTGAAGAGCTCCTGCATATGTACGCGGCACTGCAGGACACTATAGCAGAGGTCTTCAACAGGTCTTCAACGGAGGTACTGCAGGGGGGGTCGCGAAATCTTTTGATTTCACTTTAAAATAATACAATTCTATGCCGTATATATAGTAGGGGGTCCCTGGCCCAGTTCGCCATCTGTTTGGGGGTCCCTGGCCTGAAAAACGTTGAAGACCCCTGCACTATAGGATATGAAAATTGACTTTTGACTTCTACTTGGACACATGACACGTTCGGGAGACCTTTGGGATCATATGTGTCCTATTTGGATGAGGTGGGTCACAAATATCAGCTCTGTTTGAATCATGGGTGGCAGTAGCTCAGTTGGTAGAGCGTTTGTCCACTGATCCAAAGGTTGGTGGTTCAAATCCTGCTCTTGACATAAGAAACATCAGTGGTTGAGCGGTCAGATCCACTGACCCACAGGTTGGTTGGTACGATTCCAGCTCCCACAGATGAATGCTGCCGTTGTGTCCTTGGGCAAGACACTTAACCCTCCTCGCCCCCAGTGTCTGCGTACACTGGTGTGTGAATGTGTGCGTGAATGGGTGAGTGGTTCCTTGTTGTAAAGCGTTTTGGGTGCCTTGAAGTTGGAAAAGCGCTGTATAAAGATGTGACCATTTATCAACTTTTATAGAGCCAACAAAGAGCGGGACAAACTGGATGGCTGGTAAGTTTGAAGGTGAGATGATGTGTTAAATCTACACTATGTATCTTTTCTGCTTGTCTCCATGGAGATGTTAATGCTTCACCTGTACTTACCTTCGTATAGTAATAATCTAGTAATTAATCTAGCCCATACTCTGAAGCTGATGTCATCATAGCTTGAAACGTTTTGGTAGTTATTACTAATATTTCCACTATGATGACTTGCAATAACATCATGCTGGGGATGTTCTGCATGTATTTCTATGGCAGAATGTTCTGTAGTTATCATGGTGGCACAATGCACACATTCTTACACACAGCCAAGATGTTTTATGTAAGTTTTTGCCTGAAAAAGTACAAAATGGAGTTAAGAAACACATTTTCAGGAGCCCAATTCATGGTCCTGTTTAGGAGTTTGATTTTCAACAAAAAGGTGAGAGTGATCAACTAAAAAACTGTTACTATAGCTTGTGACTGTAATGTTATTTGAGAGGAACTTCTTAACCTACTACTGCAATTCTAAGTCAGTTCTTTATAATCAGATTGTGTTAAAAACAACAACAACAGCAACAACAACAAAAAACAGAACCTCAGACAGAGCAGGGAATGGAGATAATATAGTGTACCTTTAAATAGTGAAAGTGCATGATAATCTTGCTTTATGTGACTATATTTATCAGATAAGTCATACTTCCGATGCCCATATTTCCTTTTTTCCATCTTGGCTGTAACAGAAACGCTGTAAACGACGTGAACGTCTCATTGTCTCCGCACAGACAGATGGCCTCCCTTCCACCTCATATGTCTCCTGTTTGACATGGAGAGACTTTGACTCCCACTATTACTGTGAGATTTATGAATAACATTACATCCCATAATGCTATTAGCTTCATTCTCATTCGAGTGTGGATGCCAACGCAGCGGCAACAAGTCTGAAATGTTCAATATTAAATTAACGTTTTGAAGAAAAGGGACAATGGAGTCAAAGCAGTTTACAAGTATTATTTATATTCTAAATCGTAAAAAAGGTGTAGCGACAGACAGGATAATTATAATTCAACAAAGAACTAGACAAAGAGGTAGTGTTCGGGTGAATGACATGTTTGAGAACAGCTCTGTTTAGTTGATAAAAAAAATAAAGAACAAAGATACAGAGGCAGGAAAGGGAAGAAAACAAAACACTGTAGTATCTGTATCTATATATTTATTCACTTATACAAACAAAAAAAATCAGTTTAAATGACTACAGACAGGTCATTTATTTAAAAAAAATGACTCCTGTGAGCTTTTAACCATGTTATCATGTTGTTTCCTCATCACAGATGTGTTGATTTGGGTTGTTTTATTCATACATGTTTGTGTTTAATCCTGCATTATGAAACTGTTAACATTTCCAAAAGCTCAAAATGCTCCTTGTGATGTCATGAAGTGGTAGTTTTAAAGTGAACAGCTAACGTTTACATTTTTGTTGAAAAGAGATTGTCAGTTCCAAGGCTGAAATCATCTAAATAATTCTAGTAAAGGCTTATGGAGGTTAGAAACACAGTGGAGCACTTCCTGTATCAGCACATGACATCACAAGGTGGAGCAGTGTTTTCTGTCTGAGAGAAGAACTAAATATGCAGGATATGTGTGTTAGACATGTGTGAATGAAACAAAACACAATTCAAGGTGGGTTTTCATACATTCTACTAAACAAACTTTTTCAGAGCTTAAAAAAAAAAACAATACCAAATGAAAGTGATTTGGATTGATTAGAGACCAGTTTCAACATCTTATCATTCACAATACACTTTTACTAATCAAACTAAAAGTAAGTCAGATATTGTGTCCAGAGTCAGCTGCAAAAAGAAAACAAACATATACATATTTGCATACAATGGGCCACAGGATAATTTCAGGAAACAAAGCATGTAACACTGCAGGAGTTATTTAAAAATATCTACATGTAATGACATTTATAAAGGCTTGTTTGGGCCCATTATTTCAGCTTGTTCAGTTTTTCACAGCATAATACAAAGACAATTACCCATCAGCGCGGGAACAGGGATTTGGACCACAGCATGGTTAAGGGATAAAGCGAGCAAACAAAAACTGGCCTATTCTGGGACCTGTTCTGGGAATTCTCATGATGCTAAAGGAGCAGAATTTGCACAGGCGTCAAAACAACTCCTGGAAATGGGGACAAGCTGCAGAATGAACAGGTAAAATATTGTAAGGGGGTCTGCTCCATGATGGTCTCCACGGGGACATTATACTGCTTTGACAGTATGGCATTAAACTGATCTATTTTGCTTAAAAAAAAAAAAAAAAAAACACATTCTTACTGCGAGCCTCTGGCATTGACATCTTATTTCCATGGAGATAGGTAAGTTAAATACTGTGAAGCACTCTAGGCAAAGCAATAACATCTCCATGGAAACCAGCACTCCTCCAAAAAAGTTGCACAATGCACCTTTATACTATTCTATCTATTATTATGTAGCATGTTTAAAGCCCACATATCCAAAACTGCAACCACCAGCCATAACCTTGTACAGTGGTACCTCACCTTACGAATGACCCAACAAACGAAAATTTCAAGTTATGAAACGCCTTCACGGTAAATTTTTGTCTCTAGATACGAATGAAATTTCAAGTTACGAAACGCGAAATCTCAAAAATTCAAATAATGTGCGCTCAGTCACACACATTATACGCTTTTCTCAGACTGGATTTAAACTTTTCTCACATTTGTCTCTCGTTTAAACACTCAAACTTGCATAGATTTTCAACAAAATTATTAATAGTGAAGCGTGTGGGGGGAAGGGGGAGGGGGGAGAAAACTGCGCTCTGACACGTGTGATAGCGGCATGTGTGACAGCTGACCCGGCGCTGCCAGCAGGTCTAGACCTGGACTAAATCAGGATTAAACCTGGACTAGACCTGGACTAGACCTGGACTAGACCAGGACTAGACCAGGTGGATTAAAGCGCCGCGCGTGGGTCTATTTCCTGGTTTTGTTTCGAGTCACAGCTGAGGCGAGCCGCTGCTCACATGCAAGAGGTCTAGACCTGCTCTCCAGGGCCACTCCAGGCACGGAGCCCCAGACATCCAGGGACCCAGGGGGACACTGCCAGCCCGCCTTAAGAGCTCCCTAAGCGGGCATGGGTCCGGGGATTGTCCCGGTCACCGGCCTGGAGGTCTTGAAGAGGCCGACCTCACGGTTCTGTCCATGCCGCTCTGTGAGCACCTTACGCAGGCAGATCTAGAGCAGCGGCTCGCCTCAGCTGTGACTCGAAACGAAACCAGGAAATAGACCCACGCGCGGCGCTTTAATCCACCTGGTTTAGTCCTGGTTTAGTCCTGGTTTAGTCCTGGTTTAGTCTTGGTTTAGACCTTGGTCTAGACCTGGTTTAGACCTTGGTCTAGACCTGCTGTCAGCTCTACGCCGGGTCATGTGCGCTTCCCCCCACACTTCACTATTAATAATTTTGTTGAAAATCTATGAAAGTTTGAGTGTTTAAACGAGAGACAAATGTGAGAAAAGGAAGCAGGACGCAGAACACAATGTTACACTATAAAAAAAAGTTACACTATAAAAAAAAAACTGGGGCCTTGGAACGAATCAGGCTTTTTCCATTGAAATAGCTACTCAACTTACAAATTTTTCACGTTACGAAACCACTTCTGGAACAAATTAATTTCGTAAGGTGAGGTACCACTGTATTCATATTTAACAATCATACAGTAGTGTAATATTTTAAAGGTCCTATATTACCCAAAATGACTCTTTTGAGCTTGAAGCCATGTTATAATGTTGTGACCTCATCAAAAACATACCTGGAGTTGTGTTTTGTTTCAATCACACATGTTGCTGTAATCCTTTGTTTGTTATTACTCTGTCCACTTCTCCAGATCTCAAAATGCTCCGTTCCACCTTGTGATGACATGTAGTGGTAGTTGTGAAGTTAACAGCTCCTTTTACCTTTAGTTCAGTAGAGATTGGAAATTTCAGGGCTTAAATCGTCCAAATAATTCAAGTGAAAGTGTATGGAGTTTAAAAACACAGTAGAGCACATGACATCAGAAGGTAAACCTGAGTGTTTTGTGTTTGAGAGAAGAATGTTTTTGATGAGAAAAAAAATCATAAATCAGAAAATAGCGTAATACGGGCCCTTTATTACATCAATCCAAAGACGTTCATTTTGTCTTCTTTTGCTGTTGGGTTCTTTTTAGTTTTTACTTAGTTTTGAAGATGCCTTGCAGCTAGCAGCCGAAACATGTCAACAAGGTAAATACATCTTGTCCCGTATTATTTTTGATAATACAGTACAAGATGTCTGTATTGTCTAAGAAGAACCCAAGAAGTTAAAGGTCCCATGGCATGAAATTTTCACTTTCTGAGGTTTTTGAACGTTAATGTGAGCTCCCCTACCATGTTTAGCCCCCCCCCCCCATGGTTAAAAGTTGCGAAATGTCTAAACTGAGCATTTGCAATCCTTTTCTGCGTTACAAAAAATCGGAGCTCAAACGGGCGATTTTGAACAAGGCACCTTATTGACGTCAGATCGAAAAAAGAAATGCAAATGCAGTTCCACCCCCGTCTGTCTGTACTCAGCGTCTCTGTAAATCACGCCCAGAGAGTTTGGACTGTGAATGCGCTAGGCAATGCGAAATGCGTTTTTTTATTTGCCTGGAGGCACGTCCGAGTGTTTCTAGGCTCGGAAGTCCTTTATCTGAGCCTCTGGACCTTTGAACAGCAGTGGTTTAATTTTATTTTATGTGGAAATGTGTTTATTTTTCAATGGAACGCTTCAAATCTCTCCGCCGTGCAAAAACAAGGAAATGGATCAGCTGTGGGCTCTGAGCGGAGAGTTTGGCCACGCCCCCACCCTCTACTATTGGCCATCTCTTTTCTCCTCATTTGCATTCAAGCAACAATGCCCAGAATAAAGAGTTTGAGAGAGATATTTATGACTCTTTCTCATCTTATCTCTGTTTCTCATGCACTGAGTGTTGATTCTGAAGAAGGATTCATTTACAGTATTAGGGAACCATTAAGGAGCCATATAAAAGCATCAAGAAGTACCATGTCATGGGACCTTTAAAGTACAAAAGAAGACCAAATGAACATTTTTGGATCACAACAGGTGAGCTGATTTTGTACTGTTACATTATAAGTTACCTACCTACCTATTAGCCAACAGTTTTTCAGTTAGTCACTCTCACCTTTTTGTTGAAGAACAGGACCATGAACTTCTGTATGATCACCGGCTCCTGAAAATTATTCGGTGTCTGAGTGGATAACATGAGTGCGTGGAGTTTGCTTGTTCTCCCTGTGTCTGTGTTGGTTTCCTCCGGCTAAATCCTCCAGCTATGGAGGTCCTGACCAAGACTATAGCACAATATCACATTCCCAGGAGCTGCACTGTGGGTCTAATCCTCTAGCTGGAAAAAGCCATTACTTTTCTGTTTGGTCATTGCCTAAAGCTCTAAACATTTCTGAACGCCTGCAGGAAAAAATCAAGAGATGAACATTTTATTTAAAGCCCCAGTGTGTAGGATTCGTGGCGCATAGGTGGATGGTGCTATTGCACTTTCTGTTTTAGCTACGGCAGACCTCGAGGGTCACCCGGGCGCGCGTACGAGCCGCGCGCAGCTACTGTATAAATAAAACGCGGTCCCGGTTTTTTGTTTTTTTTTCTTTTCTCATGAAAACACACATTCCCGATCATGTACCATGACACTCTACACATCAAATGAAACCTTACAGTCTCCTCTTTTTGACTATGCAATTAATTTCCCTGCAAAACAATCACTCCCTGAGCACATGGGGCTTTTATACGGAAAAGCACAAAACGAGGTTAGCTTACCTTAGAATGCTTTGCACAGGTCAAACTCTGTATTTCACCATAAACTTGCTCTCAATTTGTCCGTAAGGATCCAGCGAATAAAATCCAGTAAAACAATTTAGTCCAAAACACGTGTTAGATCCATTACGACGTCTGATCTGGCAGCATGCTTGTGTTGTTTACCCAAAACCATGAGCCTTGCCGAAGGCGAAGGCGGAGCCCAAATGTCCTTCTGCGGCTCTCGTATTCAAAATGGCTGCCTCTGCATGGGGAAGATCCCCCTTTTATGTGACTATATCTAAGTCCAAAAGAATACTTTGATTTCATGATGGAAGTGAAAAGGCTTGGAAAACAATGTATTTTTGAATGGGTATCTTCAATTTCAGTAATTAACGGGTAAAAATCTTACACACTGTCTCTTTAAAGGTCCTATTTTACGCAAAACTGACTCTTGTGAGATTTAACCCATGTTATGTTACCTCCTCAAAAACATAGCTAGAGATGTGTTTTGTTTCATTCACACATGTTTGAGTGAGTGAATGCAGGTATTTTTTTGATGAAGAAATAACATTATAACAGAACAGAAAATAGTGTCATATGAGCCATTTGATGTTTTTAAGGATAATCCTACTTTAGGGTTTTTGTATCAGTGGCTTTTAAATTAGTTTCAATATTATTGTGTATCCTCTATATTTTACGCATCAATATATCATACTTCTAAATTTGTTATCATGAAACTCACTGCCAGGTCATGCGACTCTGGCCTCAATCAATGACTGTTAGTTAGTCAACCAGAAAGCTCCAAATCAAGAATATGATAACAATAACTCCAACATCCAAAATGCAAAGACAATTTTCACACAAGGACCACAGTTTTGTGTGCTACCTATAGCTATTGTGTAAAAAAGTCCAATTTTGTTAAACCAGACCTATTCTACTTTTCAAAGCTTTTAACCATGTTATAGTCGACACTCCTGCTAACCCTATGTTCTGTCAATCATCATATCATCACTGTTTTCCTCATGACCTCTTGTATATAGCTGAGATTTTTTATTACTTATTTTTCTATTGTATTTTGATTTCTACATATACATTTGTGACCGACCGCAGGATTTCAGGACACATTGGCTCCTGGAGGCATTTTGAGTTATTCACAGATTCTGAAAGTACAGGTGAAGCATTAACATCTCCATGGAGACAAGCAGAAAAGATACATAGTGTAGATTTAACACATCATCTCACCTTCAAAATTACCAGCCATCCAGTTTGTCCCCCTCTTTGTTGGCTCTATAAAAGTTGATGGATGCTTATGATTCAAACAGAGCTGATATTTGTGACCCACCTCGGCCAAATAAGAAAATATGATCCTGGAGGCGTTTTGAGTTATTCACAGATTCTGAAAGTATAGATTCTAAGCTTTCCAATGATGTCTTACACATGAAAATCTGACCATATTTGAAGAAGTTGTCGCTATTTGAAAGCAGGCACAGCTGATTTTCGAAAGCTCTGAAAAATGTTCCCAAACTTTCCTCTCTTCAGCCCTCCTTGCCTAATTTGCATGACATTAAGCTAAGCCCTCCCCCATCATGACTATCACTGTGGTGTGTTAATGTCCAGGCAGGTCAGAATCATTCAATAATTTAATAATACACAGGATAATATGTTAAGTCAAAGTTTACTACAAAATTTACTTATAGTCAGGAAGTACTAATAGCATAGCAAAGTAACCAATATAATAATAAAAAAAGTAATAAAATATGTAATAAAATACCAAGGTACACACACACAGGAGGTAACCTAAAGAGACTATAGGGTATTTAAGGAGTAACGAGTATTTTACAGGACGTAATATTGCACGAATGAATTTCGTATTGCACATAATATAGCAAAGTATAATATACTATGCTTTAAATAAATAAATAACAATAAATAAATACTTGCCATATATCTTAGCTCTATACCTATAAATAAACTTTTGGTCACATCAAAATGGACTTGAATAACAATTCAATAATTTCAATAAGCTAGATTGAATTCCAAAAACAAAGTAAAGTGCACTTTCAAAGTTCTATATATCAGTTGGTATTGGCATTGCAGCCTAATTCATTCAAGTTACAAAAAGAAACATTTAAGGTTCAAATGCTGCGCGTCCCATAAGAACTTCCTTAACCTAAAGAGACGTTCATGGTCACGCTGTTCGCATTGTTTCAATGCTAGCCTTAGCATTAGCTTAGCCGCATTGTGAATGGAGATCCGCAGAGCCCAAATATGCATTGAGCAGCCGCGGTCCCGCACAGAGCACAGATGATCACCACACGAAAGCTGAATTAGTATTTAAACATGTCCTAAAGTCTATAAAGTCCATTTGATGCAGAAATATGACAATAAGTATGACTCACCCCATGTTGCAGTGTTTTCGGCGTATCTCCACATGTAAACGCGTATTGTGTGTTTCGGAGCCAAATCGCACTCTGTACACGAGCTCCGGAGAAATGGATGTGTCCCGAACCTGTCCCGAAGGTCTCCCGAACGTGTCATGTGTTCAAGTAGAAGTTAAAAGTCCATTTTCATGTCCTTATTGTCTCGCAGTGCCGCTTACATATGCACAAGCTCTTCACATCTGATCGGTGTACAGGGAAAACACATCGGAGCTTCTCACAACAGGATTGGCGGGCCCGAGAGCTTGGCACTAATGCTGTTATCTGAAACATGGAGAGGCTTCTTCATGATCTCAACTAGCACATTCTGCAAAAAAACAAAAATCACAAATAAAAAAAAAAAAAAACACAAAAAACCCCACAAAAACTGCATTTTCTGAGAATCTGTAACGCCGACTTGCGGTTTTGAAGTCCGTGGTGCGTCACATTTATATAATGTATTATATATATGCCTTATTTGACAACCTGTCTCTTGTTATCTTTTTTGTTTGCTACTTATTTAAAATTTCTGATTACCATTTATATTTTTTACTCTTTGTTATTATAATATAATATTGTGATGTGTGAGCTACTGTGTCCAAATATTTTCCCTTATGGATCAATAAAGTTTAAGTCTAAGTTGTCTAAGTCTAAGTTTCCCCTTCTCATTTCCCCTGTTCAAGTCGTATTTGTGCATGTTCAAGTAATATTGAATCAATTATTTTCAATGATTATTAGTTAGTCAACTAGAAATTGATTGTTTCAATATTGTCATTTTTCTAGAACAATTTTTAACCAAATAACGTTTGAAATATGATGAAGGCTTTTAGATGGAGAATAATGACATTTTGGGATGTGTTTTAGAGTTTGTATAGTCCAGGTAATGATAAGAGGTGGCTGTGTCCACAGCACTATCTGACTGTTCCAATCAGAAGGAGCATAACACTCCATTTCAGATGTAATCTAATCCCTATGACACTTGTGCAGAGTCACACTAAAATCAATAAATACTGACAGCATGGAAAACCCTTTTCAAATGTGGAGAAAACTTTAGTGTCCTCCATCTTTGTGTCGGGGAATTGAACCTGGAACCTTATGTGTGGTAACCAAACTTTTTGAAATTTTATTTGTTATTCTGACCTGAGGTTTGTCAAATGTGTACGTGGAATATATGCACACACACACGCACACACACACACGCACGCATACACATCCACACACAGCATACACACACACACACGCACGCATACACACACACACACACACACACACACACGCATACACACATACACACATCCACACACAGCATACACACACACACACAGGCAAACATGCACATGGACTGTACGCACACACATAAACACACACAATACGCACATGTTTTAAGAGTGGGCTCAAGACTCACCTGTTTAGCTTGATCTTTGATTGAAATTGTTTGAAATGTGTGTGTGTGTGTGTGTGTGCGTGTGTGTGTGTATGTGTGTGCGTGTGTGTGTGCGTGTGTGTATGTGCGTGTTACTGTTTGGGTTGTTTGGTTGTGTGGTGTCGAGCTGCTGTGGGGGGCACAGCTGCTCGACACCACACACATAATATTATAAAAAATAATAAATGTATGCACACACACACACACACACACAGACTCACACACACACACACACACACACACACACAGACTCACACACCTGAAGCCAGCTCTGGTCCTGCTCGTCTTCGTGTTCCTGGGTTTCTCACAGGCTCAGAAGAGCTGCTCTTCCTCTGAAACACAGCTGAAGATCTTGAGTAGGTCTTTTGAAGGAATGAGCGAAGAAACACCTGAAGATCACGGTAACATCTGTCTCCTCTCCTCCTCTCCTTCTCTCTCCTCTCCTCTTCTCCTCCATTCTCTCCTTCTCTCTCCACTGTCCTCTTCTCCCCTCTCTTCTTCTCTGTCCTCTCCTACTCTCTCCTCTGCTCCTCTCGCCACTGTCCTCTCTTCTCTGCTCCTGATCTTTGTTCTTTCCTCCTCTCTCCTATCCTCTGCTCTTCTATTCTCTGCTCGTCCTCTCCTCTCTCTTCTTCTCTTTCCTCTGCCCTCTCCTCCTTTCTCCTCTCATTTGCTTCTCCATTCTCTCCTCCTCTTCTCCTTTCTCTGTCCACTCCTCTCTCTGTCCTCCTCTGCCCCTTTCGTCTCCTATCCTCCACTCCTCTATGCTCCTCTCTTGTCCTCTCCTCCTCTATCCTCTGCTTTCCTCCTGTCTTCTCCCTCTGTCTCCCACCCCATCCCTCATATCCTCCTCTCCTCTGCTCCTCTCACCCTCTCTTCCATCTTGATTTTTCCTGTGTCCTGGTGGAGCGTGCTAACTGTCACAACCAGCAGTGTGAGACCACAAGCCTGTGCAGCTGGTCTCCTGTGTGGAACCAGACTCTGACCAATCCAAGTGGCATGCGTGGGTTCATGATCTTCATCCAAATCAACAAGAAGAAACCCCTCTATGTCTGCTACATGCCAAACAAAAAGAAGGACAGAACCTGCAGAAAGTGCCACTGCACCAAGTAAAAAAAAAAAAGTTGCCAAATTATCCATCAACTACTCCATCTCATGTTAAAGATTAGAGATTATAGTGATTAGCAACTTATTACCCTAT
This sequence comes from Paratrypauchen microcephalus, assembly GCA_036785185.1. NCBI lineage: Eukaryota > Metazoa > Chordata > Actinopteri > Gobiiformes > Gobiidae > Paratrypauchen > Paratrypauchen microcephalus. Next base: position 374,162 of record JAVJIX010000313.1, on the reverse strand, counting down.
TTTCTGATCTATATTATAATATTTGTCATCACAAACAGCTGTAGTTTTGTTTTCTTTCATTCACACTTTTAACACACAAACCCTGCATACTTAGGCTGAGTTCTTCTCTCAAACAGAAAACATTGTGTGATGCAGTGTTGTATAAAGTACTGGAAAATCAAACTCAAGTAAAAGTATAGGTACCCCTCCCAAAAATGACTTTGGTAAAAGTTGAAGTCACTGACTGAAATGTTACTTGAGTAAAAGTCTTAAAGTATCTGGAACTTCTTGTACTTAAGTATGACAAGTAATGTAAAAATAAATGTACTCAAGTAATGTAATTAAAAGTACAAGTAAAAGTATCAAGCAAAGACAGTCTGAATTTAATATTTTTTAATGCCCCCCCAAACCTTTTTTTTTTTTTTTTTAATAACAGTGCTGAAAATAAGGCATACATAACACCATTGAAAAGTAGACACATGTTAATGTTATTTTTTGTCTTTTTGAACGCGTGTGCCCTTTCTCATTCGTTACACTTAGCCTACAGCTATGCCTTCCCTTGAGCCGAAAAAGCTAGGTAGCCTGTTAGCTCCAACATCGTCAAATACACTTTGTGTAACCGAAACAATGTCACACAAAGTTAATTTCTACATGTTATGCTCAAGGTTTCACAACAGTGTCTAGCTATGGTTACTGAAATTGGAATATAGACGCTAACAATTTCATTATTTCATCACTTGAGGTTGGACGGGGAGTTTCTGTAAAATAGGATTTCCACGTTTCTTGGAAGGCACAAGAGGCACTTGATTCGATAGGACGAATCCTTCATATCAGCGTTAGAGAACATTGTGTTTAAGTACGGCCAGGGATGCTCATCGTCAGGTCCCCCTTCATTTGTAGCCGACGTGGATGCTGTCTCCTCTTCCATCAGGGATGTTGATTGATTAAACTAGCTGCATGAAACCAACAGGTGTAGGCTGATTGTCATGCGCAAGTAGTGAACAAGCCCAGGCACGTCCTGACTTCCTTCAGTCAGTAGAGTTTTTTTTTTGTAACGAGTAACTAAACGGCACATTGAAAATGTATCGGAGTAAAAGTATGCAATTAAATTCAGAAATGTAGTGAAGTAAAAGTGAAAGTTATCTTTTTTTTTTTAAACTCAAGTAAAGTACAAAGTCTCCCAAAATGTACTTAAGTACAGTAGTGAAGTATTATTACTTCGTTACTATACAACACTGGTGTGATGTCATGTGGTAATACAGGAAGGAAGTGGTCCACTGTGTTTTTAAACTCCATACATCTTCACTAGAATCATTTGGATGGTTTCTACCCTGGAGCAACTCCAGGTATGTTTCTGAGGAGGTAACAACATTACAACATGTCTTAAAGCTAGAGTAAATTTTGTGTAATGTAGGATCTTTAAAGCAAAATATGAATGAGAGAAAGACCTTAAAATGACACATGTAACAGGAAGCTGAAAATCCTGTATATAATAAAAACATAGTATTTTCAACATATCTAAAGTTGTCTTTCTTTTAAAGCTTCACTATGTCACTTTGGCCGTTGTCATTATTTACTCCTGATGTGGGCTTGGTTTGCTCATGTTCTAGACCTTGTTTAGTCCTGGTCTTGTTCAGGTTTAGTCCAAATACTGTGGTTCTTTTTTGGCTGTGGAGAAACGGACTTCAGCACCATGGAGAGCTCTGGAGGCAAAGGCAATGGGTGCTCTTCACTGTCAACAGTCTGCATGAGGACAGCTGCCAGGCCCACATCCCTGGCGTCACAGTGAACCTGGAAACTGAGCTGTGTTTGTGGCTGGGCCAGGACTGGCGGGGTTTGAATCAAAGCTAATCAAAATTTATTGAAGGCGGCTCGGCAATCGGAGGTTCATTTCCATGGAACATTTTTCTTTTTTACGCATTTCAGGGGTGCAGAAATGTCTGCAAACCATAGAATAAACTTGTGATACCAGCCAACTATGCCCAAGAATCATTGTTGGAGGAAACTCCACTATTCCTGAGACTTTTGCAGGGTCCACTTCCACCCCTATGCCCGAAACCAGATGACAGAGAAAGGTGAGCTGACACTGAAACAGATGGCACTTTCTGACATTGAGCATTAGGTTTGTTTGGTGGAGTTTGCAAACACAGCTGAGAGGAGGTGCTGTTCCTGTATTTTTGAGAAGACTATGATCTATGGTCATTGATGTACATGAAACAAATCTTTCCCCTCAGCTCTCCCAAGACAATCTCCATCAGTCGTTGGAAAGTAGCCCCAGCATTGTGCAGACCGAAAGGCATGACTTTAAACTGAAAGAGGCCCAGGTGGATGATCATAGCGGTCTTGAGTTTGCTCTATCCACTCTTAAGATCCAGGGAACTGAAATATTGAGCACCTTCCAGAGACTCTAGGATCTCATGTATTAGGGGCATGGGGATAAGGCGATAAGCATTGTGCTGGGTTTTAGCATTTAAGCCTCTGTAGTCCATACAGAACTGTGGCGTTCCATCTTTCCTTAAAGCAGTGCTTCTCAATTATTTTCTGTGACGCCCCCCCTAGAAAGAACAAAAAATTTCACGCCCCCCTCCCTGCGCGCGACTATTAATAGTATTATTTGTCTAGAAAATTGTTATTAGTACGCCTCTGCATAACATTGTATCCTTTATTAACATTAAAAACAAAAAAAGAAACTTACAACACTGCACTGAGGACTCAAATATTAATGTGTTTTTAATGCAGATTTGGGCACATTTGTTTATGTTTTACAGAAACAAAACTTAGTTTATGCAAATAAGCCATGTGCTTTTAAAAGCGCTGAAAAAACAAAACAAAACAAAAAATCCTGTCTGTTCTGTGCATATATCGCGTATTTAAGGTTGCCGACCCCTGCCCCAGAGCAACAATGAGAACATCACTGCCAACTACTGTTGTTGATGTGCAATTACACTTAGTTCTAGTACAGTACGGCAAAAAAGCATGTTTCCCAGGGTCATACGCGCCCCCCCTGACATCACACCGCGCCCCCCCAGGGGGGCCCGCCCCACTATTTGAGAAGCACTGCCTTAAAGTGAGGATGACTGGAGAGAACCATGGCGAGGTGGATGGCTCAATGGCATAATTTTCAAGCATTGTTTTAATTTGTTCCTCAATGACTGCTTGTTTTTGGATAGACACTCTGTAGGCTGTCCTTCACACCGGCACTTCGTCAGTTCACAGTGGGTCACTTCTGCAGCAGCGGCTGTACCACTTCAGGCTGAGCTTTGAGGAGGGGAATGATAGGTCGGGTTGTCTTGGCCGCATAGAAGTTAATAGGAGTTGCCTTGTGACGCCACTAAAGCATCATTCGCGCCTTGGGGAGAAATGTATACTCCTTCCCACCAAGCATGATGCACTTCCTGAAGTATGGCTTCAGAGTAATCTGAGACAGAGTCATGAAGTCAAGCCCGAGAAGCAGCGGCAGTCCATGGACTCCGAGTGTGCTGTGGAAGTCATCCGTTGGCCATGACAAACTTTAGAATTCCACTTGGTGCCAGAATTTCTCCTTCTTTTTTTGACTGCTTTCCACAGTGAGAGGCTCATGAGGGAGTAGGTGCAACCAGAGTCGATTTCCCTTTGGTCACACAGAGACGCGTGGGAACAAACGAGAGGGACGGCTTGCCCATAGCAGAGGCTAGGTCAGCAGAGTTTCAGCTTGGGCCATGCTCTGCTTTCTTGCCAGCCCTTTTTGGAGGGTGTGACTGCTTGACCTGGCTCCAATAGTCCTTTGTGTTCCTCCAGTCCTTTTCAATGAGGCAGCCCACCTTCACCAGCTTCTTCATTGTGATCACAATTCCACAGAGCCCACTTGCCAACCTTGGATTACAGGTGCTGAGGATGCGGTTCAATCTCTCCCTCCTTCATGTCCAGTCTCCACTTTAGACAGAGTGCATGATGGTCGTATGCAACGTCTCTGTAGCATTGATTTGGAGCCTGGACATTGGTCCTGAGCTGTTCCTCAATCGCTGATTGATAGTCCATGGGCAGGAAAGCTTCGAGGAATAACTTTTTGAACTCCAAACTAAGGAAACTCCATTCTAATGGGTGGTCGGGCAGTGGCAGCAGGGACAGTAGGGAAGGTGACATCCCCAGTTGATTGGTGAGTGGATGGCTTAGCAGCTACAGGCGTAGAGAAACCAGCAGGTCTCCAGGACAGTCAGGTTTTGGTCTGAGACTTTCTTAATTCTTCTGCCCTTCTCTGATCTTTGCACTGGAGGCTTGAGGCTCACAAGAATCCATTTTCTGTAATAGGACCTTTAATCAATCCATGCACACTGGAGCTCCTGGTTAACCATATTAGTCATTAGAATTTCACATTAAAAGGTCCCTTTCTATAATTAATCGGAGTTTGAATGTAGTCCCTTGTAGCCTGTTATAAAACCCAGTTAAATTCAAGCCCATTGGTGATTTGCTAATATGAAATGACCAAAATGGCTGCCATCATTATCATCTGACATCACGTGATTGCGTTTTTAGTTTGGTCCCTCTGCACCATTCAGCAGAGATTCATCTAATGGGTTTTTAATACAGAGTGCTCTTACATATGAACCACCTGCACTATCATCTGTGCTTATCTGTGGAATTGGTTTAATTCAAAGCCTTACAGTGCATTTAGAAACAGAGGGGCTGTTTAAAGGGGCATTATGTAACTTTCCAGGCGGAGGGTTCGCCACCTGTTGAATGCCATAGTGTAATATGGCATTAAAGGGCCCATGTTACACTATTTTCTGAGGTTATAATGTTATTTCATCAATAACATACCTGGAGATGTGTTTTATTTCATTCACAGATGATTTTGCATTTTCAAAACAATCACTGCGTGCACATGGTAGGATTGGATTTCTCCAAATCCGATCCCGTTACTTGATGAGTAGTCTGTCCTTAGATCCAAGTGCACATGAAGCTCGTGTAATCGGATAATGGTCAGCGACCTGGCTGGCTCTGCTACGCTATGTGGCGCTGTAGTCCAACTACTTCCGGGTGATGGCTACTCAATAAAAACACAACAAACTATGTGGCGGTATACAAAGATGGCACTCGAGTTTGATAGAGCAGCATTGGTGTACGTGTTGTGCATTCTTTCTTCTTTCTTTCGCTACTTATGACGGCGTCGACACCTCCTACCACTTCCGGGTGAAATCCCTGGCGAAAATTCCCGTGCATGCGCAATACGCCAATCCGATCCGATATCGTGCACAAGGCGGCACCAAGCGGATTACTATCGGCCTAAGCCAGGGGTTCCAATCGGATTCGTGAAACCAATCCCTATACGATCCTTAGCCTGTGCACATGAATTCGATACGATCTCAATCCGTTTGCAATCGGATTACACTCGTCCATGTGCACGCTGTGAATAAAAGGTAACATGGTGATCAAAATATTTTACACGTTAGCAGTTAAAGGAAAAGTAAAGTTTTTTTTACAATCTGAGCCTTCTTTTGGCAATAAAACAAGTAGTTTTACTCACCCATAGCAGTTTGGCGTCAATTGGAGCAGTATCGGAGAACTTATGTTGAGCCGTTCTGTTCTACTAATGATCCCGTATCCGTTAGCGTGAGTGCTCGGGGCATTACTTTGCGGTGTCCAAATAACACAAACTTTAGCACTTTTCAAATCACAGAAGATGGCTGTGTCAGGGTAGACTTTTAGTAGATTCCAAAACGGCCTGAAACCCGATATCCAGCTATAGTTTCATTTGATGACGTCATCAGAGAGGACAGTGCGCATGCGTGAACTCAGCTGTTTTGTAAACACCGCTAGTCCGAAAGAAGCTAACACCGCTCTGAACTTTACTTTTCTGTTGCGATATCGGGTTTCAGGCCGTTTTGGAATCTACTAAAAGTCTACCCTGACACAGCGATCTTCTGTGATTTGAAAAGTGCTAAAGTTTGTGTTATTTGGACACCGCAAATCAGTGCCCCGAGTACTCACGCTAACGGATACGGGATCATTAGTAGAACAGAACGGCTCAACATAAGTTCTTCAAAACTGCTCCAATTGACACCAAACTGCTATGGGTGAGTAAAACTACTTGTTTTATTGCCGAAAGAAGATTGTAAAAAAACCCTGTTAATTTACCATTTAAGCAGGGACTGTTGCCCCCCCGACCCGGCCCTGGCCTTGGAAGTAAAATGGCCCCTATTTAATCAGAAAAGTTACATAGTGCACCGTTATCTCCTGGTCTAGTCCTGATTTTAGTGTTGGTAAACTTTGGTTTACTGACCTATTTTATTCATGTAGTTTTGTCTTGCTTCCCTTGGTCTTAGTTGTATAGATTTAGTCCTATACTTCTTCATCCTCACATACGCTACTATCTGTTTATCCATGTTGAAAATTACGCACACCAATTCAACAAAAATGAAAGAATTAGAATACTACGGTAGAGGCTCCGCGAAGCCAAGGCGCAAAGGGAGGATGCTCTGCGCTGTAGCCGCCTCCTCTCCTCTTCTCTCTCTCTCTCTCTCTCTCTCTCTCTCTCTCTCTCTCTCTCTCTCTCTCTCTCTCTTTCCTCCTCCCCTCCCACTCTCTCCCAGAAGGTGTGTTAACTTTCCCAAAGCGACGTCTCATTCAACGCGTGGAAGCATCCGGGAGCGCAATCGGGACAAAGACGCAAGATCCAGACGCGTTTTTTTTACTCAACAATGTAACGTGATTTTTCGCTGATCACTAACCTGTTTGCTGAACATGAGCTGCTTTTTATACCAATGAGATTTTGTTTAGAAATGTGTTTTTTCGCGCGGACAAAATCGCAGCAGAAATGATGCGCACGGAGCGTTTTCCAAGAAATACTCCGAGGTAAGAGACACTTTTTTAATTCCAGTTTTCAAGAATATCGAGTCACTGCCGCAGAACACGGATTGTATTGGAATTCATGTTAAAATTCCAACAGGCTGAATACATCACGGGGATTTTGATGTTGAAATGTAGTTCGGATTTGCGCGTATCCATTTGATTCGGGTTGTAGCCAATTTTACGCTTCCCAAAACAAAATTATTATTTATTTAACAAGTATCTCTCGTGTAGAAAATGAATTTATGGATTAGGTTAAACGTTATAACACCGTGAAAATGGCAAATAATAGGCTATATAATACTGGTTTAGGCTAATATGTTAAAAATTGAATCAAGTTTTACGCACGTCCACGCGGCTTTTAAATAATTGCCCTCTTAAAAGGATCAGCATTACAGACAAAAAACAAAACGCTTTAAGCCACGTTATAATGTTGTTTGTTTCTTCATCAAATACACAGTTTGGAGTTGTGTTTTGCTTCATTCACACATTATTAGTCTGACTACATCTCTGCGTTTCAAGTTAACACCTCCTTTTATCTTTAACTCAGTAGAGACTGGCATTATCAAAATGATTCTAGTTTAAAAACACAATGGAGCACTTCCTGTACCACAGCAGGGCATCACAACATGGGAACAGAGTGTTTTCTGAGAGAAAAGCTCATACATACACAGCATTTGTGTGTTAAATATGCTGCAGGTATGTTTATGATGAGGCAAAAACAGTGTAATATAGATCAGATATAAATAGTATAATAATGGGGTCCTTTAAACTCAAATAGATTTTCACTTTGCTTTGGTGTTTGAGCTTCTGTGGCGTTGATCGCTGGACTGTAACGGAGCAGGAAGCGTGAGTGGTTTTGAGAATTGGCTGCGAAATGATCAGCTGTCATGCCATCAACCAGCACCATCCATAATACCATGACATGAGACAGACTTGTAATTGATTATTCCAGCAACAGTGTGGGTTAGACCAGGTTCAGTCCTGGTTCAGTCCTGGTTTAGACCTTTAGAATTTAGTCCTGGAATAGAACTGGTCCTTCTTTCGTTTGTTAGACTAGGTTTAAGGTCTGGTTTAGATTTTGTAGATCAGTTTAGCACTTGTTTTCAACTGGTTTAGAGCTGGTTTGGTCTTAAGTTGATCTCACTTAAAGACGTATTGTGCATGTGTCTGCTTTATAGTTATAATTATGATACCCGGGGATCATTATGTTATAATTTGGACATTTTGTATTAATCTAAAACCACTTCATAAAGTAAATAAATAAATAAAAACAAGTCCATTGATTTCTGTGTTAGAAAACCGCGGTACACTACAGGAGCTGATGTCTCCATAAACGTCATCACAACAAAGAGCCATGTAGCTGTCAGTACCTCTGATGGATAGCTGCAGATCACACTAGTGAGAAGCAGATTTTTTTTGTTTGTTTTTTTTGCATCTGAACCAAAACGACAAATACAGCTTCGAGAGGGTAAATGTTGAGAGGGAAACATGGCTAAAAGCTCTAAAAGGTCGATTTTGTATAATAGGTCTGCTTTAAAGCCCCAGTGTGTAGGATTTGTGGCGCATAGGTGGATGGTGCTATTGCACTTTCTGTTTTAGCTACGGCAGACCTTGAGGGTCACTACTGTATAAATAAAACGCGGTCCCGTTTTTTTTTTTTTTTTTTTTCTCATGAAAACACACATTCCCGATCATGTACCATGACACTCTACACATCAAATGAAACCTTACAGTCTCCTCTTTTTGACTATGCAATTCATTTCCCTGCACAACAAACACTCCCCGAGCACATGGGGCTTTTATACGGAAAAGCACAAAACGAGGTTAGCTTACCTTAGAATGCTTTGCACAGGTCAAACTCTGTATTTCACCATAAACTTGCTCTCAATTTGTCTGTAAGGATCCAGCGAATAAAATCCAGTAAAACAATTTAGTCCAAAACACGTGTTAGATCCATTACGTCTGATCCGGCAGCATGCTTGTGTTGTTTACCCAAAACCACGAGCCTTGCCGAAGGCGAAGGCGGAGCCCAAATGTCCTTCTGCGGCTCTCATATTCAAAATGGCTGCCTCTGCATGGGGAAGATCCCCCTTTTATGTGACTATATCTAAGTCCAAAAGAATACTTTGATTTCATGATGGAAGTGAAAAGGCTTGGAAAACAATGTATTTTTGAATGGGTATCTTCAATTTCAGTAATTAACGGGTAAAAATCTTACACACTGTCCCTTTAAGATCTTCGTTAGTCCTGGGTCTTGGTTTAGTCTTGATTTCGAATGACTTTAAACCTTTGTTGTTCCTGATTTACGGTTAGTCCTGGTTTAGCTCTGGCTTAGTCTAGGTTTAGTTCTGATTT